>MEJB01000096.1:355298-380539 GCA_001752375.1 Rhazya stricta
GGATTGAAACAATGAAAAGGATCGAAATAATAAGGTGAAAAAAAAAGATCTTACTTGAAAGAAGTAATTATTAGCACCTTCTAAATCTCTTAAAATTAGGAAAACTCCATACTAACATGTGTTCCAAATCTACTAATTTAGATTTACTCCTTATATCTAAATCTTTCTTGAATCCTCCATTGCTAGTACGGTTGGAGCGAAAAATCAGGTATAGGGTGTGAGCTTTCGTATGGAACGGTTGTGGTTTTTTCCATCATTGGTATGTGGTGGTTTTGGGATTGTTTGTACATTTTCGGGTGTATCATTAGTCGTATTGATACCGGGTAAGTGTTAGTTTATAGACTTCGTGCCAAGGGAACCCAGGCCATTTTTTTAGTTTACCTAGTTCATTCAAACAACTGCATAGTTATTCGATCTGGTATGATGCTCAGGCAAAAGTCGGGGATTTATTTGGCTTGTGAGTTTTAGGCAACCTGTCCGCCTTAAGTGTTAGAAAATGTTGGTTGCGTCAGAAGGCAAGAACTCGTCTTCGTTAACAAATCGAAATGTAGGCAAGGTTCCATAAGTAAAGATTATGTAGCAGCCGTTCGAGCCTGTGTAAATAAATGAACAAAGCAAGTAAAAAGTAATAAAGTGAGGAATAAATAAATAAAGCAAACAAAGAAAGTAATAAAGCAAGAAACAAATTAAAAAGTAATAAAGGTAGAACTTAATAAATAAAGCAAGTGAAAAAAGTAAAAAAGCAAGAAATAAATTTAAAAAGTAATAAAGATTTATTATTATATCTAGAGAGATATAATAATAAGAAAATCTTTAAATAAGGAAATAAAACAAATAAAAAGTAATAAAGCTATAAATTAAGAATTAAAGTAAATAAGCTATAAGTAAAAAAATAAAACAAGTACAATGTAATAAAACTAGAAAATCAAATTACTATATCCAACAGGGTATAATAATAATAAATAAAGAAAATTCTAACAAATAAATAACAAAATTTAAAATTAAATACTGGAAGCTTTTCTTTTCTTTTCTTGAACTTGATCTTTGACTTGATATAAAGTTTGAACTTTTAAGAAAGATTAAACTTAGGCCTTGATAGTATAAGAAGATAAAACTTTAAGACACTAGAAGTTCTAAATAATAAATTTGCACAAAATGTAAAGAGGAAGATTCGAGAGCTTGGAAATTGAGATTGAGAGAGATTGAGAAATTTGAGACCTTGTGTGTAAAGATTTAATGATTTAGGGGGTATTTATAGGAAAAAAAGGGATATAGTTGTGAGGAACAAATACATAATTTTGGTTAATAATTCAAATTTCAAAAAAATCTACGAAACAAGAAAAAATAATTTTGAACTCAATTAAGTCATAAATGGCAAAAGAAAACACAGCTCTTCTAGAAGGTGTTACACGAGCTTGGGCTAGGCGATCCCGATCCTCATGCGGGCTTAGGCCCACCGATCTTTTTTTCTCCACATAACCTAACTGACACCTGGACCAATTAGCTACAGTAGTTGAGCAGGCCAATCCTGGGCCGTTTCGGCCCAGTCCGACCCCGGCAAGCTCGACCTACTTGCCAACTCTAATCTGAGCTATAAAGCTCCCACCGGTTCTATTGGTGACTTTCATCGCCCAGAACTCTACCATTAACAATCAACATTATTGTCAAACCTCATCTATCGGAATATGAACTTGAAAAATGCTGACATGATGAATATCAATGTCCAAGCATGCAATGAAAGACCCTCTTAAACAATATAAGACCTCATATTTTATCTCAACTTTAGGGGCGGACAGGCTATCTCCCTACCCCGTGAAGAAGACATTAAAAAGAAAAAGAGCTTATGAAAAAAGATAGTTTGAAATATAATAAAGGTTTATTAAACTTCAACATGTTTAATTTCAAACTAGTTATTAAAGTGTAAAGGACAAGTGGAATGGTGGGAGGAACCAATTGTTTTCTTCTTTTTTTTTTAATAAATCTTTTGAAGGAAAAAATAAGACGAAAATATCATTTTTACCTCTTCTCAAAGATATTGAAAGGATTTTGTGACTTATTGAAAATTAATTTTTAATATATGCATTGACTGGGTTTGAGATTTTTCGTGACTTCGAATTGGAAAAACGTCTTATAAGATTACAATTACTCATGCTTCGAGTATACTGCTATCAAAATGAAGTTTGAACCTAGATAGTCCAACCCGACATGCAAATGAGTTAGAYGGGTCARTCAGACTGTTAACTATTAAAAAAACTAAAATCAATTAAAGAAGAATTTGATATCAATGATATGCTATTGATTGATGAATTTTAAAGAACATTCTAGTACCTATTTGGCTTCATAAATTTTATTGAACTTTTACGTTTTTATTATTTTGTTAAGTCATTTGGCTAAATGTTGCATTATGGTGATCTTTTAATGTTCTTCAAATCATTTTTGTAGGGATTTTCTAATTTTCCTTATTTTTTAAAATTTTGACAATCTGACTTGCATAATCCTTGGGCTAGTATGATGACAGAACCTAGTAAGTCAACCCGTTCCTGTATGGATATTGTAGGGATTATTCGCCACTACTAGATCAGCCGATAGCTAGACTAGCAAACTTATAGACATCCAAACCCAACATACTTGATGATTGCTAGCGTCCGTAGGCTAGCCAACATCGACTAAGGTATTTTTTGAACACTAGCAATAATATATAAATATATTTTTATCTTTAGCAGTAGACTGAACACAGGAATACGTGATATTCATTGACCCATAGAAGTAGCATATTGCACATAATATTGTTATATAATTATAAATATATAAATACATGCTTCTTTTACTTGAGAATTTGGTTCTATTACCCGTATTTGTTTGGGAGTAGGGGTGGGCATACGGTTTTCGATTTGGTGTTCGGTTTAATATTTCAATTTTAATTCAATTATTATAATTTTTTTTCAAAACCAAACCAAATCGAATTNGACTCTTTATCACTACCACCAGTCTTATGACAAGTGGAAAAACTGTAGTCCCATAGGAATAACTTTTGTAACTTTATTCCGGATTTCAAATTCGGACTTTAATTGTTTTTAATGCTTTTTCGGATTTGAAACGGTTTCAAGTCCAAACAGTATGTTAAGGTTATCTATATAAGGAGCCTTAGCCTTTGTATGAGAATAATAACAAATGACATAGAGAGGAATCAATAAACATAGTCTTTTAGAAATTTCTTTATGTTCCCCATTCTTCCTTTTTCYTTCTACCCAACACTATCTGGTGTCAGAGCAGTGATCGTTGAGGATTACGCTTTGGTTTGGACTAAACGGATCAGGTATGATCTCTTTCTAAAGGAAGTTCTCAAAGTCCTGAGTCCCTGATTTCTATGCCATGTTTTGAGTAGAACAGTATTAGCAGCTTCTGCAAGATAGATCTGTAGGCGTAAAATTTCTTGATGTTTCTGTTGAAACCTTTTATAATAGAGTTAAACATACTAGTAATTCAGGGGTTACTTGCATTCTTAGCAAAACTATTATAAGGAATTAATGTGAAGGCTACCGAAGACAATCCTAGTAAGGCAGAATGGAATGTAAGTCCTGAACCGATGTTTGCGCGGGATGGATAACATTAATTTTCTGAGATAGATAATAACCGAAGGATCGTTAGCAAGTGGACAAGACCCGTCCTCTGTTTAAATTACTAATATGAATAATATTGAAAATAAAAGGCTTGAATATTTAGATCTTGAGATTAGACAGAAACCTCAAATAGGTGGAACTATAGATGATCAGCAGATAGTTTGCTTTGCTCAAAACAAGGATGAACATAGGCATAGATTTCATACTCATCGGACACGAGAACTAAGTCTTACTGATTTGTTTTATCAGCTTAATACTATATCTGATCTATGTTTATTATTATTGTCCAATTTTAATGTTYTTTATGATAAGCATTATAAATTCCTAGAATCTTTAAATAGTATTTTAGGAAAGAATAAACAGCGTTACGAGGAAATCTGTGATAAACTAGATTACCTCAAGACGAGCATACCTAATTTGAATGGTATWCCTTCAAATAAAAGCATATCTGAATTAGTTAAGCATATAGATRCTAAAACTAATAAGATAGAACAAACCAGAAAATTAATCTTAGGTTTGGAATCTAAAGTAYRAACTTTAGAAAAGCATATTGAAAAACTGGATAAAAAGATTAATAGACTTATAGGAGTCTAATTAATGAATCCAGATGGAAATACTAAAACATATGATKAAGCATATGTTAAAGCCGACGAAAAATTGTCACCAACAATTGGATATGTTGAGAATATAAATTCTCTTACTTTGGTAAACATATCTAAATAGCTCAACTTTGTAATTGCTTATTTAGAGCAATTAACACTAAAAGTTGAAAATTGAGAGCTACAAATTAAAAATTTGAAAGCTTTAAAGCAAGCTGAAGGTCATACTTTAGAGGAAATTAACTCTAAAATAGCCAATTTAAAATTGGAACCTTCAACCTCAACAATTAAGGCAACACCTCATTCTCTTCTTGTCTGGAAAAATCCTAAAGAAGAATACGAGAGGATAAAAGCTTTAATTAAAAAGGGATNAAAAAAATACTTGAGAATATATAAATTACAATGAGTAAATTTTACTTGAATTTTAAAAAATAATACAACATAAAAAAACACATCGATAAATCTTTTCTAAATATTCGATCTTCATGAACATTAACTGGATGAGTTTGTTTTCGCAACTAATCTTTAGCACACATACATTGAACCATTCTGGGAGTCAAAGGGCTCCTAAATGTGTCAAGAGCACGGCCTCCCATATCAAAAGCTGATTTTGAAGAAACTGTAAATACAGGGATGGTAAATATATCTCTGACTGGGTCAAGGACCAAGGTGGCAATGTGTGTGGCGTGTGATGAGCAATTCTTCACAAATATGTATTAGTTTTAGTATATGTCAATTCTAAATCAACTTGAAAGGTTTTTTGCTTAGTAATATTTTCAATTTACAGAATATATGCTCATCACAGCGGCCAGTAGTGGCAAGCATTACATCACAGCGTCCGCACTGTGATGAGCAATATTTAACAAAAATCATCACTTGTGGTCATATTTTTTGTAAAAGGAACCATTGAAATGTTCCAATTCAATGTTATAACAACATAATTTTTATTTTCATAAGTTGGATTGCCTAAGACCCTAAACAACGTGTTTCTTCTCTTTCTACGATAGATAGCACAGAGTGGGATAGAACATATATCTGGATGCTAAAGATTTATAGATAACAACTAGTCYATTATTCCATCGAATATGTAATTATAAATCAACTTTTAAGGTTGTCACAAYAATAATTTTATCAATTGATGGAGTAATGCTCATCACCAGAGCCCGTTGTGGTAGGCAACCTATCATGGTGGCCCTCTGTAATGAGAAATTCTTCACAAAAATGTATTTGTTTTAGTATATCTTAATTTTAAATCAGCTTGAAAGATTTTTTGTTTAATAATATTTTTAATTTACGGAATAGATACTCATCACAATGCCTTGTCATGGCAAGCATTGTATCACAGCAGCCCYGTTGTRATAAGCAATATTTAATAAAAATCATTACTTGTGGCCATTTTTTTGTAAAAGGAACCCTTGAAATGTTATAATAACATAATTTCTATTTCCATAAGTTAGATTACCCAAACGACATGTTACTCTCTTTCTATTATAGCACAAAGTGAGATAGAATATATATCTAGATGCTAAAGATTTATAGATTACAACTAGTTCATTATTCCATTAAATATATATTTATAAATTAATTTTTAAGGTCGTCACAATAATAATTTTGTCAATTGATAGAGTAATGTTCATCACAGCAGCCCGTTGGTGTAGGCAACCTATCACAATGGCCAGCTGTGATGAGAAATTCTTCACAAAAATGTATTAAGTTTTAGTATATCTTAATTCTAAATCAGTTGAGAGATTTTCTGTTTAGCAATATTTCCAATTTATGAGATATATACTCATCACAACGGCCCCCATGGCAGGCATTATATCACAGTGGTCCTACTCTAATGAGCAATATTTTACAAAAATCATCACTTATGGTCATTTTTTATAAAAAGAACTATTGAAATGTTCCAATTAAAGGTATAATGACATAATTTCTATTTTCCTAAGTTGGATTGCCTAAATAATGTGTTACTTCTCTTTCTACTGTAGCACACAGTGGGATAGAACTTATATCTATATGCTACAGATTTATAGGTCATAACTAGTCCATCATTTCATCAAATATGTATTTATTTATAAATCAATTTTTAAGATTGTCACTGTAATAATTTTGCCAATTGATGGAGTAATACTCATCATAACAGCCCGCCGTGGCACGTAATCTATCACGGTGGTCAATTGTGATGATCAATTCTTTACAAAAATGTATTAGTTTTAGTATATATTAATTACAAATCAGCTTGAAAGATTTTCTATTTAGTAATATTTTCAATTTATGAAATATATTCTCATCATAGCTGCCAGGCCCCGCCATGACTGTTTCATCACAGAAGGCAACCATAATAGGCATGTCCATCACAGTAGCTGTTGTGATGAGCATATTGTGTGCAAGCTTCATCATAGCGGCCAATCGTGATGGACAAGTCATCACGGTTGCCTTCTATGATGAAGGGTTGTAGGATTGAGATCAAGAAGCGTTGGCCAAATTCAGATTCAGAACAGAAAGTGGAAAACCTTCAAATTAATTATTTAACATTAAAAAAATAAAAATATTTCGTCGATTAAATYGAAATAAAAAATGATAAAATCGAAAACTGAACCAAACTAAATCGAAAAATCAARAAATGGAACCAAATTACTTAAATAGGTTGGATTCAAACCAGATTGTGCCCACCCCTTGTTGGGAGGGAGGGAGGTGAGTTGAAAAAACGTGGGGACTAGTTAGAGGAGTCAAAAGTCCAACAAGAGCATTTTCTTCATATCATCGCTTTAAAAATGAAAAATGTAGGAACCCGGCTCTATAGGAATTGTGAGAGGAGTAGTTGGACCTCATCTGAACTCATAGGGCGCCAACGAGGATCATCTCAAAACACTTATATTTTATGGCCTAAATCGTGTGCATCATAGTTTTCATCACTTGTCTCTAATCTAATACTATTTTCTCCTCATCATCAGAACATGCTGAACATATCCTACAATTGAAGAGGCCAAGAAACATAATCTAACTATTAAGACAAAGGAGGACTCTTTGGTTTCATATTCATTAAGGCTTGATGCTTATATACACACAATATTAATCAAGCAGTGGGTGACCACTAATTAATAAGTGTCAACCCTTTCATCCCATGTATCAATTAACTAAGTTGGGAAAGTCATAAGTAAACATGGAAATATTTTTTCACAATAATCAATCGATAACTTTAAATTGTATTTGTTTTTGTTATTTACATTTGAGGAATCGATCAATGCTTATATTCTTTAAAAAATTACAAATTTAGAAGAATTAACCAAAAAGATAAAATTATAAAAATAACAATATTTTGACTTTTTATTAGATTGGTTTACAAATGTTTTAATCGAATTTAACATTTAGATTAAATATTGCAAAATAAATTTTAAATATTTAGGAAATTCATCTACTTATTAAATTTGAGACTTTAATTTTAGATGTCTATATTTTAATTTTATCAAAAAGGGACAAAGTTACYAAAAAGAGAGGACTTAAGGAAACTAAGAGTCAGCCACCCAMTATAAAGTATGAAGATTATTTAATATTAGATACGAAATATTTGAAGTCTTGGCTTGAGCGGAGATGACATTGATCTGCTTTATTCTTTATTACACATCTGAGGTAGGAAAGAAGACATAAATCAATTATGAATTTCATATTAATATATTAAATTAATAAAAATATCTGTGCAAGAAATAAATAGTGTTTCCCTGCATTTTTTATTCTTTGCAAAGTTTCGTGCAAACATTTTCTGGTCACCATGTTTAGTAAACTCAAATTTTGCACTATTAATAAAGAAGTAAAAAGGAAAAGTGATATCACCATGTTTAGTTAGTCCGTTGCAAGCGCAAGTATTGCTTAAAGTTATGTTTTCATTCAAGAGTATGGATTGAACTTTTAACTTTTCTTAAACGATAAGAATATTGAATTATTTATACCAATCAAATTTGGTTAGATAAATTTAAAGTTTAGTTCTTTAGATAAGAATTGATATTAAACGATACATTTACATAATATTTTTTTGGGGTAAGGATCTCTAGATTTTTATTTTTAAGGGCCTTAATGCAAAATGTCAAGTATTTTTTAATTAAAAAATTAAGAAAAGATTTGTACATTTGATAATGCAGCGTGGTAAGGTAAACAAAATCTTATACTGCTAAAATTGGTAACAGTAAGATGTTTGGTCCAATTGAGACACCAAAAATGGCAAACCCATCACTCTCTCACCTTGTCTTCTTCTTTCTTCCATTTGGTAGGTTTGTCATTAGATTTAGGAGCCAAGTCCGGGAACCAAGAACGTTATTGTTGTCCAAAGTGAATCTCTGCTTCACGACGAATCAGGAAAAGAAAGAGAGGAAAATAGGAAAAGGAAAAGCCCAAAAAAAAAAAAAAATGAGGTTGAGAAAAGAAAGAAAGAAAATTCCCCTCTCAAACCAAAGAAAGAGCCTTTCATTGGAGCTTTCCTTTCAATCAGACAGTTTCTGTTTCTGAAAACATCTTACAATCCATATCTGGGAAAAACACAACTCCAAGTCTCATGTCAGCAAAATTTGTAGGCGGAAAACACAGCAATAGGTCCACATTGCAATCTTTGATTTTGGGTTTTAGTTGTTTTTGTTCTTCCTCTTTTCATATTTTTTCTTTTCCATTATTTTGGTAGCTCTGGAGAATACCTTGTACCATTTGAGAAGAATTATAGAAAACATATTGGCATTGCAGCACATAGACCATAAAATACGTGAAACAGAACGAACACGTTCTTTCTGATTTTCGTGTTCGTTTGTTTTGTTGTGGTTATCTTTTCATTGATTGATCATTTTGGGTTGCCTTGAAGATGGTTGCTAGATTGCTTGATAAATTTGCAGTGATGATCACATAGTATCTGATCTCGGTTAAGAAGAGAAGGTCATTCAGGAGGGGGAAAAAAGTGGATTTGTGGAGAGACAAATCAAGGAGTTGTCTTTGTGGGAGAATGAGCAAAGAACTCCATGGCATTGTGAAGGCTTGGGGAGCAACATTGAGAAAAACACAAGCAGCTGCAAAAAAGAAAAGGGCAGGCAACATTTTTGCAATAATGTCAGTGGCCCATGTGGATGATGATCTTGATWCCCCTGGTGAGGTCTATCATGCTGAGAAAGTCTTCTCCAATGGGGATATGTATACAGGGCAGTGGGCTGATAACTGCCCCAATGGCCATGGCAAATACTTGTGGGCAGATGGGTGTATGTATGTTGGTGAATGGGTCAGAGGGAAGAGCAATGGGAAGGGAAAGTTTTGCTGGCCTTCCGGTGCAACATATGAGGGTCAGTTCAAGAACGGATACATGGATGGTGAAGGGACTTACACAGGTTCCTCAGATGATACATACAGGGGTGCTTGGATCATGAATATGAAACATGGTAAAGGTACAAAGAGTTATGCAACTGGTGACCATTATGAAGGGGATTGGCGCCGAGGCAGGCCTGATGGTCAAGGCAGGTATCAATGGAATAACGGGAATCAATATATTGGGCAATGGAGAAACGGTAAGATGAACGGCAATGGAACTATGATTTGGGCTAATGGGAACAGGTATGATGGTTGTTGGGAGGATGGATTGCCTAAAGGGAATGGGACATATCGATGGGCAGATGGAAGTTTTTATGTCGGTATTTGGAGTCAGGATCCTAAAGAGATGAGCGGGACTTATTATCCTTCGACTTCACAAATCTCTCAGTTTGATTGGGATCCTCAAGAGTTGTTCTTAAATGATTTAAGTGATTGTGACATTAGTGGAAGTGAGAAGATATCGGTTTTTCCTTCACAGAAGATGGTTAATTGGGCATGTGAAGGAGATGTCTTGCAGAAGCAGATGGTATGGAAGAATCCCAAAGCAAGAAGAGCTTCTGCAGATGGGAGACTCAGTTCTGGTGATTGTAGTTGGGGCTCTGACACTGATTTGGGTTCAGATAGTAATGGAAATTTGGGACTAGAAAGAGAAGGGGAAGAAAATTTTGACAGTCTACGATCTGATGATCTAGATACAACAAGAGGAACCAGACATCACCACATMAGAATACAGCCAACAAAAAGGCAAGGAGAGACAATCATGAAAGGGCACAGGAATTATGAGCTAATGCTCAATTTGCAACTTGGAATAAGGTACGTCTTGCTTAACAAATAGTTTTCTTTGTATTTATCGTGCTATGCCTTCTGATGAATTTTTTATTTGTTCATATTAAGTTCATTTTTTTCAGCTTTGCTTCCCTGTGGAAATGTATTCTGTCATTTCAAAAGTTTCTGCAAGCKCTAGTTTAATTTAGTCTATCAAGTTTTTCTTGCTTATGTTTTTCAGTAAAATACTCTAGGCTTCTCAACAGCTTAAAGGGAAGAATGTATCCTCAATCTTTTAGAAACTGTGTCAAGCAGAAATACTATACCAAAGTTTGAGGCCTGCTATTTTGGTTGAAATATACCTCCAACTTTGGTCGGATATTTATCTTGATTTGCTTATTCCGTTGCTAAAGATCTCTTTGTTCTGTGCCATTACTCAGACATTCTGTAGGAAGGCCTGTCTCTGCCCAATCACTTGATCTGAGAGCTACAGCTTTTGACACAAAGGAGAAAATATGGACTAAATTTCCTCCAGAAGGATCAAAACATACACCGCCGCACCAGTCTTGTGAATTTAAATGGAAGGATTATTGTCCCCTGGTTTTCAGGTGAGCTTGATACATTGTCTTCAGGATTAAATAAAATTCTTATTACCAGCATGGAGATGGATGCCAGACTGACAAGGAGTTAGCTCCCTTTCTTTGAGCTGACTCACTATCTCCAGCATTAGTAATTATTAAGTTTCATTATGATGGAAGTATTTCATGGTAACAGTAGCCCAGATCTAATTGTCCTCAACCTCATAGTCCGTTTTACTTTTAGACATTACAGGGGAGGGTTAAGAAGACTGGACAGCATGCTTGACCTGAGCATTCAGTATGTAGTTTAATTTACTGCCCAACCACAAAATTAGAAAGAAGATGGGGCTAATATCTATCGACTACTTAACCAGTCATTTGGAAGATTTGGGGTTCATCACTATACAAAATAAAAAAGAAGAAAAGGACCAATGAGAAATATAAAATACCAATATAATCCAAGAAAATTCTAAATACTGAATTCTACTATTTATCTTAGACTTGCATGTTTATTAGCCACCACAATGGATGCTCCCAACTTTTCTCATAAAATAGAGATGCCCGATAGTCTTATTAAGAGTATATCTATTTTGGTTTTTAAAATCATTTATGATCAGAATTGTGTGGTCATATTCAGTTCTTCTTTGTCCATGCAAAATCCACAGAGTGATTGGAACTCAGTAGCTAGTGGTTAATATATGCTGCTGATGAAAGGGCCCGTGTTAAAATTGTCTGAATACTCTGACAATTCTAAATATTGTCTYGCTATTATACTACTTAGTTTCCCAGGCTTAATCTTGTTTTTAAACAAAGAAATGAATATTCATGCCGAAGATCATTGACAATTCATGATTAACAAGGAACTTTTGCTTATAAAATCAATGGTTATCTATTGGTACTCTTTCAATTTTGTACGACTACTATTAACTGAGAAAACTTTTGCTTAGCATTTGTTATGCTTGTAACAAAATCTTTAGTTAATGAAAGTGAGATCTCTCACAAAATTATTAGCACATTTAGCCTGAGCAGGCTTCACTATCTTTGCCGTCCTTGACCTGATTGAAAACTACAAAAACTTTCAGGACTCTAAGGAAATTATTTAAGGTGGATCCAGCAGATTACATGATATCCATTTGTGGAAATGATGCCCTCCGGGAGCTCTCATCCCCTGGAAAAAGTGGAAGTTTTTTTTACTTGACCAATGATGACAAGTACATGATAAAAACCATGAAGAAGTCAGAAGTAAAAGTAAGTTAAATTTTCTGCTCACTAATTAACTTCAGAGAAGTTCCCAAGGTGACTCTTTTTTATGGTATTCTCATGTTTCTATTATCATAGCTATTAAGTAATTGAATCAGACCCTTGATCTGCCTGCCTTAGTTACAACCCTGCATTTTATAGGGTTTGTCAACTTGTAACCACAGAAAATTTGGTTCACCAACTGTGTAGTTTACAAATTTTCCACCTTATGAGTAGTTAATTTCTTTCAACTTTCTTCTGGCACAAAGTTAGTTTCTTTCTTTTCTCARCTAAAATTTAAATGCAGCAAGAAACTTTTCATCCTGCAATTTGATGTACATAAACCTCACCTTTGCATTTCATATATTCAAAAATTAATTGACAAACTAACTGAAGATCTTAAATCATTTTCTCCGAAAACTGGATGTGACATTAAAGTAAGTCATACATCCAGATTTAGCATGATCATTATGTGACAGCCCAACCCTACTTGTTATACTCTGAACAGGTTCTTTTACGGATGCTTCCAGCATATTACAATCATGTTCGAGCCTTTGAGAACACCCTAATTACAAAATTTTATGGTCTTCACTGTGTGAAGTTGACTGGAGCAGCCCAAAAGAAGGTAATGTTGTAAGTGGACATTTTTTCTTTTCATATTTTAAACATTGTCCAAATAATTTTCTTTCTGGTGGTTAAGTACCTAACTAATGGTCAGGTGAACTAATGGTCAGGTGCGCTTCGTCATAATGGGGAATCTGTTCTCTACTGAGCATGCCATTCACAGACGCTTTGACTTAAAAGGTTCTTCCCTTGGCCGCTTAACTGATAAAAATCAATCTGAAATTGATTCCACAACRACCCTCAAGGATCTGGATCTTAATTTCGTCTTCCGACTGCAGAAAGTCTSGTTCGAAGAGTTTTGCAGGTTATTAATCCTCACTGATCTTTTACATAATCAGAAAAGTGAAAGTTTCGTGGTACATGTYAGAATGAGCAGGAAAGTAGGATATCTTGGGCGGAAGCTAAGAGATGTAGCTAATTTTAATCCTATTAGCAGGTGGCAGAGTTATCTAATTAATAAAAGTACATAATCAATTAAGAAGCAATAAGCACAAGTAATTTCTGAAGTCAAATTCCCATAATTTAGAACRGGTATCCTACACCTTTGATTATATTTGAACAAGTGAAGTCTAGGAACTTGGAGGTATTTTGCAGGCTTTCAAATGGAACAATAAATTTTTTCGTAATCTGCTACACTTAGATGCCCAAGGAGGAAAGAGATGAGTTTGTAGGGTTCCAGGATAGCACAAGCAGCTGATTGCTTCCAGATTGTAAACCTAAAGTTTGTTCATGAACCAATATAAGCTCAAGATCATTCCTACAACTGCATGAATAATATATACTCCCTCCATCCCATAAAGATAGCCCTACTTTCCTTTTTCCTCCGTCCCAAATTATAGGCTTCTTTCTATTTTTAAAGAGTAGTTAAATTATAATTTCCTAATATGCCTTCAATTATGATGTATYATTATCATACAGACAATTTTGTTAATTAATAAACATAGTTATTATAATAAATACTCATCTTGAAGAAAGAATTGAAAGAAGAAAAATAAACTTTTTGATATATTAATTCTTGCCACARATTAAATATAGTGTTAAGTTTTAAGATCAATTTAGTAACTTACGTCAAGTTACTAGATGATCTCTTCTAATATTGATAGGGTATATGAGGAAAATAAAATACAAAAATAAAATACAAAAATAATTGGTTTAACTGCATTACCTATATTTCTTAATCTGTATGAAAATAGAAGTAGGACTATCTTTATGTGACGGAGGGAGTATGTTCATTTTGCAAATGAAAGCCTATTATGGAGATTTCAGGAACTGGATTGTGAATRTATTTGTATTCTGCAGATACTTCCTCCAGCAAGAGAATATGAGTTAAGTTGGTTTCATGCAAAACCAAATAAAAAGAATTAATAGGATAACACACAGGCTTAGCATTAGCATGTGGTGTAGCGACCTTCATAAAATGACTGCATGAAGCATATATTTATATGTAAATTTGGGTAATTCTGTAAAATTCAACTTAAACCTGTTCCAAACATGCAGCTAAGTATGCTGTAATATTTCTTTCCTACCATTAGTTGGAGTTCATTTGTGCAGGCAAGTGGATAGGGATTGTGATTTCCTTGAACAGGAGAGGATCATGGATTACAGTCTTTTGTTAGGCATTCACTTYCGGGAAGTTTCCCAAACTGGGGAACCTGTTACAATTGACGCTCGAACTTCTGGAGTTAGGATTTCAAATGGTACTTCTCTGGTTTCAATGTAACTCCTTTTCTTACTGAACATAATATAAAAGTACCTGTATCCGAACTTCTCTCACAGGAGGAGAACAAAATAGTGAAGGAGCAACTCCGCGGCTTTCTAGGGCAGATATGGATCTTCTTTTTGATCCTTCTGGGTAAGACCTTATTCAGATGAAAAACAATATCATGTTAAAAGTTCCTTATACATCCACATATTATGGATTTTGACTGTTCTGCTTTTTGTTGCCTGTACTATAGAACATCAAATATTTCATCTCTCCCTCATCATAACATTATTTGCAACATCTCCTAAGAATATGATACCATTGTCTTCAATCTTCTTGAGACACTAGRACGCTATTTCTATAAAAATGAATACTAATCAACGTGGTAATATCCTCCAGTTTTCTTGAAATGAATATTTCTTCTCAAAATTCTTACTGATTTTCTACTTACTGAGTTTGGCAGGTGGGCATCAATTAGACTCGGCATCAACACACCAGCWTGTGCAGAAGTTACTGTGAGAAGAAATGAACTTGAGCTGATTGGAGAACCGATAGGAGAGTTCTATGATGTCATCCTCGTTTTTGGTATTATAGATATACTACAAGATTACGATATAAGCAAGAGGCTTGAGCATGCATACAAGTCCATCCAATATGATCCTACTTCAATATCTGCTGTTGACCCTAGACAGTATTCAAAGCGTTTTCGTGATTTCATATTCAGAGCTTTCACAGAAGACAGCTGAGGTTAGAAAGATAATGTTCGATCTTCTATATGCACCAAACAGAAGTTCATGAATAGCTGAATCTTGGCAAGATCACATATTTTGCCATAAAGGACAACCCTAATGCAGAGAGACTGTGGCTGCTCTTTTTCACATGTTGCAGTAATTTGTCCTTGTATACTTTGGTTCCATTTGTTTATAGTTACAGGAATATAAAACAACTGACTGAAGGCATAGAATAGCATTGCAAGGAGAAATACTCGAGCTTAACTGCAAGTGTAAATTATATAGGAAAGTGAAGCTGAGTTAGAATGGGTTTTTTGTACCCAATTTTTTATCCCAGAGGGCGATGAGCTCGGGGATCTGACAAGTGAATAAGAATGTATGGAAGGAAACAGAAATAGAAAGATACTCTTCACATTAAACAAAGACGGAATGCTTAGTGGAAACTAGTGTAATATGTTCTTTAGCTAGTGATAWTGGAAATAATTTACTTCTGTCCCACTTGCGGATTCAAACTGGGTGCTGGACCAAATTTTTTTTCATGTCTGAATCATGTGTGTCTTTTTATCTATTAAGAGATCTTATTGAAAACACAAGTTGGGAGGAGTGGGTTTAAATAATTTTTCGTTGAGTCTCTTTTAGTTTGATGAACTTTAAAACATTTTCTTTGAAAATAAGGATAAATTGTGTAGACTATCAAATAGATACATGCAATAAATATAGCAATAAATATATACAGTGAAATCAAATGATGAGAAATAAATATAAGAGAGAGACAAAAGATATATAGTGGTTCGACCYATGTCCTAGATATGCATTAACTACCTAGAGCCATAATCTTCACTAAGTCAAACAGACTTTCAAGAGTACACAAAGGGGTCATTCACAAATTGGATTTTACAACTTTAACCATCTAATTTAGGATCACCTTTCCTCCTAAGGGTTTTACGCAACTAGTTACTCTCTTAACAACTAAATAACTCACCATCAAAAGGGTTTTATATAACTTGTACAACCTTTATACTTCTGCACACAAGGTTTACCCTCGAAAGTAATTTATGTCCTGGACATCCTGGACTCCCACAGAGATTTGTCAAGGGTTAACAACCCAAATCTGTTCCACTCTTAATCAATGGTATTCTGGCAAATCTAAGCTCAGTTTGGAGATACTGATTTCACTCGCTTATATACTTGGTGTTGAAGTATGAAGCTCAACTAAATTTTTTCAAAAGAATRGGGGTAGAGCTTTTCAAAAATGGAGTTTAAAGAATATCGAGAACTCTAAGTTTCTGCATTTTAGAATTTTAAAATCAATCCTTAAAATGACCAAGTGGGAAATCCATATATTATATAGCCTAAATATTCAATAGTATGAACATGTCAAAATGATAATAATCTATCTATTGGGCATTGACATGTATGTTTTAGACGACCGAGATGTCTATGGTTTTCACCTGATTTACCTGTCGAAGAATCAGAATTGATTCGATTACCCATGTATGTCTCAAACAGCCGAAATATTCTTCAAACCATTTGAGCATGAAGAAGTCTTAAGTCCGAATACTTAGTCTTTTATTGTTTAGGACGGCCGAAAGTCACTAAATTGTATTTGAATTCCTCGATGGAAGATATCGTATTTAACTCGCACAAAAACTTCCTAAATTGATGATTCTCCTTAGAAGGCTCGACAATTAGGGARAAAGGTAAAGATTTGTAATCTATTTTCTCACTATCCATTTTAGCTTTACCCYTTTTTTCTTTTTCAATCTTAGATGCAATGCTAGGTTCCTTAACCATCTCATCCAAATCATTGATGTTAGAGGGTTCCTTTTCTTTTGAAGCACTTCCTAAATCACCCTTAGTATTCTCTATCACTCTCCCACTTCTTAAAGATATGGCATTACACTCCTTAGGATTGATTTATCTGCTACTAGGTAAGGAACCTTGAAATTTTGGCTAAGAAAATTAGCCAATTGCGCTACTTGATTCTCAGGATTCTTAATAGAACCCTCTTGATTYTGAAACCTAGTTTCCGCACTAGTGATGAACTTACCAACCAAGGCTTCTAAATTGGAAATCTTAYCTTGATGAGGGAAACTCAGGGATTGAGGTGGCCTGTTTGCATTGGAACTAGAGTTTACATTTGGGTTCCAGRAGAAGTTAGGGTGATTTCTCCACTTGGGTTTGTAGGTATAGGCACCTTCTTGGGAGACTGGAGGGAAGTTAGGGTTAGGGTAGTGGTTTGTGGGCAATTAATACTCTCATGAGTACCCCCACAATGGTCATAAGTGATTCTACCTCCTATACCTAAATTTTTTGGAATGAGAGCTAATTGGGAGAGAATGTTTTGTGTRGCATCTAAAACCATCACACCATTTCTCCTAGCATTGTTATTCCTCTCATCARTCCATTGGACGCCTGCCAAGGCCATCTCTTCAAACAACTCCCAAGCATCTTGAGGTGGCTTCCTCATTATACTTCCCTCACTAACAGCATCTATCATAGACCTAGAAGCCTCACTCATCCCATTGTAAAAGATTTGGATTTACATCCACAGTGGCAAGGAATGGTGAGGACACCTTCTCAAATAATCTTTGAATCTCTCCCAAGCCTCACTTAAAGACTCTCCACTATCTTGAAGAAAATTTGTGATATCATTCTTAAACTTCATAGTTTTGGAAGGTAGGAAGTATTTATAGAGGAAGSTGCAGGCTAATTGTTCTCATGTGGTGGTCGAAYCGAATGGGAGAGTTTAGCCAAGCTTTGGATTTTTCCTTAAGTGTGAAGYAGAAGAGTCTCAACTTAATGGCATCACCACTAACGCCATTTTTCTTGAAAGTATCACAAATCTATAAAAAAGTTAGAGATGTGAGCATTAGGGTCTTGACTAGACAAATCATAGAATTGCACACTTTGTTAGATCATTTGAATAACTACGGGTTTGATCTCAAAATTGTTAACAACTACTCTAGTGCTAGTGATGGCAGAATGAACCCCTTCACCGTTTTTGGAATCACATAATCCCTAAGGGTTTTAACCCTCTCCTCATTCCTTGATCATCCATATTCTTAGAATTATCAAACTCCAATTCCCTTTCCTTAGTTTCGCTATATCCCCTAAATCAACAATTACACTTTTTGCTACCTTGGTCTTTCTCTCTCTAATGTCTTCACTATTGTCTCAAAGAATAGTATCAGTACCCTTGGTATTTATCTCTAAAGGAATATTTGAAGATCTAGTACGCATCCAGAYGAGGAAAACACATGATTCAAATCAAAATACCCAACAAATAAGAACAAATAAAAACAAAAAAGAAATAAAGAAAGTGGTCTAAATTCAAGGCAATTCAACAATTATATGATATCAATAAAAAATCCCCGGCAACGGCGCAAAAAACTTGATGCTCACAAACTCAATGCATTCTAGAAAGTATACTAGTGTCAAAAAGTGTATAGTAAGTGAGTCAAAGTCGATTCCACAAGAATTTCTAATCGAGTACCAAAATTACCAAATTTCTCTAATTTAAACCTATTGAAAGTGATTAAATTAGACTTAATAACTAGAAGTGAAGAAGCAATCTAAAAGGTTCAATTATGAAATTTACTAGCCTAAATCCAAAAACATCTATGTGATAAAAGAGSTTGGTTAGGCTATTGATCCGAATCATTCCTATAATGAGCTAAGTTAATTGCATCTTAATTGCCCTAATTCTCAAATTTAATTTAATTGTTAATGTTAGAATTCCTAATTTAGGTTTTACCCAATCCCTTGACATAAAACCCTAATTCCATGTAACTAAAGACATATCCCTATGTGAATTAGATTAATCAAAATTGCATTAATGATCTAAGAAATTTCCCCATTTCACTAACCACGGTTAATTACTACCAGAAATGATTCTATCCCTAGTTGGTTCAATACTAATGYGTCATCATTGCCTAAGTCCTAATCAATTAGTTTACATCTCGGTCCTTCCGAATTGATTATGAAATTGATTTGTAGGTAGCTAATCCACAAAAAAAGCATTAAGAAAGCCACGGTGATACAAACAACTCAACTAGATTGGGAATCAACAATAAAGGCAAAATAGAGTTTAACCCATTACAAAGAAATCATCTTCTCAATTAACTCTAACCAACATAAAAAGTTTAGCCTAAGAAACTCATGAAATCCACCATAGAAAATATAATAAACATGTTATAACCAAACATTAGAGAAAAGAACCAATTTGATGAACAAATCCTTAAGCAATCTTTGTTGAATACAGGTCATCAAGATTTCCAATGGCTTCCTYCGAGTTCCTCTTATTAAAACTACTCTAAAACWATGAAAAAAGCAGTGATTCAAGCCACAAAGGTCTCTAAAATCGGTCATAAGATGCACTATTTATAGAAGAGAAAAGAAACCCTAAAATGRCCSGACAAGTGCTTGATTGGGCTCAAACCGRCATCAACTTTTGGCTRAAAAGACTAAACTGGCGCCTGATTTCATCCAAATCAATGCCGGTTTGGTTCYGGAAAACAAAGCACAAATTTTGACTTGAAACCGATGCCTGATTGGTGAAAATCACGGGTTTGATTGGTGATTTTAAAAAACCTTCAACACTTAGCCAAAATTTTGAGGTCTACAACTTCCARAAATTGCTCATTGACCCCAAACTTCTCTAAAATYGTTGTTGGCCTCTTTATGCCCTTCTTTTCCATATTTTTGCCCTTCTTCTTATCTTTGAGTTAAAACCTTGCACATAAACATTTCAAACCAAAATAAGTGTAATACAAGGTTAATCATATGGAAAAATTGACAAGAAACGACTTAAGTAAATGACAAAAATATAATGTAAAATGTGACTATTCAACAGATCTTATACTACTTTGTCAACTTCTCCAATTTGCAAGATGTTGATGATTCAAGATAGTTGATCATAGACTGAATTATTCCATAGTATATTGTAAGCCTATAAACAAAACAATACAAACCAATAATCATATTAAGCACATATCATTAACAAAAAAATATTAGGGATCTTTAGACCCTATTGGGTTAACATTCTCCCACTTTTTGATAATGACAAACAATTTAGAGATTTGGCATTGTAAACAATTTATGGAACAAATATTAAAGGCAATAGGACTTTATCTATAGAAGACCTTAGATAGGTTATTTTCACATAGAATATAACACAAAGACAAAAGCTCATGATCTCATATAGGATTTTCAACTATTATCAGAAACAATTTTCTATAAGAACCAACAAATAGAYAGCCAGCAAGCAATTTCAACACATTCCCAACTCATAATTCCTTTTAATCTAAATGCCAATTTTCTCCTCCTCTGGCATTATGAAAAATAATTGGAGCACATTTTAATCAAACAAGGGTTAGGACTTTCTTCTAAAATAGGTATRCAAGAGGGTATAGAATCATAGCATAAATAACACCTCTTTTAACTTCATTTTAGATGATATGAGATAAAAATATAAGAAGTAAAGTCAAGTTGTGTAGGAAGTGACACAAGTAGTTCAAAAACTTGACAATTAGGGGGTTTTGGTAAAGGGCATTAGAACATATACCCCTTGAATCAATAGCACATAAAAAGATCTCATTTCAAGCTCTCATATTGGGACTCATCATATTATTGAGTTTGATCAATCTTATAACAATTTAAAAGAAGTACAGAGAAATACATAAAATACAAATCATAAATAATTCTCCCTTAATTTAAGAAGGTGTTGCATTGTTGTCTTTGGGAATTTCTTCATCTTCTGAAATGGTCAGTGGATCATCTGCTTTTATATTTGGGCCACTTGCCTTTGCGCATTGCAATTTGTTCATTAGCCTTGTTTCTCTTCTTGTAGATTTCTTCACTACCTTTCTTTTCTTTTTCTATTTGTTGGAGACTGCCTTTTCAGTTGATGTGCCTATTTCAGTCCTTGGTTTAGTCTCCACTCTTTCATCGTGCATTATTTCTAACTTGATTAGAGATTTTTCATTAATGTTGGATAGGTTAGCTTCAATTTACCTTTTCTTGCTTMCCCAATAGTCGTGCTCKTCATGTTGTAGAGTAATTAGTTCTTCTAATTCTTCCTTGTTTCTATTGTCCAATCCAACCATTCTGGCTTGCATATTATCAKACATCTACCTAATCTTCTCATCCACCCTTCTAATCCAACATGATTGGTTTTCCATTTTCTCATTCATGTCCTAGATCTCCTTTTTTATACCACCAAGACCATTAAGAATAAAATGCAGCATATCCTCAAAAGCTGAATGYTTGTCCTTCTACTACTTTACAAGTTGGTCTRGTTACCACTGGCTTTTGTTTTTATCRTTTTCATTTCGTTTTGCTGCTTCTTCTTCAMGATATTGAAGATATATATTATTGCTCATCTCTTCTTCCTGATCAATTATTTCATCCAAATCGTACCACATTATTCCAACTTTCTTTAATATCATTTTCTAGAGATTCTTCATTGAATACGCCTGACCTTTTTATGCCTCTATGAAGTGGTATGTTAACATTAGCTTTGAAATTTTTTGTTAGTAGACTCCCATAAGGTATGTTTTTGTTGCTAGCTTCCTTTACTAAGTACATATGGGACAATATCAAGTAGGCAAAGTCAATTTACACTATTTTCTTCATCATATACATGATGTACATATGCATTAGAGAAAYAGAGGTTCAATAACCTTCATTTGACACCGGTATTGTGTGGATAATTTTGTAGAACACTCTATTTCAATACTAAAGTGCTTGCTTTCTCTACTAGCTACTCTATTAAAGCTTTTTCCTGGGGTCAAAGATATATAAATCTATATATTTTTTCAATCTTCTTTGTTGATCTTGCGATGGGCATTCAAGCCCTCATAGATGGAGTATTCAATTATCATAATAAAAATGGCCCATGAAGAAATTTTAGTTAGGGTTAAGTTAGCTTTCAAAATATATAAATATACAACCTGAAGAAGATGACTGTTAATCTTGTTCCTTAAACATAAAACCTAAGCTCCTCACCACCGCCGCCTCCTCCCTCTGCCCTCACCTATGCAGCCTTCCCACCCTCTTTCTCTCTCTCTCTCTCTCTCTCTCTCTCCTTCTCTCTCCTCTTCTTTACCAATGTCAAATGCCACTCCATCTCCTTCGTTCTCGTCAAGTGACTCGATCACTAGGCGACCAAGCGCCCAGGCGATCAAGAGCCCAGACGAGTCGCGACCAGGCACCAAGACCCCCCGACGCCCGGCGACCCGATGCCTAGACACCGAGGTGACGAGGCCCCCAGACGCCTAGCGATCTGGGGCCCAGGCGTCCAGGCACCCAGGTGAATTAAGGACCAAGCGACCAGGCATCGTGTGTCGTCCGCTTGAGTCAGTATACTTGCACGACTAGGACCGTTATTCGCACGCCCAAAGCATATTTCTTTCCCGAGCATGATTGACGCCGTTACACCTTAGACTCGATTGAGTCAGTATACTTGCAAGACTAGGACCGTTATTCGCACGCCCAAAGCATATTTCTTTCCCGAGCATGATTGACGCCGTTACACCTTAGACTCGATACCATACCTAAGGTTCGGGATTCGAAGTGAATCCTTAGTTTCTTTATTTAAATTAACCGAATGGCCTAGGTTTTGTATTATGTAATAATAATTAAGAAATAAAATATGAAATACGTTTAATATGAAATTTAAGTTAGTATGATAAAGTAGAAAGGAGGATATAATTCTAGAAATATATTGAAATATAATTTAGGGTGAAATTAGGGTCTATATGATAAAATAACATATATTGTGATTACGATTATTATTATTATTTTAAGAACAAATTAGGAGTCATGAAATTAAATTATACTATTAGTAGTTCGATTTTTATTGACATGAAAATTCATCGTGAGAAATTATCAATTAAGGTCACCATAGGAAAAACGATGAAGGTATTAATTGTAAACACCTGTGTTAAATGAATGTGTTTGGTTAAACAAGTTTCAGATGAATATTCTTTGTGTAATAATATTAGGATACTRTGGCACATTAACGTTGTGGGCAACCAAGGTACCCCGCTAGCGAAAGTATACAAATTTACTAAGGACTACGAGTAAGTAAATTATCACATTCTCATTAATGTATATGTGTTGTTGTTATAATTAAATCGMTCTTAGATGAATTGAATGTGTATTAAATCTGAGTTCTATGTAAGTAAATTCTGACATTCTCATTTAGTGATAATGCAAGTGTGTTGTTATCATGATTGAATCTCTATGTCAATTGAATGTGAACTCATAATGGATATTGAAGTGAATTTTTGAAAATCACCACAATCTCATTAATCATGATACGAGTGTATTCTTATTATGATTGAATCTTCTTATGTGAATTGAATGTAAATTGATAATTGCTCTTATGTGTTATAATGTGATACTACTTCTAGTATATGAATTTTCTTACTCATTAACATGTTAGAAATTTTAAGTTAAGGGTTCATGTGGTCCATAAGCATGTAGATTGCACTAGTTGCATATTCTCTTGTATGGACATAATCATACATTCACGAAAAGAAATATTTTTAAAGATTGAAATTTGGAAAAGTAAATGCTTTGAGGAATGAAGTTTTTAAAGTTGTTATTTTTATGATGAATGATTTTCAAACGTTAAGGATTTCAAAAAAAGGGTGTAAAGCCAAAGTGATGAAAAATGTGAGTCGAAAATGAGGCGTAGGGGACCGACGTGCCCAACCTAACCCTCTTGTAGGGTGCAAAATTATGAAATGTTCATCTCTTATGAGGTGATGTTCAGGAAAAGATTAACTAATGTTAACTGCTTTGCGGTTCTACCGGTAAAAAATGTGATCGGGTTCCAAAGAATAATAGCACACTGCAGAGCTTAATGGCTAGACATTACACCAAGTGAGCTCACGACTTTAAAGAAATGGAAATGTTAGAAAAGTTCTTACATTTTGAAAGGAAAGATTTTATGAAAAGATAATGAAAATGGAAATGTTTAGAAAGTTTTCATTCGGAAAGTGAAATTTTATAATTCATGACATGCAGGGCATTATTCATGCATGAGATTTGCTTACTGAGCTTAGTAGCTCATCCCATATTTCCTTATTTTACGTTTTAGGTGATGATTAACCAGATGGTGCATGGAAATCGTTTGGGAGCAGGCCTTGATACCCAAGAGTCATTTTGTTAATTAAATTTTTTATTTATTTATGAACTTATTGAACTTTTAAATTTTATTCTTTTATTGTCAAAATCTTCCACTGAAATTTTAAATATATGAGAATTAAGTCGGTAACATTCTTGGCTTAGGACGGTTCTTAATCTGGGGGTGTTACAGTTATGGATTGTACTATTAGTAGTTTGTTATTGACATTGAAATTAATCTTGAGAAATTATTGGTTAAGGTCACCATAGGAAAAACGATGAAAGTATTAACGGTAAACACTGCTATTAAATGAATATGTTTAGATAAACAAGTCACAAATAAATATTTTTTGTATAATAATATTAGGATACTGTGGCACATTAACGTTGTGGGCAACCAAGGCACCCTGCCAACAACTTAAAGTAAAACTTTACTAAGGACTACAAGTAAGTAAATTCTCACATTCTTATTAACAGATATGTGTTGTTGTTATAATTAAATTGCTTTTAGATGAATTGAATGTGTATTAAATCTGAATTCTATGTAAGTAAATTCCGACATTCTCATTTAGTGATGATGCAAGTGTGTTGTTATCATGATTGAATCTCAATGTCAATTGAATGTGAACTCATAATGGATATTGAAGTGAATTTTTGAAAATCAACACAATGTCATTAACTATGATACGAGTGTATTATTATTATGATTGAATCTTCTTAYGTGAATTGATAATTGCTCTTATGTGTTATAATGTGATATTACTTCCAGTATGTGAATTTTATTACTCATTGACATGATAGAAATTTTAAGTTAAGGGTTCATGTGGTCCATGAGCATGTAGATTGCACTAGTTGCATATTCTCTTGTATGGACATAATCATACATTCAAGAAAGGAAATGTTTTTAAAGA
>MEJB01000576.1:0-17627 GCA_001752375.1 Rhazya stricta
CAGAAAATGTGACTCTTATGGCTAATTAGTCATCAACTAAACTCATATTAAATAATAACCATTCGAAGTGAATATGTGAAATTCCCATTTATAATTAAGGTTAAGTTCTATTCACTGCTAGGGAAATTAAATATTTTTTCATTCTACATGTTAACATGTGAGGAACTTTTAATTTCATACTTGTATGATTTATCAATAACCATTCGAAGTGAATATGTGAAATTCCCATTTATAATTAAGGTTAAGTTCTATTCACTGYTAGGGAAATTAAATATTTTTTGATTCTACATGTTAACATGTGAGGAACTTTTAATTTCATACTTGTATGATTTATCAAAGGCCACTTCTATAGCCAGTCGATGCCAGTACAACTATCATTCTTGGAAGTTTCAAAAGTCAGAAGCTATATTTAATGCTTTGTTCTTTAGTTGTAATCACACAAAAGTTTAAAGACTCCAGGAACAATTTATTGTATATATACAATCCCATTTCAACACCATCCCCATAAAGGACCTCAAAGGTCTTCTTGGTGTCACYATAATGACAATGTCCTTTTACATGTGTAGGGCCACATTCTCCAGCAGTGCATGTTGATCTCTTAATTTTGAGACCTCCAGTTGCACCTGAATAATAGTTTGCTTCTTCTTCCTAATTGATTGCATACCTTTACACAATTTCTCTTCAGGACTTTGCAATTCATGTAAGTCCATCTCGTTAAGGTCCTTACCAAGTAGCTCTAATTGTCTTTTGTTGAACCTTTTAACATTCTCCTTAACAATTTCTCAACCGAGACTATGTTCTTAGAAAATGTGTCAGGAAAAATTGTTTCATTACGTGTTTTACTTGTAAATTTTACAACTAAACTATATTTTATTATTTGGATAAGTATGGTTTAACCTATAGTTATTATACATCAAGAATTCAAATATGTTCTCTACATTAATGCTGTCATGACATTCTTCTGTAATTTGGCCGGATATTTTATTGTGTCCACATTCTTTAAAGCTTGATAGGAGAAATTATTTGACCAAATGTTTTACCAATGAGGTAAGAAATGTAAAACTTCAGCAGCAAAGTCGAGAAATTATTCGTGTTATCGTACAATTTTATGTATGCATGCGACTCTTATGGATAATTAATTAGTTATCAATTAAACTCACATTAATTAGGTAAATGAAATGTTAGTTGATGCTTCATGCAAGGAATGTTTAATTTTATACTYGTATGATTTAGTGAAGCTCACTTGTATAGCCACTCTAGGTCAGTGCAACCGTCCTTCTTGGAAGGTTCTAACATAAGRAGCTATATTTAACATTTTAATGACAAAATTGAAGCTGGTCATGAAAAGTACATAAAAATTAGAGATAGTTTCAAACATAATTTTGTTTTCATTTATACTTTTGTTTAAATAATTGGATCAATTGCAATTTTTATTCGTAATCTTTTACCATTTTTTCTCAATTTTTAAACATGTATGAGTTTCACATTTATGCAAGCGTTTTATATGCAACAAGTTCAAAAATCCAAATTTTACAACACGAGTAATATATTGGATATAAAAAGTTTTAAAAACTAACTCACAATATATTCTTCCAATATTTAGTAATACTAACTCAACTGTAAATTGAAGATCAAAATAACATAAAAGATGAAATGTGAGCTCCAAGCCAACAACAGTAACTTCTAGAAATGATTCGGACACATCACACATATGGTTGCAAAGGGAAAGGCAAAAAGAGAAAATTCCAAGCAATAATCTAAAGCATTACAACATATAAAGTTCACTCTCATCTATGTTAAAATAATAAAAGAAATAGAAAAGACTAGAATTTTATTCAAGTAAAAATATAATAAACTAAGACATAGTATCAATATAAGAGGCCTATATATAGATTACAAGATTACCAAAAGAAAAACTAACAAAGACAATCCTAATTTAACTCTATATACCAAATTCTAATATCATTAAAATTCTAATATAGTAATATCTTTAACATGCCCTCTCAAACTTGTGTTGTTGTAGTGACAACCATCAAGAGTTTTCCAACTAGAAAACGAAAACAAGGAGTGGAATGAGACTTAGTGAAGAAATATGCAATTTGGGAAGAAGATGAGATAAATGGAAAAGTGATAGTGTTATGCTTGAAATGATGACGCGCAAGATGACAATCAATCTCAACGTCTTTAGTTCTTTCATAGGAAATTGAGTTGTCAACAATCTGAATAGAACTCTTGTTGTCACAATACAAAAGAGTTGGACGAGAAAGATGTACTCCCAAATCTGCAAGTAACCAACGTAACCAAAACATCTCCTTAGTAGTAGAGTGCCACAAACATGATATTTCTACTTCCAGTTGAAGATTATGAAAAAAATAGACTATTTCTTGCCTCTCAAGAGTAAAGAATCACACAAAAGATATTAGAATCCAGTAACAGATCTTGCGTTCTATGTATCAGCATCAGAGCAAGCAAGCAATTTCAAAGAAGATGGTGCGGATGAAAGTAGAAGGACTTGATAAACTATACCATGAAGGATATCTCAAGATACGAAAAATAGGCTGCCTAATGAACTGCTAGTGGGAGAGTCCAACAAAATACTAGCTTCACAACATGAACAACATATGCAATATTTAGAACAGTAATTAGTAAGATAGACGAAACTTCCACAAAATAGCTACGATATAATAAAGTAGAATCTGGGCAATCATGATATGACATTAGAAGAAGAAAATTTTGCATTAACCTCATGGGAGTACAACAATTTATTATCGTAAGTTAGCCCGCTCTAGAATTCTGCAACATGATTTGATTGAGAAAGACAGATAATCCTTTAGGTGAGTAGGCAACCTCATGCCTAAGAAAATATCGTAAAGAACCCAAATCTTTCATGTCAAACTATCGGGCTAACTCAGCCTTCAGAACTGAAATACTATGAACATCATCACCAGTAATAATCATGTTATCAACATATAAAGAAAGAATTATATGACCTACGTTTTTCTCATTGTGTGGTTTCGCTATCAATTGATACTTATCACTTCAGGCTATTGCGTCTTTATCTACCACTGAAGAAAATACATTTAAGCTACTAAAGGTGTGAAAGAAGCCAAATAGCTCTATAATCTGCTAAATTACTTTAGCCAACAACAAGATRTTCTTGTTGTGTTTTGTGAAAATCAGAGTGTTGTACACTTGACAAAGAGCAACAAGTATCACCCAAAGACCAAGCATATTAACATTAAGCACCATTTTATTCGAGATGCAGTTGAAGCAGGGAAAGTCATTGTTGAGAGGATTCACACAGCTGACAATCCTATGGATATGTTGACCAAGCCACTTCCAGTTACTAAGTTCAAGCACTGCTTGGTCTTAATACGCATCATCAGCACCTAATCGCCCTTAGGAGCTTCCATGGCAAASAGAATCTCGGTGAAAATGGTTCAAGGTTGGGAGCAGATGTCCCATTTTCTCTCAAGTATACACTTATCTCTCATTTCCCTTATCTTTAGTTATTTCTCCTTATCTTGTTACCCTTCTCTCAGATATACACTTATTTCTTTCCCATATCTTTGGTTATCTAGTTACCCTCTTTTAGATATACACTTATCTCTATGAGGGTTAAATAAATCTATATCCTACTCTGCTTATAAAGGGTGTCACCTTTGTACACTCCATCTAGAATTATAGTGGATTTTTGGGGCCTTTTCACCAGTGGTTTTTTTTCTCTATTTACAGAGGGTTTTTCCACCTTAAAACTGTCATTTTTATTGTTATTATCTCTTTTGATCTTTCGTTGAATTTTATATGGTATTCTGCTCTCTAACCCTTCAAATTCATTTTATGAACGCATATTCTAACATACACTTTTATATTTATTTTAAAAATAGAAAATGTGACTCATGTGGACAACTAGTGGACAAATAGACATCAACTAAACTCATATTAATTAGTGACAGTTCGAATAGCATATATGAAGTCCCAATTAATTAGTATATTTAATTTATATTTGCTTCAAAAGAAATTAAATGTTTATTGATGCTTATTATAAAGGGAGTTACTTTTAATCTTATATATGTATGATTTATCAAAAATCACATCTATAACCATGTTGAGTCAGTGCAACCATTATTCTTGGGATGTTCAAACATAAGAAGCCATATTTAATGCTCGTTTTCTATAGTTGTAACCCCGCAAAAGTATAAAGACTCTAGGACAATTTCTTGTATATCCACCCTTTTTAGCATCATCCCATCAATGACCTCAAAGATCTTGTTGCTATCATGGTATCGTCAATGTTCTTCTTCATGCATGGGCCTCATTCTTCAACAGTGCATGTTGATCCTTTGATTTTCAGACGTCAAGTTGATACGCAATGACAAAAACCTTGCATAACTTTGCATAGTTCCTCTTCATGACTTTCTAATTGATGTAAGCCTAGCCTGTTAAGGTCCTTATCCTCTAGCTTTGATTGCCTTTTCTTCAACCTTGTAACATCCTTACCCAGTAGCTGTGATAGTCTTTTCTTCAATGTTGTAACATTCTCCTTAAGAATTTCTCTAATGGGAGGACATTCGTAAAAAATGTGGCGAGATAAATTGATGGTGTGTTCTACTTGTAAATTATACAAATAAACCAAATTTTATTTTTTTGATAATTATGGTTTAAAACTATGGTTATTTTACATTATGAATTGAAATATGTTCAATATTAATGTCGTGATGCTCTTCTGTAATGTGGCTRAAGATGTTAATGTGYCAACATTCTTTATAACGTGGTAGGAGAAATTATTTGAGCATGTGTTTTACCTAAGTGACAAGAAATAAAAAACTTGTCAATCTGATTATGGGTATGCATGCTTGTCATGATAATTTTATAATGAACACATTTTACTCATGCATGGTCTGAAATACACTTTCATATTAACTTTRAAAAAAGAAAATGTGACTCTTATCGAAACCCAGTCATCAACTAAACTCATATTAAATAGTGATCGTTCAAATTGCAKATGTGATGTCCTAATTTTTTAATCTATTTAATTTCTATTCACTTTTAGAAAGATTAAATGTTTGTTGATACTTATAAACATTCAAGTTAATTTTTACACGTATGATTTTCCCAAGCCAACTTGTATAGCCACTCTGAGTCACTTCAACTACCATTCTTGGGAAKTTCAAACATAAKAARGYATATTTGATGSTCGTRTTCTATAGTTGTAACACCACAAAAGTATAAAGACTATGGACAATTTATTGTTTATACAATCCCTTTTTAGCATCATCCCATCAAGGACCTCAAAGATCTTGTTAGTATCACGGTAAACGTCAATGTTTTTTCTTTTGTGTAGGGCCTCGTTCTCCGGCAGTGCATGTTGATCCCTTGAATTTTAGTCTTGCTCCGGAATGACACTTTCCTTCTTCTTCCTAATAGATTGAATAGCTTCRCACAGTTTCTCTTCAAGACTTTGCAAGTCATTTAAACCCAGCCAATTAACGCACTTACCAAGTTGCTATGGTTGTCTTTTCTTGAACCTTTTCACTTTTTCCTTAGGAATTTCTCTAATGTGAAAAAGTGAAGATGCTCTTAAAAACCGTGTCAAAAAAAATTTCTTTCGTGATATATTTTACTTGTAAAGTTTACACATCAACTATAATATTTATAATTTCATTAAATATTGTTTAAAACAACGATTRGTTTAAATCAAGAATTGAAATATGTTCTATGTTTGCATCTTGACGATCTTCTCTAATGTGACCGAATATGGAATTTTATYGGCATTCTTTAAAATGAAGTAGGAAAAATTATTTCACCATGTCTTTTATGAACGTGGAAGGAAATATAAAATTTATCAATCTAATTACATGTGCGCATATTTTCCATTCTAATTTAATAATCAATGCATTTTACACATGTCTATTCTAAAACTCACTTTTATACCTATTTTGAAAATAGAAAATGTGATTCTTGTGGATATTTAGTCATCAACTAAATTCATATTAATTAGTGACCGTTTGAATTGCATATGTGAAGTTCAATTTTATTACTAACGTTGAGTTTGTTTCACTCTTAGGGAAATTACATCAGAGAAATTTTTAATTTTACACTTCTAAGACTTCTTGAATCTCACTTGTATAACCAGTCTTAGTCAGTAAAACTGTAATTCTAGGGAGGTTTAAACCAGAAGAAGCTATCTTTATCTCTCGTGTTCGTTAGTTGTAAACCCACAGAAGCTTGTAGACTCCAAGGACAATTTCTTRTATATGCAATCCCATTCCAGCATCATCCCATCAAGGATCTCAAAAAATCTTGTTGGCACCTCTRTTCTAAATGCACTTTTATACCTAGTTTGAAAATAAAAAATGTGAATCTTCTAGATAATTAGTCATCAACTAAAATCATATTAATTAGTGACCGTTCAAATTGTATATGTGATGTCTCAATTTTTTTGTTAATCTTTTTAATTTCTGTTGGCTTTTAGGAAAATTAAATGTTTGTTGATGCTTATAAACATGCATGTTAATTTTATACATGTARTTTTTTTTGAAGCCCACTTGTATAGCCACTATTAGTCACTTCAATTGTTATTCTTGGGAGGTTCAAACATAAGAARGTATATTTGATGCTCRTGTTCTATAGTTGCAATACCACAAAAGTGTAAAGACTCTATGGACAATTTCTTGTATATCCAATCCCTTTTAAGCATCATCCCATCAAGGACCTCAAAGATCTTGTTGCTATCATGGTATTATCAATGCTATTATTCATGCACAGGGCCTCATTCTCCAACGGTTCATGTTGAACCTTGAATTTGAATCCTTCAGTTGCTCCAAAATGACAATTTCCTTCGCGTTCCTAATAGATTGCATACCTTCGCACAGTTCCTCTTGAAGACTTTGCAATTCATGAAAGCCCACCTGTTAATGCACTTATCAAGTAGCTGAGGTTGTCTTTTCTTGAACCTTATCACTTTATCCTTAAGAAGTTTTCTAACATGAAGATGTGAAGATGTTCTTAAAAAGTCTGGCAAAAGAAAAATGTTTTATTGTGTATTTTACTTGTAAATTTTACAAATCAATTACAATATTTTATAATTTTGTCATATATTKTTTGAAACAATGATTATTTTACATCAAGAATTTAAATATGTTCTCTATGTTCACATCGTGACGATATTCTGTAATGTGGTAGGATATGGTATTTTGTCGGCATTCTTTAAAATGCTATGGGAGAAATTATTTCGAAATGTGCTTTACAAACATGATAGAAATATAAAATTTGTAATTCTAATGATAGGTGTGTATGTTTTCCATTCTAATTTATAATCAACATATTTTATGCACGCCTATTCTAGAACACCCTTTTATACCTTCGCATAGTTCCTCTTCAAGACTTTGCAATCCATGTAAACCCACCCCACTAACACACTTGCCAAGTAGCTGTGATTGTCTTTTCTTGAACCTTGTCGTTTTCACCATAGGAATTTCTCTATCRTGAAGATGTGAAGATGTTCTTAGAAAATATGTCAAAAGAAATTGTTTGATGATGTATTTTACATGTAAATTTTACAAATCAACTACAATATTTAGAATTTTGTTAAATATTGTTTAAAATGCGGAGGGAGAAATTATTTATCTCTTGTGTTCTTTAGTTGTAACCCAGCAATGGTTTGAGGAGTCCAAGAACAATTTCTTGTACATACAATCCCCATTTCAGCATCATCCTATCAAGGACCTTAAGATATCTTGTTGGTACCACATAAATGTCAACATTCTTCTTTATGTGCAGCAGGTCCTCATTCTCCAGGAGTGCAGTTGATCCTTGGATTTTGAGACCTCCAGTTGCTCTAGAATGACACTTTCCTTCTTCTTCCTAATAGATTGCAGACCTTCGCACAGTTCCTCTTCAAGACTTTTCAATTTACATAATCCCACCCCGTTAACAAACTTATCAAGTAGTTGTGGTTGTCTTTCCTTGAAACTTATAACTTTCTCCTTAAGAATTTCTCAAACATGAAGGTGTTTTTCAAAAATGCGTTGATAGAATTTTTATTTGGTTTGTTTTACTCGTAAATTTTTTCAACTAAACTATAATATTTCATGGTTTTAATAAATATTGTTTAAAACTATTATTATTTTACATCAAGAATTGAAATATGTTATCCATGTTAACATAATCATGACATTGCTTTGTTATGTGACTGAATATTTTGTTGTGTCAACATTCTTTAGAATGTGGTGGGAGAAATTATTTGACCATGTGTTTTACCAGCGTAACAAGAAATATAAAACTTGTCAGTCTAATGATGTGCGCTATGCTTGCAAGTAGCATTTAATAATGAAAATATTTTATGCACRCATATTCTAAGTACAGTTTTTCACTTATTTTGAAAATATAAAATGTGAATTGTTATGCACAATTAGTCATCAACTAAATTCATATTCACTAGTAACCGTTAGAAATGCATATGTCAAGTTCCAATGCATAATTAAGGTTAAGTTTTATTTGCTGTTAGGAAATTAAATGTTTTTTGATTCTACATATCAATGTGCGAGGAATTTTTAGTTTTATACTTGTATGATTTACCAAAGCCCACTTATATAGCCACTTAAATTCAGTACAACCATAATTCTTGAGAATTTCATAAAGAAGAAGCTATATTAACTCTCTATTCTTTAGTTGTGACAAAATTATAAAGTGTCCGGCGCAATATCTTGTATATGCAATCCCTTTTCAGCACCATCACAATCAAGGACCTCAAAAATCTTGTTGGTATCACGATAATGACATTGTTCTTCTTTATGAGCAAGGCCACATTCTCCAGYAGTGCATGTTGATCCCTTGATTTTGACACCCCCTATTGCTTTAGAATAACAGTTCCCTTCTGTTCCAAATTGATTGCATACCTTTACACAGTTCCTCTTCAAGACTTTGCAATTTATGTAAGCCCATTCCGTTAAGGTCCTTACCCAGCAGCTACTGTTGCCTTTTCTTCAACCTTGTAATTTTTTYCTTGAGAATTTCTCTAACAAGATGATGTTCTTAAAAATGTTTCGAGAGAAATTGTTTCAATACTACATTTTATCATTTTGACAAGTATGATTTAAAAATATGGTTATTTAACATTAGGAATTGTAATATGTTCTCTATGTCAATATCTTGACCTTCTTTTGTAATGTACCCAAAGATTTGCAAGAGAATTGCTAATAAACTAAATATCTATAAGAGATCCCTCATACATACCTTGCTAAAATTAGCTAAGGGATTTGCAAGGGATTTGCTAATGAAATAAATATATATAAGAGATCCCTCGCAACTCCATCACTAATTTGCGAGGGACTTGCAAGGGAATCTTTATTTTTAATTTATATTTATTTCAAATCTTTTAACAAATTGTAAATATTTAATGCCTGCCAGTATAAGATCAATCATTCGTAATCAATAGTTATTTGTAATCAATAAAATTATAAATCCATATTGCTCAAAAATGATAAAACCCATACTATAAACTCTACCACTCTTTAAACCGCCACCTGCTTCCATAAACATCACTTTCTGATAAGAGACCAATTTTGATACACTAGTAGACTCAATCTGTGAATAACGTTCCTGACTTGTTAGGAATTAACTATAAAAAAATAATCATTTTAATGGTGTTAAGATTCAATAACATAAAGCATATTTCAGAATAGAATAGAAAATAATATCTAGATCATTAATATTAAAGAGAATGCATATTGATACTAATGCTTCACCCAAATTTATTCAATAGAAAAAGAATAGTACCTTAACAAACTAATAAAAATGTTCTCGGTCATAAGAAACAACATTAGAAGAAAAATCAGGAGTTCAATAAGAAAAAATATTAAGTTGTATTCCAGCTATCATTAAATTTGTAAATTTGATTGCTATGATTAAATTTAAAATGATTAATTTCCTCCCATTTTTTCTCTCTTAGGCATGTACACTCATAGAGAGATGCATAATAGCAAGTATTATATTCTTATAAGAACCCTCGGAGGTCTACAACTTCTTAAAAGTCGTGAACATTTTAAACAAGAGCAATAACACCAAAGACGGTTGAATATAGTTTCAGGATCATAATCTAGAATCCATGTTATGATCGTTTCCCTCAATCTTGTGAGTTCTGGGCAGAATAGACTATAATCGCTCTTCCTTGAACATTCTATGACTTGATATCACTTCAAGAAACGTAAATAATTCCTTGAATACATTTCACTAAATTCTAGGTTTACTAGGTCACCAGTTTTAGGTATTAAAATTACTCAAACACTCGATATATTAGCCACGATCTGTATGTTCRCAGCKACGGGCAAAACATCTACGCCAAATTCATTAGGATTATAGACTTTATGCTAGACAAATAGGTATCTAACTATCTTAACCTCATGCAAGTTATAACTGAGGTGTATTTACTTGTGTCTCTCGGATACCCTAACTCCGAGACTTAGCAGGCTCACATCATTGAGTAACTTGTATAGGTAAGTGGATTTGTTATTCTGGAGATATGCTTTTAAGTCTTAATTGTTTTAACATGAGTTTACTACAACTCGTTTCTCCATAAATGCATTTTCATTAGTTTCCAAAGTTATTTTATCAATACAATGTGCGAAATTGTTTATATTTCAAACTTTGAATGATAATTTTGATATGCTTTTTAGCTATTTTCATTTGAGTATACATTACTTACTTAACAAATAAATTCATAGAAGCATTTTATAAGATGCCTATAACGCATTTTGGAAAAGGCATGCACATTGATTTCAGAAGCWATTTTGAATTTTAGAAACAATTATTGTTATGAAACTGTAGGTTGAATTGACTGTGGATATGTCATTATGCCTTTGATTGGTTTTTGAAAATAATGAAAGACGAGTACTCGATTGATTATCTCGACAAGACTAGTTGAACTAGCAAAGTATGTACTTGGTTGGTCACCAATACGAGGACCTCTTGAACCATTAGGTGTGAGTTCTCGAGATTGTCATATAGCCTAACCGGTGGTAATATGTTGCAGCAAATTGGTAATGTATCGGGCAGCTGATTGCACCTCAAGTACCCACATTRGATTTATCAGACGCTTATACACTTGGTCAGGAGGTTTGAAACAACCAATCCATGTTATGATGCGATTAGATACTATTGATTGATTGATGAGGTTATAAGATTGAAAGTCGCATGCACGTGTAAGGTTATAAAGCAGGTAAATCTGACCCTACCAAGTTTGATTGGTGGATATTGGGTAACATTCTATCTTTGTATGTTGTGTGCACTTTTACCTAGAAAATGGTGATTCAAATGATTTTTCCTCACCACTATAAAACATAAGTTAAAATATTTCTGAGTAGCATGTGGATTAACTATTACGTCTTGTTTCAGAGTTTCAGCAAATTTGGAGCATTTTCAAAAGGTTCATGCAGACTTGAAATGTTATTTATAACTCACACAGTGTATGTACGTAGGATTCATTGAGTCTAACTCACTGTTTTCTCATATCTTCATAGTGGCAAGTAAGCTAATAAAGAACCTAGGTGTCTCTAAGAGATCTAGAGGTGCTTGTGTAATACTATAGTACTATTGTATTTGAGACATGTAATGATTTTAGAGATTATAATGTTACTTTGGGATTTGTAATTATCGCTTATAGACAATTATTTTGTAGAATAATGGTACTTTACCAACACCAAATTTGACAATCCAAATGACAACCTGCTTATTCTCATGATATCACATTATTTTTCCTCATTTTTTCATGAGATTTTAATTTTAATTTATCGAGATAAATTGTAGCTAAAACTTTAAAAATTATTTTTTTTGATATCAAACCTGGATCTAGACACTGAACATTAGGATTTAGGGTTTATGATTTGGGGTTTAGGGTTTATAAATTAGGGTTTATGATTTTATATTAATATATTAGGGTTTAGGATTTAGGATTTTCGGACTTAGAATTTAGGATATATTTTAGGATCATTCTTGGGAGCTTAAAAAMTAAGAGGCTATATTTAACGCTCTGTTTTTTAGTTAAAACCCCGCAAAATTTTAAAGACTCCAGGACCAATTTCTTGTATATGTGATCCCTTTTCAGCACCATCCTCATCAAGGGCCTCAAAGATCATATTGGTATCACRGTAATTATAATGTTCTTCTTTATGTGCAGGGCTACATTCTCCTACAGTGCATGTTGGTCCCTTSGTTTTGAGACCTCCAGTTGCTCTGGAATGACAGTTTCCTTTTTGTTCTGAATTGATTGCATACCTTTACCCAGTTCCTCTTCAAGACTTTGCAATTCATGTAAGCCCATCTCGTTCAGGTCCTCACCTCAGTAGTTGCAATTGTCTTTTGTTGAACATTTTAACTTTTTCCTGAAATATTTCTCTAATGTCAAGATTTTCATAAAAAATATGTCGAGTGGAATTGTTTCATGGTAGGTTTTACTTGTAACTTTTATAACTAAACTACATTTTACTAGCACAATAAATATGGTTGAAAACTATGATTAATTCACATTGAGAATTAAAATATGTTCTCAATGACAACATATTGACGTTCTTCTCTAACGTGGTTGGAGATGTTAATGTGTCAACATTCTTTATCATAGGGTGGCAGAAATTATTTGATCATGTGTTTTACCAAAGTGACGGGAAATATAATACATGTCAATCTAATGATATGCGCGCATGCTTGTAATTATAATTTAATAATGAAAATATTTTATGCATGCATGTTCTAAAATACACTTTTAAGCTTATTTTTAAAATAGAAGATGTGACTCTGGATAATTAGTCATCAACTAAACTCATTTTAATTAGTCATCATTAAAAATTGCATATACAATGTCCCAATTTATTAATTTGTTTCTGTTCACTTTTAGGGAAATTAAATGTTTGTTGATGCTTATAAGCATGCTGGTTATTTTCAATTTTATACACCTTAGTATTTTCAAAGCCCACTTGTATAGGCATTCTAAGTCAATGCAACTGTCATTCTTGGGAGGTTCAATCATAAGAAGCTATATTTGATACTCATGTGCTATAGTTGTAACACCACAAAAGTTTAAAGACTGTAGGRAAAATTTCTTTTAYATGCAATACTCTTTTAGCTCATCAAGGACCTCAAAGATCTTGTTACTATCACGATAACTTCATGTTCTTCCATATTTGCAGGACTTTATTACCCAATAGTGCATGTCAGTCCTTTGAATTTAAGACCTCTAGTTGCTCCAGAACGATAGTTTCCTTCTTGTTGCTAATAGATTGCAAGCCTTCACAGAGTTCCTCTTCAAGACTTTGCAATTCAAGTAAGCCTACCCCGTTAACGCACATACCTAGTAGTGGTGATTGTCTCTTCTTCAACCTTGTCACTTTATCCTTAAGAATTTCTCAATCGTGAAGATATTTCTTCAAAACTCTRTCAAATTAAATTATTTCTTGGTGTGTTTACTTTAAATTTTACAACTAAACTATAATATTTTATTATTTTGTTAAATATTGTTTCAAACTATGATTATTTTACACGAAGAATTGAAATATCTCTTTTCAATGTTAACATCATTACGTTCTTCTGTAATATGGCTGGATATGTTATTTTGTCAACAGTWCTTTAAAACATGGTGGGAGAAATTATTTGAACATGTGTTTTACAAACGAAATAGGAAATAAAAAACTTGTCAATCYAATTATATGCCTGCRTACTTGTCATTCTAATTTAAGAATAAATACATTTTATGCAGGGCTCTTTGAAAATACATTTTTATATTTATTTTGAAAAAATGTGACTCTTATGGACAAATAATCAACTAAAGCTCGTATTAATTAGTAACCATTCAAATTGCATATTTGAAGTTCAAATTTAGTAATATGCTTAACTTCTATTTACTTCTTGGGAAAATAAAATTTATATTGATGCTAATTATCATGCGAGTTATTTTTAATTTTACACGTATGATTTATTGAAACCCACTTGYATAACCATTCTGAGTCAGTGAAACAATTATTCTTGGGAGGTCCAAACATAACGASCTATATTAATGCTCGTTATGTTAACAATAGTTTGAGGAGTCCAAGAACAATTTCTTGTATATGCAATTCCCGTTTCAGCATCATGCCATCAAGGACCTCAAAATATCATGTTGTTATCACGAAAATGTCAACATTCTTCTTTATGTGCAGGTCCTCATTCCCAAGTAGTGCATGTTTATCATCGGATTTTGAGACCTCTAGTTCCTACAGAATGACAATTTCCTTCTTGTCAGCTTTACATAGTTCCTCTTCAAGACTTTGCAATTCTCGTAAGCCCATCTGGTTAGTAGCTTTGTTTGTCTTTTCTACAACCCTATTACTTTCTCCTTAAGAATTTCTCTAACATGAAGATGTGCTTCAAAATGTGTTGAAAGAAATTTTTATTTGGTGTATTTTATGTAACCTTCTGAACTACAATATTTTAAAATTTTAGCAAATATTGTTTAAAACTATTATTATTTTACTTCAAGAATTGAAATATATTCTCTATATTAACGTCATTGTGACGTTTTTCTATGATGTAGCTGGATATTTTATTGGGTCCACATATCTTAAAACGCGATGGGAGAAATTATTTGACCATGTGTTTTACCAATGAGATAGGAAACACGAAACTTGTCAACTTAATGATGTTTGTGCATGCTTATAATTATAATTTAATAATGAAAATATTTTATGCACGCATGTTCTAAAAGACATTTTTGTACTTATTTTGGAAACAAAAAATGTGACTCTTATGGTTAATTAGTCATCAACTAAACTCATATTAAATAATAACCATTCGAAGTGAATATGGGAAATTCCCATTTATAATTAAGATTAAGTTCTATTCAYTGTTAGGGAAATTAAATATTTGTTGATTCTACATGTCAACATGTGAGGAACTTTCAATTTCATACTTGTATGATTTATCAAAGGCGAGTTGTATCCAGTCGATGCTAGTACAACTATCATTCTTGGAAGTTTCAAAAGTCATAAGCTATATTTAATGCTTTGTTCTTTAGCTGTAATCACACAAAAGTTTAAAGACTTTTTATGAACAATTTATATATATATAATACAATCGCAAATTTAGCAGACACCATCCCATCAAGGACCTCAAAGTCGTCCTTCTGGTATCACATACTGACAATTTTCTTTGCAAGTGGAGGCCAAATTCTCCAGCAAGTACATGTGATCCCTTTAATTTTGGAGACTCCATGTTGCACCTGAATAACAGTTTTCTTGTTGTCCCGATAATTGATTGCATATCTTTACACAGTTTCTCTTCAGACTTTTGCCAATTCGTTGTAAGTCATTCTCAGTTAAGGTCCTTTAACAAGTAGCTACAAATTGTCTGTTTTGTTGACCTTTTGACATTCTCCTTAATAGTTTTCTCGTAAAAACGAGACTACGTTTCTTAGAAAATTGTGTCAGAGAAAATTGCTTCATTGCATTGTTTTACTTGTAAATTTTTACATTACTAAACTATATTTTATTAGTTGGATTAGTATGGTTTTAACTGACATTTATTATACATCAAAGAATTGAAAATATGTTCTTCTACTGTTTAACGGTCGTAATGACGTTCTTCTGCAATTTGCGAGATATTTTATTTGTCCACATTTTTAAAGGCTCAGTAGGAGAAACTATTTGACCAAATGTTTTACATAGGTTAGGAAATGTAAAATTTGTACATCTAATGATGTGTGCACATGCTTGTAATTATGATTTAGTAATGAAAACATTTTATGCACGCATGTTCTGAGATACACTTTTACACTTATTTTGAAAATATTAAATGTGACTCTTATGCATAATTTGTCATCAACTAAACTCATATTAATTAGTAACCATTGAAAGTGCATATGTGAAGTTCCAATTTATAATTATGGTTAGGTTTTGTTCACTGTTAGAAAAATTAAATGTTTGTTGATTCTAAATATCAATGTGAAGAATTGTTTACTTTAAACTTGTGTGGCTAATCAAATACTACTTGCATAGTCAGATGATGTCAGTTCAACTGTCATTCTTGGGATTTTTAAAAATCAGAAGCTATATTTAACACTCGTTCTTTAGTTGTAACCCCATAAAAGTTTAAAGACTCCAGTGACAATTTCTTGTATATAAAGAGCAATCCCTTTTTAACATCATCCCCATCAAGGACCTAACATATCTTGTTGGTATCACTATAATGAAAATGTTCTTCTTTATGTGCAGGGCCACATTCTCTAGCAGTGCATGTTAATCCCTTGATTTTGAGACCTCCAGTGGCTTCGTAATGACAGTTTTCTTCTTGTCCTTAATTGATTGCATRCCTTTACACAGTTTCTCTTCAAGACATTGCAATTCATGTAAGTCCATCCCATTAAGGTCCTCACCCAATAGCTGCAATTATCTTCTGTTGAAGCTTTTAACATTCACCTTAAGAATTTCTCCAACGAGACTATGTTCTAAAAAAATATGTCAAGAGAAATTGTTTCATTGTGTGTTTTACTTGTAAATTTTACAAGTAAACTACAATTTGTTATTTGGATAAGTATGGTTTAAACCTATGGTTATTCTAATCAAGAATTAAATGTTTCTCGATGCTTATAAACATGCAAGTTATTTTTAATTTTATGCACGTATGATTTTTTTGCAATGCACTTATATAGCAACTCTGAGACTTTGCAGCAATTATTCTTTGGGTGTTCAAAAATGAGAACCCATATTTAAAACTCGTGTTTTATAGTTATAACCCCACAAAAGTTTAAAGACTCTAGGGACAATTTCTTGTATATGCAATCTTTTTTCAGCTTCATCATCTCAAGGACCTCAGAGATCTTGTTGTTATCACAGTAACGTCAATGTTTTTCTTTATGTGCAAGGCTTCATTCTCAAGCAGTCCATGTTAATCCTTGAATTTGAGACCTCTAGTTGCTCAAAAATGACAATTTCCTTCWTGTTTCAAATAGATTACATACCTTTGCAAAATTCTTCTTCAAAACTTTGCAATTCGTCTAAGCCCACCCCATAAACGCACTTACCAAGTAGCTATTATTGTCTTTTCTTGAACCTTGTCACTTTCTCCTAAGTAATTTCTCTAACATGAAGATGTGAAGATGTTCTTAAAAAATGTGTCGAAAGAAGTTATTTCATGGTACTCGTAAATTTTACAATCAACTACATCATTTTATACTTTTGCTAAATATTGTTTAAAACAATGTTTAGTTTACATAAAGAATTGAAATATGTTCTCTAGGTTCAAGTCGTGATGTTCTTGTAATGTAGCCGAWTATGGAATTGTGTMGGCTTTTTTTAAAATGTGGTGGRAGAAATTATTTCACCATGTGTTTTACCAACGTGACGAGAATTATAAAATTTGTCAATCTAATTATATGTGCGCATGCTTGCCATTCCAATTTAATAATCAATATATTTTATTCACGCCTATTCTAAAACACGCTTTTATACCTATTTTGAAAATAGAAAATGTAACTCTTATGGATATTTAGTCATCAACTAAATTCATATTAATTAGTGGTTGTTCAAATTGCATATGTGAAGCTCCAATTTATTACTAAGGTTAATTTTATTTCACTGTTAGGGAAATTATCATGAGAGAAACTT
>MEJB01000576.1:55947-89306 GCA_001752375.1 Rhazya stricta
ATCTTGTACATATGCAATCCCTTTTCAGCACCACCCCCATCAAGGACCTCAAAGATCTTGTTGGTATCACCATAATGACAATGTTCTTCTTTATATTCAGGGCTCCATTCCCCAGCATTGCATGTTGATACCTTAGTTTTGAGACTTCTAGTTGCTCCGGAATGACAATTTCCTTCTTGTCCCTAATTGATTGCATGCGTTTACACTGTTTCTCTTTAAGACTTTGCAATTCATGTAAGCCCATGCCATTAGGGTCCTTATTCAGTAGCTGTGATTCTCTTTTGTCGAACTTTTGAATGTTCTCTTTAAGAATTTCTCTAACGGGACTACATTCTTGAATAATGCATCGAGAGAAATTGTTTCATTGCGTGTTTTACTTGTAAATTTTAAAACTAAACTACATTTTATTTTTTGGATGAGTATTGTTTAAAACTATGCTTATTTTACATCAAGAATTGAAATATGGTCTCTATATTAATGTCGTGACGTTCTTCTATAATGTGGCTGAATATATTAATGTGTCGACATTTTTTATATAACAGTGGGTGAAGTTATTTGATCATATGTTTTACCACCGACGACAAGAAATGCAAATCTTGTGTATCTAACTATGTGGGTGCACTCTTGTCATTCTAATTTAAGAATGAGTATCACTTACGTACGCATGTCCTGAAATACACTTTTATTTCAATATTGGAAATAAAAAGTGTTACTCCTATGGACCATTAGTCATCAACTAAACTCATATTAAATAATGACCATTCCAATTGCATGTGCAATGTCACAATTTATTATTACGTTTTATTTCTAGTAACGTTTAGGGATATTAAATGTTTGTTGATGCTTATAATCCATGCGAGTTAATTTTAAAATTATCCAYGTATTTTTTTTGTAGCCCACTTGTATAGCCACTCTTGGTTAGTGCAACTGCTATTCTAGGGAGGTTCAAACRTAAGAAGTTATATRCAACGTGAACAACATATGCAATATCTRGACAAGTAATAGTAAGATAGACCAAACTTCCAACAATAGTACGATATAAAGTAGGATCTGACAATTATGGACCATTAGAAGAAGAAAATTGCATTAACCTCAATGGGAGTATCAACAGATTTATTATCAATACGTCTAGCCCRCTCTAGAATGCCTGCAACATATTTTGATTGAAAAARAAGATAACCYTTAGGTGAGTAGGAAACCTCAATGCCTAGAAAATGTCRTGAAGAATCCAAATCTTTCATGTCAAACTGTTAGGCTAACTTAGCCTTCAGAACTGAAATACTATGAACATCATCACCAGTAATAATCATGTTATCAAAATATAAAGAAAGAATGATATAACCTGCATTAGTGCATTTAACAAATAGTGCAGAATCATGATTACTATGAGTAAATCTAAGAGAATATATGACAACAAAAATTTCTCAAACAAAGCACCAGGTGCGTGCTTGAGACCATATGATGCCTTCTTGAGCTTAGAAACATACCCAAAGCAATGTGTAACACCTAGAGGGAGTTCCATATAAACTTCTTCTTGAAGAGCCCCATTCAAAAAGGCATTTTTAGTATCAAGTTGAGAGATAGGCCACTATTGAACTGAGGCAACTGCAATAGGAGTACGAATAGTAGTTATTTTTGTAATTGGAGCAAAAGTCACTTTATAATCCATATCATACTCTTGAGAGCACTCCTTTGAAACCGACCTAGCTTTGTATCGTTCATTGGACCCATAAAAATTAGTTTTAATTTTATACACCCACCGACAACTAACAACACTCTTACCAAGGTGTAAAGGAACCAAATCCCAAGTAGTTATCTTATGCAAAGCAGAAAGCTCCTCATCCATATCTTGCTGCCAACGTGGATCAAGAACTACCTCTTTATAATAAGTAGGCTCARAGAGACCATGAATAATAGCTAAGAAAGAAGTAAAAGATAAAGAATAATAAAAATAAACAAAATCTGGTCATTTGGTGGACTTACGAGTGCGTGTGGATTGACGTAGAGATGGATCCACAACCTTAGATGGAGCTTGAGGAAGGAAAACAGGAGGAGGGGGAATGTGTACTTGCAGAAGTAGTATGAACCCGTCAAGTATAATGATGCGGTAAGGGAGGAAGAACACCATATGGGACATTTGAAGTATTAGTAATCCAAGACTCCAAAATACTAGAATACTCAGAAAATGGATTAATATGAATACATTAGACCTAGCCAAGTTATGAGTAGTAGAGGGAATAGAAAAGAARGGTATATGTTCAATAAAAATAACATAATGAAATACGTAAAATTTTTGACTAACTAGATCAAAACAACGATACCCATTTTGACCTGCATCATAATCAAGAAAGACATGAATAGTAGACCGAGATGACAATTTGCTACGTTCTACATGAGGTAAAAGAACAAAACAAGTGTGCCCAAAAACTTGAATGGAAGAATAATCTGGACCAACTCATACAATTTGCAAAAGTAGAAAGACCAGATATATGAAAGGATAGTATTGTGTTAATCAAAGTTACAACAGTAAGAACCGCCTCACCCCAAAACACATTAGGAACACAAGTAGATAATAAGATAGACCRTGCAGTTTCTTGAGTATGTCTATGTTTCCTTTCAACAATACCATTTTGTTTAGGAGTATCTGTATATGAAGTTTGGTGGATAGTTCCRTCTAATGCAAGCAACACATGAAATTTATTTGAAGTGTATTCCCCATCCAAATTAGACCTAAAACACTTGGTAATAGCAGATGTTGAGTTTTGACAAGAGCCTGAAAGGATTTATATATCTCAAAAAATTCAAAACAGTGTTTCATTAAATAAACCAAACAATATCGAGTATGATTATCTATAAAAGAAACATAATATCGAGACTCTTCTTTAGCGGGAATAGGAGATGATCCCCATACATTAGAATGAACTAAATCAAATGGGGAAGAAGAAATAGAATGAAAATTTTGCATACTTACATCCACTACAATTAGACACATCATGAGCTTGTAAGTTTCCTAAAACCCATATGGACACTAAAAATTTCAAACGAGAAGACAAAACATGACCAAGATAAGANCCCATCCAAATTAGACCTAAGACACTTGGTAATAGCAGATGTTGAGTTTTGACAAGAGCCTGAAAGGATTTATATATCTCAAAAAAATCAAAACAGTGTTTCATTAAATAAACCAAACAATATCGAGTATGATTATCTATAAAAAAAACATAATATCGAGACTCTTCTTTAGCGGGAATAGGAGATGATCCCTATACATCAGAATGAACTAAATCAAATGGGGAAGAACAAATAGAATGAAAATTTTGCATACTTACATCCACTACAATCAGACACATTATGAGCTTGTAAGTTTCCTAAAACCCATATGGACACTAAAAATTTCAAACGAGAAGACAAAATATGACCAAGATAAGAATGCCATAAATAAAATTTAGAAGAAGAAGGATTCAAATGAAAAGAAGATATATCGACACTACTAGCAGTAGCAACTGTTACTTTCAGCTCATCTAAAATATATAGTCCCTCCTTCCTATGTCTTATCCAAATCAACTTCTAAAACTGCAGATCCTGTATAAAGTAGAAGATGAAGTAAATGTAACAGAATCACCAGAATCACATAATTAACCAATAGAAGTAATATTTAATATGAGGTTCGAAATATGATAAACATTAGGGAGAGACAAGTATGGAAAGGCATAGGAGTGTCATTAGCAGTCATGACAAGAATAGACTGTGAAAGAGACACAGAAGTAAAAGAAGAAGAGTCTGGGGTCATATGATGCAAAACACCGAAATCCAAGACCCCACATAGAGGATGACATACCTGAAAAGTCATGAGGAAATTGACCTAAGGATGAAAAGGCAGACATAGCTTGGGGCTGTAAGGAGAGAAATCTTTGAAACTGCTCAAACAAAGTGTTAGGGTCAGTGTTGGATGATGGGGTGATTGCTATAGCATTAAATCATGGTAGTCTCTAGCCCTGAGGTGGCCTATAACCTTGATGTGGTCGAATAGCATTGGACCATGACGAATTTTGAGATCTCCAAGGCTTTAACGGACATTAAGCCTTCCAATGACCTTTTTGTTTGAAAAAACTACACGTATCCATAGGAACCGATATGTAAGAAGGCACTGCCAATATAGAAGGACTCACATCAGAAGGGGTGCCCTTGTCAGGCTTAGATTGGAGTCGAATTTCTTCAGCCAATAACTCATTGAGAACTGAGTCAAAGGATGGTATTAGGGAATGATGTAAATTGAACCTCGTAGTCCTTCAAAGTAGGAAGCTATCAAAAATTGCACCAATCATTTTTGTTCCTTACAAACAATATAGGCATCACATGTCTTTAATTCCTTTGATTCTGTAAGAGCTAGTTGATCCCATAGATTCATCATAACAGAATAGAACTCCTGCACACCAATGTCCTTTTGACCAAGAGCTCATATGTCAATCTCCAATTGATACTGTTTGGCAAAATTTTGTTGCGGGTAAATTGTCAGTAGATAATTCCAAACCTGCTTCGCTGTCTCATACTTTGTTAAATGTGCACCAATGGAGGGTGCTGCTGAATTCTTGATCCAGGCAATAATTTTCACATTATTGGCTTCCCAAGCCACTATAGAAGTTGCATAATCCGTAGTAGAAGTTTTAGGTTTCTCAAAATCACCAGTAACATAATTCCACTTTTGTTTATCCTTGGGAAAATTTCTCATAACATATCTCCAATACGAATAACTTTTACCATCCAATGTCACATTGATAGATTGAAGCGAATYGTTACTTGCAACTACCATGATAAGAAACGAACAAGACCAAACTCCAAAAGAATAAAAAAATTTGAGATTAAACTTTTTCCCGGAAAACCTGCTCTGATACCTTGTTAAAATAATAAGAGAGATAGAAAAAACTATAACTTTATTCAGGTAAAAAGATAATAAACTTATACATAGTATCAATATAAGAGGCCTGCATATTTATCGATTACTAGGCTACCAAAAAAATAAAAAACTAACAAAGACAATCCTAGTTTAACTCTATATATTAAATTCTAATATAGTTTAACTCTGCATCYAATTTTAGAAATCCCAACTTCATTTGTTAGAACCACAAAACTTTCAAGATGGATGAATGAATTAATGACATCAAAAAGATCAAATTTTCCACTRAATTACCACCATAGAAATCAAAATAAGAAATTTGGTAATTGATCCAAACGTGCACGGTAGAAAAGCTACATGAAACCATTATTTGAATGCCAAAATCATACCCGAGTCTTAAGTATTTCTATTTTAGGAATATTAGTTCATAGAAAACAAAAAATTCAATATTTGTAAGACACGACAATATTAGTCAAGAAATTTCAATATCCATGACCATCATCCTTCGTATCTGCATAAAAAGCTTCTAATTGCATGTGGGGCAACCATGATAAAAAATAAGAACAATTTCGAACAGTCTCATAGTTGGCAATATAATGCTAACTCAGTAGGGAAAACAGATCATTACTGTTAGATTCAGAATGCTGCTGGCTGCAAGCTTCTAGATGGGGGATTGTAGCTCAAGAATTTTCTAGATGGGGTTAAGTTATTCTCCTAACCAACACATATCGACAAAAAGCAAAATGTGAGATGCTTACATTTTTATAAGAAATCATAATTCAGAATTCGTACACACTTAAATTATGAGAACCCACTCTTTAAATAAAAAAAAATGTTTCAAAACTAGTCTAAAATGAGAATTGAGCAACTTGAGGTCACTGGGAAATGATTTCAGAAAGGTAACGAGAGCCAAAATTTCTAACATCATCTATGTGTATAAGAACAAGAACAAAATCATGTCTAACAATTATGAAAATCTACCTCTTACTGAAGAATAATTCAAACCAAGCAAAATAAAAAAGAAATTGAACCTGCTTGGCAGATAGATAACAAAATTTTCAACTTAGGACCTTGAAATTCTTCATAAGAGATCTGGAGCTGTCCTGTTTAGCTGAAAAAACAAAATTAAAGTAGCAAACTAATCATAAGAACAATTTATTGCACTAAGAATCAATAGAGCTTCATAAGATGAAACGTTAGCAGGAACAATTATGAGAGAAAGACTCACTGCTCAAAATAAATCCTTGAAACAAGCTCTGAGCCCTCTCAACTTATTCTAGAGTACTGGATATCTAAATGATCTTTTCTGCTTCTTCTGGCCTATCCTCAATCAGTTTAACACTTGTTCCTGACAATTATTAGCCATAAAATCATGTCAATAAACACRTGTCCTCCTCTCTGCTAAATAAGGGAGCAGAAAATGGGATGTATCATGTATGGTGGAGCTGATGTCTAGGGAAAAACAGGGTTGGACATGAGACAGAGCCTATTAAATGTTGAAGAAAATATGGTGAGTGATTCCTTAAGGAGGCTCCTAGATACTTTTAGAACCATAAAATTAAGAGTTAGCTTCTCAAATCAAAGATATGAATCTTTGACAAAGGGGTTCATCTGGTGGGCTTAGATGATTATGCATTTCATTGGTAAAGAGCATCACCTCCGTCTCACATTGTCGTCAAGCAGAAAATAACGCATAGAAATTCTCCAATACATTGTAGAAATCCTAGAAGACCACTCCAGCAAATAAATTTATTGTACTACTTCAGTTCACATGTCTAAGACCTTCTGCTGTTAAGTAGGCTATTTCAGATAACAAGGTGACAGATATTAATCTTTCATTGCACTTCAGAAAGCTGAAAAGCTGAAGTGCATTGTACAAAAGTTTCTCTTACTCTTGTTAATGACAAACATGAGATATTACTCTCAACATACTGTATACCCGATAATAAGAATCTAAGCTCCTAAAGTCTCAACAATAAAAAAGAATATGTTCAATTAAACATGCGATGCTTTACATGTTCAGAAACAGTCGAAATACAATTCTTTAGAAGATTCTAATATGAATTTGTATGATTGTGTCTTAAGAATGTCATCAAAGACATTAACAGCATTGCATAACAGAACAACTCCTCCCACTTGATTTCAAAGAGGAACCAAATCACTGAGGCTATATTGAGCAGCAAAGTCCAGAAATTTACTTCACATTATCTTGTTTACACCATTTGCARACAAGAGGAAATCAATATTTCAAAATTCGAGCATCCTGAGTTCTTTCACGYTTTCTTTTATTTTCTTCTTCTTCCTCCTTTTCTTTTTTCTTTTTTCCTTTTTCCTGCCTATAAGTTAAGCCCGAAGTGTGTAAAGGAAGGATTGGTAGAATGGTTAGTTTCTTTCCAATTCATAAAATGATTTGCACCGCTATTCATATGTTTGAAAAATATATTAGAAATTAAGCCCTTCTCTTCTATAAAGAAAATTAAAAGTACATAAAAAAAAGAAATTCTCTTGAATTTGATAAACCACATATAAACAAAAACAACACAAGCTGGACATGGTAAAGAAATACAGTACTAGAACAGAGGAAACCAGATGGAATACAGAGTAAGCTAGAGTTTGTTACCTCATTGAATTTAAGTAGCTTTGTCACAATACTAGTTGTTTCAAGTAAGCCAAAGTTCTTCTAGGGATTGAGCAAAACTAATAAATATCTAAAAGATGAAAAGGTTGCAAAATAAACCAAAGAAGAATAAGCAAAAGGCGATACCTTTTTATTCTGTAAATGTGAAAGACACACTGCATCAACATTTTGACAAAGATAGAAACAATTTGAAGGCAACAAACCAATTTATAAGAAGAAATCAATGACCATGTTTTTTGATGTTATCCAGAGAGTCATTTTCGCAAGATATTCCATATGTGGATTAAGCGAAAGATCCGCAATATGGCTTTAGTCGAATTTTTTAATCTGAATAAGAAGTAAGGGTGTAGGCTATAGAATAATCAAGAATAAGGGATTTACTATTATTGATATCTCAGGCTGCCTCCCTCCACTATGCCCACTCGCTCCTTGTTCTTTTTGGTCACTTTGACATAGTGAAAGGTATTTTCTTGGTTTTCTGTTGCAGCGGAGCAGTCTAGAACAGAAGGATATTTTCAGCTGGACWTTCACCGGTGAAGATGGTGGTATTTTCAGCAAAAGGATATTTTCTGCTGCCCTTGGGTTTCTCAGAAACCATGTACTTCCACCAGTGAAGATGGTGGGTTTCGATGGGTTGCAGTGAGCTGCAACCCATTTCTTCAAGCTAAAAAGCTTACGCACAACATAACACTTGATCAAAATAAAGGAATAAATAATTCAATAAATATTATTTTTACTCAATAAATAACTAATTTATATTTATACCTCAGTGCATTTGAACACAATGGGATAATTTTATGCTTCAATGCACGTGACATTTTACTTTCACCACTCACTAATATCTTCAATATATTTTTTAAAGTAGCACCTTTCCATTTCACTTCTTAGTGCTTCTTCTTCTTTTCTACATTTCCAGTTCCACTTTTCTGAATATTCATCATCTTTGGACCCATCTTTCGACTTTGCATCATCTCAACTTCCGGGCTTTGAACACAATGGGATAGTTTTATACTCCACGTGACATTCCATTTTCACTACTTTCTAATGTCTTCCATATATTTTTGAAAGTAGCGCCTCTCCACTTCACTTCTTAGCGCTTCTTATTCTTCTCTACATTTTCAGTGCCACTTTTTCGAACAATCATTATCTTCGGACCAATCTTCCGGGCTTTGCATCATCTCAACTTCACGAAGAGCTCAAATATCTAAATACATTCGTCATAAGGTAAAAATCTCACTTTACATGAAAAAAAAAAWCAAATTTTCTAGGTTTTATCAATAAAACAGTGATATATACCTTAATACCATGATTCCAAGAAATTTTTATTGGTAAAACAAGATTATAAAATTTTAATTTCTAGCATTATATTGCTGCGATGAACGCACTCACCAATATTTGTGCACCACAGGTCACCGTGTCTATTACAATGGCCTTCTATGAGGAAAACCGAACATTATAGTAACAACAAAAGGGTACTGTGATGGACATGTTGGGTAAAAATAATATTGGGAAAACCAAACAAACTTAKCCATCATAGTGACCTTCTATAATAAGCATAGTGGGTGCCAGCTTCATTATAGCATGCCACTTTGATTGGCATGTCCATCGYCGGGGTCTCCTGTGATGAAGCTAGCACCCAATATGCTCATCACAAATGGCCACTATGATGAACATGTCCATCACCGTGGCATTATGTGATGCACGTATTTCATTAATATCAAAGACTTTCATTTGTATTAACTTGAATTCAGTGAAAATAAGTTTTCTTTTTAATTATATCTTGATTAGATATGTTGTATAGGTTTATCATAGCAACCTGCCATGGTAGGAATCACATCACAGTTGGCCTACTCTGATGAGCCAAAAAAAACTACAATTGCAAAGATTGATCTAATGTGTAGTACTTTTTTTATGATTTTGCAGTCATAAAATTCATTGTGGACTCTGTTAAGCATCTCAGAGCTATGATCACTAGTTGATGCATGCTGCAGAAAATAGATRAGATGATAGATGGTCTTGGTGATGATCATCATAAGCTACTATCCGAGTCTATTTTTGTCCTATTAACAAGAATAGGGGAATTGAAGGTTAGTATTCAGCTCATTCATGTTGTGATGCTTAGGTGCCTTAGAACACAAAAAGAAAAAATGAAGTATGGTTTTAGTATGGGGAAAAGAGGTGTAGGTTTAGATTTGAAGAGTTTACTATTGTGACTGGTCTGCCAGTGATTAGATCCGATGACAAAGAGGACCCTAAGAATGGGGAAGCCACTGATCTATACAAGAAATACTTTCACAATTGTAAAGAAAACCTTAAAAGATATATGGTTATAGATAAACTTAAAAAATGCAAAGATCTGATTGACAAGTACAAGCTGGGGCTTTTAATGATTTGGATATATGTTTTATATGTCCAAGAAGAGAATACAACTATCAGCTTGTGGTGGTTCTAATTGGTGGATGATTTGGAGAGATTCAATAGTTATGAATTGGGAAGAAAATCATATTTAGAAACTACTGAGTTACTCAGAAGGGATTATACAGAGACAATGAAAAAATCTAGGGAAAAGAAAGCATATAAAATTAGCTATCGTAGATTGCCTCCATCATTCATGTTATGGACCCTATTGTATTTTTTTTTCAATTTCTATTTATGTATTAAATAATATAATGTGGTTTTGCTTTAATTCTTTTTTGTCAGATTTGGGCATTCGAAACTATCCCAGAATTAGCCCCAAGTCCGATTTTTGCTTCAGGGAAAGAATTYCGAGAATGCTAAAATGGACTTYAGAGGCAGAGGGCCTATGACTAGACCATGCCTCCATCTCCTAATTTTTTGAAGAGCATAGTTTTAGAGTACTTAGGAAGATATTCCTTACTTCCTCAAAAGCCGAGAAAGGTTTTTGGCAGAWGTTTGTTCTATTCTCTGATTAAGAGGATGAAAATGTGGATGAGRAGGCATCTTCAGGTGCTGCAGATTATCATCTTTCCCCTCCTGAGGTCACATCAAATGAGGCATATATAGTGGCTGCTTTCCCAATTCATGATGCCCCCTCACACATATCCCCCCTCACCTATTCCCCTCTTGCAATGATGATCTGATTGAGAGGATGCAGGCTGTATTTGATAGGAGGATAGAAGGGGTAAAGGAGTTGTTAGAAGGATTGAGGGGATTGAGAGGAAATTAGATGTAGCTCATAAGCAGTTAGCTAATCAATTGAATCGGTTAAAGGTGAGCCTACATTAGTTAATTCTGTAGCTGGCCTCAGGAGGTGACAAAGAAAGAGAGAAAAGAGAAGAACGACACCCTCCCACTATTTTAGAAGAACAAGCTAAGGAAGGTGATTTTTCTTTCCAATAATAACTAAGTTTATTATAATTATAATTATAAGCAGCTTACTCTAACCTATCTTATATTTATTATAATTATAACTTATAAGCAGCTTACTCTAACCTATCTTATACCTATTTTTGTAGCTGAGATCGATCCCAATAATGACGATAATTCCTTGAGCTTGGTGGTCGTTACTACTCCCATTGTTGTTACTCTCCCAATTGAAGGTTGGCACTTTTTTTATTTTTTTTGGGATCATTTTTTAAAGTATCACAATTGCATATAATGTTTTTCTAATCAATGATTATTTTTTGAACTTCGTCAAGAAATGAAGAGGAATTTCAAACTGCCACTCCCTCTCCTACTGAAATGGTATCTAAGATTACAATAGTGGCAGTGAAAAATAATTCCCCTCAAAGTAGAGAGGAATGTGCAAGAAGAGGGATGCCCTCCTTTCATTAATCCTTCAAAGAGAAAAAAGTATAAGGGGGTAAAACAATTTGATCCATTTCAAGCACTAGATCTCGCAAAAATGGAAGATCTGAAGTCATAGCTTTAGGATGAAACTATCGGGTATATTTCTATTGTTTAAATCTTGTCATTCTTGTCTTGTATATATTTACATCTTAATRCTAACGAATGATATTTTTCAGGGGTTCTATTAGCTTTCCCCTGATCGATGTAAATAAAATATTTTTTCAAACCATTATGAAGGCTGACGGTTACCAATGACGTAAGTAAAACTAACTGAAACTTTTTTAATTTTGATTGTATAATRGTTGATTGCTGATATAGCTAATGTTGAATGTTGACTGTGTGATATAACATGTGGATCTCACATTATACTACATGAGAGAACGATCATTGAAGTATGCCAACATTTTTAAACAAGACGCTGCTATCTGGGACTCAAGATTTTATCAGTTTATGAAGCATGCGTATATTGCTAGCCAAAAGGAGCAATATTTAGCTCACATGGAATTCTTCATTTTTGATAAAGTTTTCATCAATCATATCCATGGGGAAGCACCTCTACTCCGCAAGTCATCGAAGGAGTGGAAAGTTTTGTATTTGCCAGCTTGCACTCATTCACATTGGATTGCGCTAGAAATCGATGTGGATGAGTGCGTAATTACTGTTTTTGATAGCACCCAATGGGTAATGCGCGAGAAGAAGCTCAAGAAAGAGTTGCAATGCTTCATAGATTTTCCATTCAGACTTAAGTAGCAAACAAGACTGCCTCAATAGAAAAATAGGTATGTTTTTCTTATATGCAACGGTTATTTATATATTTATCATATTGAAAGACTAACACTTCATTGAATTTGTAATAACTATTGCGGCATGTTCACGTTGAGGAACATCRAATTTTGCTTATCCAAACATGACATGAATATGATTGATCAAAGTTTTATGCTTACATAGAGGTAAAAGATGGCAACTGATATTTTTATGTGAGAATATACTAGTAGAATAGGAGAAATACTTGTATGGGATATTCTTTTTGAAGATAGATTATACTAATTTAGATGGTGTATAGGAATATACTTTTTGCAGATAGTTTATACTGATTTAGATGATGTATAGGGATATTCCTTTTGCAGATAGATTTATACTCAATAAATAGTGTATAGGGATATTCTTTTTTGGAAATAGATTATACTGGTTTAGATGGAGGGATTTTTTTTTTTTTTTTGGGTGTACTTGGATTAGCAAATATATAAAAAACGTTGCAAAGTGATGTTGTTTTTAGTGTATTGTATAATTTAGCTTTTTTTAAATTTTGAATCAACTGAAAAATTTATCTCTTTTCATGGAATTGCAAATATACGACCARTTAATGCTCATCACAACATGCCACCGTAGTAGGAAGTTAATCACGGTAGCCCCTTTATGATGCACGGAACTGGTCAAATGTTGAGTAATACTCATCATAGAAGCACACCATGGCATGAAATTTATCACGGCGGCACGCTATGATGAGCAAATAAGTTGCAAATTGATGTTGTTTTCAGTGTATTGTGTAATTTTAGCTTTTCTTAATTGTAAATCAACTAAAAAATTGTCACTTTTCATGCAATTGCAAACATATGACCTATTAATAATCATCAGAACATGCCATCATGGTAGGAAGTTCCTCATGGTGGCCCCTCAGTGATGCGCAGAAGTGGTCAAATGTGGAGTAATGCTCGTCACAGAGGCCTACCATGGCATGAAACTTATCATGGTGGCACGCGGTGATGAGCAATTCTTTACTGCTTTTCATGCAAGAATTGCTCATCACAGCAGGCCATCGTGGTAGGATGTTCATCACAAAGTCCCGCTGTGATGAGTAGAAGTAGTTAAACATGGAGCAACGCTCATCACAACAGCGTTTTATTTTTAATATATTTTTGTCTTTGTTTTCAGAAAGTTTCAACAAATATTAATTTTTTGCTATGCCGAAACCAAATTGTCTCACATGAATTTTTACTTGTAAATTCTAGAACAAGACTATATTTTATAATCTTTTTAAATATTCTTTAAAACTATGATTCTTATGCATCATTATTCTCTATGTTAATGTCTAGACGCTCTACTACAATGTGGCAGCAGATGTATAAATGTCAACATTCTTTGCAACGAGGTGATCGAAATTATTTGACCTCATGGTTTAACAATATGACAGGAAATATTAAACGTGGCAATCTAATGATATTCGTGCATGCTTATTTTAATAAGATAATGCACGTTTTACGCATGCATGTTATGTAAGACAATTTTATAAATCTTTTCTAAATAGAAAATACCACTTATGTATAATTAATAATCAAATATACTCATGTTCAATAGTGAGCTTTCGGATTGCGAATTTGCTAATAACATTGTTATTAGGAAATTCAAGTTGATAAAATTTTATTAATTAATTTAATTTCTATTCACTTGTTTATGAAATGTTTTAGTTAATGCTACATATCAACATTTTATGCGTGTGCCCTTTATCAAATTGCGATAATACAGCCAGTCATCTATTGCAATTATAACTCCACAAAAGTTTAATGACTGCAAGAGAAATTCTTTCATTTGCAATCCTTCTTCAGCATCATCTCATCAAGAATCTAAAATAACTTGTCGGGATCTGCCACGTCCACACTGGATTATAGGCTGGAATTCATTAAGTTCACTTGGTCTTGCAACAGCTCACAAAACCAAGTGGAATAACAAGGAATTTCCCTTTTCTCTAATAAGGAAAAGAAATCAATACTAGTAAGTAATTGAAGTGTTTTATTTTTAGTATACATTTGTCTTTGCTTTAGGAAAGTTTCAACAAACATTAAATTTTTTCTATGTCGAAACCAAATTGCTTCTCACTTGATTTTTTTACTTGTAAATTCTATAACAAGATTACATTTTACAATTTTTTAAATATTCTGTAAAACTATTATTCTTATACATCATTTTTCTCTATGTTAATATCATGATGTTCGTCTAYGATATGGCAGCAGATGTTTAAATGTCGACATTCTTTGCCACGAGGTGGCCAAAATTATTTGACCTCATGTTTTAACAACATGACAAGAAATATTAAATGTGGCGATCTAATGATATGCATGCATGCTTGTTTTAATAATATAATAATGTCAACGTTTTATGCACGCACGTTATGTAAGATAATTTTATAAATTATTTGTAAATAAAAAAATATCTCTTATGAATAATTAATCATCAAATATACTCATGTTCATTAGCTTGCTTTCGAACAGCGAATGTGCTGACACAATTGTTTATAAGAAGTTCAAGTTTATAAAATTTTACTAATTAGTTTAATTTCTATTCACTTTTTTTATGAAATGTTTGGTTAATGCTATATATTAACATTTTATGCACATGCCCTCTATTAAATTACGCTACTACAACTAGTCTAAGCCATTGCAACTGGCAATTCTTTAGAGGTTCAAGCATTAGAAACTTTGTTGAAGGTCATCTTTCACAGTTGTAAGCCCACAGAAGTTTAATGACTAGAAGGATAATTTCTTCTATTTGCAATCCTTCTTTAGCATCAACCCATCAAGAATCTGAAATAAGTTGTCGGTATCATTGCTAGGATCAGAGGCTGGAATTCATTATTTGAACGTTTATAATATAATAATGCGAACAAGGGGTTTGCCTTTTCTCTTATAAGGAGAGGACACCAATATTATAAGTAATTGAACATTCCTTTTAATATACTTTTGTATTTGTTGAAAATTCACAAGTTAAATTTTGATATGTCAAAACCAAATTGTTCACGTGGTTTTTTACTTTCTATTCAACTTTTTATGAAATGTTTTAGTTAATGTTATATATTCAACATTTTATGCACGTGCCTTTATCAAATTTGGATCAGAGGCCGAGTTTCATGAAGTTCACAGTGTTTGCGGCTGCCTCAAAAGACCTGATATAATAACGAATAAATATCCGTAGAAGGGGAATCAAGTGGAATAACCAAGGAATTTGCCTTTCTCTTCTAAGGAAAGGAAAACATACTAGTAAGTGATTGAAGCGTTTCCTTTAATATTACTTTTGCAATCAAATTACAACAAATGTTAAATTTTTTGCCTATGTTGAAACCAAATTATTTCGCGTGATTTTTTTACTTGTTAAATTCTACAACAATTCTACATTTTACAATCTTTTAAAAATTTTTTTAAAACTATGATTTGATATACATCGTTATTCTCCTATGAAAATTTCGTGACGTTCTTCTAACAATGTGGCAGCAAATGTATAAATGTTGGAGATTTCTTTGTAAACAAGGTAGCCAAAATTATTTGAGCTCATGTTTTATTACCAACTATAAATATAAACATGTGATCTACTGATATGCGTGAATGCTTATTTTATAATTTAATAGTGGTGAACGTTTTATGCACTCAACGTTATGTAAAACAATTCTGTAATCATTTTGTAAAATAGAGAAATATTCTTATGGTTAATTAATCATCAATATACTCATATTCAATAGCGAGCTTTTGATTGCAGATGTGCTTAACAGAATTGTTATTAAGAAATTTTCACGTGGATAAAAAATCCCGGTTAATTCATTTAATTTCTATTCCACTTTTTATGAAATGTTTTAAGTTAATGCTATATTTTTGGGCTATGGTTGAAAACAATTATTTCCCGCGGGTATTTTACTGTAAATTCCCCCTACCAACAAGTTCATTTTTACAATCTTTAAAAATTTTTTAAAACTAGATTTGAATACACCATTATTCCTCTATTAAATTACCATGAGACGTTTCCTTCCTTACAATCTGTGGGCAGCAAATGTTTATAAATGTTGGAGGAAATTTCCCCCCCCTCTTTGGGTACAAGGTAGCCCAAAAATTATTTTGAGCCTCATGGGTTTTTAATAGCCAACTGTAAAATTTAAAACATGGGGGGTGGATCTACTGGAAATATGCCGTGCATGCCCTTATTTTATAATTTAATAAGTGTGAAACGTTTTATGCGCCAACTCAGGTTATTGTAGAAACCATTTATTGTAATCATTTTGGTAAATGAGGAAATACTTTTCTCTATGATTAAATTAAATCATCAATATACTCAATATCCAATACGAGCCTTGTTCTTTGTGGGATTGCAGATTGTGCCTAACAGAAAATGTTATTAAGAAAATTCACGTTGAAAAATTGTTTAATTCATTATTTCTATTTCCACTTTTAATGAAAAATGTTTAGTTAAATGCATATATTAACATTTTATGCACGTGGGGGGGCCCCCTTTATCAAATTATGGCTATTCACAGCTGGTTCCCCAAGTTTCACAATGGAATTTTTTTGGGGAAGGTTCTCAACACCATAAAGTAGGGCGCTTAGTTGGGGGGAAAAAGTCCCATCTTTTACTAATTGTTAAACCCACCAAAAAGCTTTGAAAAATGGACCAAGCCAAGACAAATTCGCTTTAATATTTTGCCCAATCCTTTCCTTCACCCAGCAACCCCTTCCAAGGATTTTGAAAAACTTGGGTTTTGGGTATCATGGGCCCTCGTCTATATTGGATTAAGGGCCCGAAATTTAGTAAGTTTCCCCATACACATTGGTCTCGCCATCTCAAACAAACCTAATAATGAACCAAAGAATCCACGGAAAAAGGGGGATTCCATGATTAACAAGGGAAATTTTACCCCATTTCCTCTTTATAATGAAAAAGGAAAAAGCAATACTAGCAAGGTTTAACTGAAAGGCATTCTTTTTAATATACTTTTCTTTTTTTTTTAGAAAGGTTAACAAAATTAAATTTGGGTTATGGTTTTTTTAATTGTAAATTCCACAACAAGACTACATTGTAACATTTTACAATCTTTTTAGATATTCTTTAAAATTATGATTCTTATACAAAATTATTCTCTATGTTAATGTCATGACATTCTACTATAATGTGGTGGTAGATGTATAAATGTCAACATTCTTTGTCAGGAGGTGCTCGAAATCATTCGACCTCATGTTAAGGAAATATTAAATGTCGCGATGTAATGATGTGCGTTCATGCTTGTTTTAATAATATAATAATGTGAACATTTTATGCACACATGTTATGTAAGACAATTTTRTAAATCTTTTGTAAATAGGAAAATACCTCTTATGAATAATTAATCATCAAATATACTCATGTTAAATAGCTAGCTTTCGGATTGTGGATGTGCTGACCCAATTCTTATTCAGAAATTCATGTTTATAAAATTTATTGATTAGTTTAATTTCTATTCACTTTTCTATGAAATGTTTTACTTGCTATATATTAACATTTTATGCATGTGCCCTTAATCAACTTATGCTACTACAGCCGGTCTAAGTCATTGCAACCACAATTCATTGGCRGTTCAAACATATGAAGCTTTGTTGAAAGTCATCTTTTTCTGTTGTAACCTCACAAACATTCAATGATTGGAAGGACAATTTTATTCTTTTTGCAATCCATCTACAGTATCAAGCCATCAATAATCTAAAATAACATGTACATATCTTGGCCACATCTATACTGTATCARAGACCAGAATTCATTAAGTTCACCCGAGCAGTCTTGCAGTGGCTCACAAAATCTAATATGACGAAGAATCTCACGTAAAAGTGGAATCAAGTAGAGTAACAAGGGGTTTGCCTTTTCTCTTATAAGGAGAGGAAACCAATATTAGTAAGTAATTGAAGCATTTCTTTTAATATACTTTTGTATTTGTTTTCAGAAAATCTCAACAAATGTTAAATTTTTGATATGTCAAAACCAAATTGTTTCACGTGGTTTTTTACTTGTAAATTCTACAACAAGATTACATTTTACAATCATTTTAAAATATTCTTTAAACATTGATTTATATATCATTATTCTCTATGATAATGTCATAATGTTCTTCTACAATATTGTGGCAGATTTATAAATGTCGACAATCGTTGAATCGAGGTGGCCGAAATTATTTGACCTCATTTAACAACATGTAGGAAATATTGAACGTGACGATCTAATGATATTTGCGCATACTTGTTTTAATAATATAMTAATGTGAACATTGTATGCATGCACATTATGTAAGATAATTTTATAAATCRTTTGTGAATAGGAAAATACMTCTTAYGAATAATTACTCATCAAATATACTCTTGTTCAATAACTAGCTCTCCGATTGCRGATGTGCTGACCCAATGTTATTAAGAAATTCAAGTTTATAAATTTTATTAATTAATTTAATTTATATTCACTTTTTATGAATTATTTTTCTTAACACTATATAATATTTTGTGCACGTGTCCTTCATCAAATTATGCTACTACAGCTAGTCCAAGTCATTGCAACTGCAATTCCTCGGAGGTTCAAAGATAAGAAGCTTTTTAGAGAGTTGTCTTTTTGCTTGTTACTGACCGCACAAACCGTTTAATCGCCACAAGGACACTTTCTTCTATTTGCAATCCTTTTTAGATCAACCCAATCGAGCATCTGAATAACTGTCGTATCAAGGCCACATCTATGATTGGATCAGACACAGGACATTCATAAACACATTGGTCTTGCAGCATCTCACAAAACCTAATATGACAAAGAATCTCACGTAAAAGGGGATTCAAGTGGAATAACAAGGAATTTACCATTTCTCTTATAACGAAAGGAAAGCAATACTAGCAAGTAATCGAAATATTATTTTTAATATGCTTTTCTCTTTATTTTAAGAAAGTTTCAACAAATGTTAAATTTCGGCTATGCCAAAACCAAATTGTTTCACGTGGTTTTTTAATTGCAAATTCCACAACAAGACTACATTTTACAATTAAAACTATGATTCTTATACATCATTATTCTCTATCTCTATGTTAATGTCATGACATTCTACTATAATGTGGTGGTAGATGTATAAATGTCGACATTCTTTGTAAGGAGGTGCCCGAAGTTATTCGACCTCATGTTTTAACAACATGACAGGAAATATTAAATGTTGCGATCTAATATGTGCGCACATGCTTGTTTTAATAATATAATAATGTGAACATTTTATGCACAAACGTTATGTAWGACAATTTTATAAATCGTTTGTAAGTAGGAAAATACCTCTTATGAATAATTAATCATCAAATATACTCATGTTCAATAGCTAGCTTTTGGATTGTGGATGTGCTGACCTAATTCTTATTYAGAAATTCAAGTTTATAAAACTTATTGATTAGTTTAATTTCTATTCACTTTTCTACGAAATGTTTTACTTGCTATATGTTAACATTTTATGCATCTGCCCTTAATCAAATTACGCTACTACAGCCAGTCTAAGTCATTGCAACCACAATTCATTGGCAGTTCAAACATATTAAGCTTTGTTGAAAGTCATCTTTCGCTGTTGTAACCTCACAAAATTTTAATGACTAAAAGGACAATTTTCTTCTTTTTGCAATCCATCTTCAGCATCAAGCCATYAAGAGTCTAAAATAACTTGTARATATCATGGCCACATCTATATTGGATTAGAGACTAGAATTCATTAAGTTCACCCGAGCAGTCTTGTAGTGGCTCACAAAACCTAATATGATGAAGAATCTGGCATAGAAGTGGAATCAAGAAGAGTAACAAGGAGTTTCCCTTTTCTCTTGTAAGGAGAGGAAATCAATACTAGCAAGTAATTGAAGCATTTCTTTTAATATAGTTTTGTCTTTGTTTTTAGAAAATCTCAACAAATGTTAAATTTTTGCTATGCCGAAACCAAATTGTTTCACGTGGTTTTTTACTTGTAAATTCTACAACAAAACTACATTTTATAATAATTTTAAATATTCTTTAAAACTTTATTTATATATCATTGTTCTCTACGTTAATGTCATGACGTTTTTCTACAATATTGTGGCAGATTTACAAATGTCGACATTTTTTTTAACAAGGCGGCCGAAATTATTTGACCTCATTTGAYAACATGACAGGAAATATTGAACGTTACGATCTAATGATATTTGCGCATGCTTGTTTAAATAATATAATAATGTGAACATTTTATGCACGCATGTTATGTAAGATAATAAGTCGTGTGTGAATAGGAAAATACCTCTTACGAATAATTCAATCATCAAAGATACTCATGTTCAATAACTAGTTTTCGAATTGCAGATGCTGCTGACCAATTGTTATTAAGAAAATTCAAGTTTCTAATTTTTATTAATTAATTAAATTTTATTCACTTTTTATGAAATATTTTTGTCAATGCATTATATATATTTTTATGCACACGTGTCCTCTTATCAAATTACGCTACTATAGCCAGTCTACCAGTTATTTGCACCGCAATTCTTTGGAGGTTCAAACATAAGAAGCATTTTAAGGAAGTTGTCTTTTGTTGTTATGACCCCACAAACAGTTTAATGACCACAAGGACACTTTCTTCTATTTGCAATCCTTTTTTAGCATCAACCCAATCGAGAATCTGAAATAATTGTCGGTATCAAGGCAACATCTATATTGGATCAGACACGGAAGAATCTCACGTAGAAGGGGAAGCAAGTGGAATAACAAGGAATTTGCCATTTCTCTTATAAGGAAAGGAAAATGGTAGTAGTATGTAATCGAAGATTTTTTTTAATATACTTTTGTATTCATTATAAGAATGTTTCAGCAAATGTTAGATTTTGGCTATGCCAAAACCAAATTATTTCACGTGGTTTTTTACTTGCAAATTCGACAGCAAGATTACATTTTACAATCCTTTTAAATATTCTTTAAAACTATGGTTCTTATACATCATTATTCGCTATCTAAATGCCATGACAATCTTCTACAATATGGTGACAGATGTACAAATGTCGACATTCATGGTAACAAGTTCCTGAAATTATTTTAGCTCAAGTTTTAAGAACATGACAGGAAATATTAAACGTGGCGATTTAATGATTTGCTTGCATGCATATTTCTATAATTTAATAATGTGAATGTTTTATGCATGCACATTATGTAAGACAATATTATAAATCATTTGTTAATAGAAAAGTACCTTTTATGAATGATTAATCATCAAATATACTCATGTTCAATAGGGAGCTTTCGGACTACAGATGTGTTGACACAATTTTTATTAAGAAATTCAAGTTAATAAATTTTATTAATTAGTTTAATTTCTATTTCCTTTCTATGAAATGTTTTATTTAATGCTATATATTAACATTTTATGCATGAGCCCTTTATCAAATTTGGATCAGAGGCTGGAATTCATTAAGTTTACCAGTCTTGCAGTAGCTCACAGAACCTCCCAAAACCTAATATGACGAATAGTGTCACATAAAAGGGAAATCAAGTTGAATAACAAGGAAGTTGCCATTTCTATTATAAAGAAAGGAAAACAATACTAGCAAGTAATCGAAGTGTTTTTTCTAATATACTTTTGTCTTTTTTTCAAAAAGTTCAACAAATGTTAAATTTTTGCTATGCTGAAACCAAATTGTTTCACATGGTTTTTTCTTCTAAATTCTACAACAAGACTACATTTTACAAACTTTTTTAAATAKTCTTTCACTTATACATCATTATTCCCTATGTTAATGCATGACGTTCTTCTACATTATAGCGACAAATGTATAAATGTCGACATTCCTTGTAACGAAGTGCTTGAAATTATTTGACCTCATGTTTTAATAATATGATAGGAAATATTAAATGTGGCGATTTAATGATTTGCGTGCATGCATATTTTTATAATTTAATAATGTGAACGTTTTTTGCATGTACATTATGTAAGACAATCTTATAAATCATTTGTAAATAGAAAAGTACATTTTATGAATGGTTAATAATCAAATATACTCATGTTCAATAGGGAGCTTTCAGATTGCGGATGTGCAGACACAGTTGTTATTAAGAAATTCAAGTTTATAAAATTTTACTAATTAGTTTAATTTCTATTCACTTTTTTATGGATTGTTGTAGTATATTAACCTTTTATGCATGTGCCCTTTATCAAATTATGCTACTACAGCCGATCTAAGTCATTGGAACCACAATTCTTTGGAGGTTCAAACAAAAGAAGCTTTGTTGAAAATCATCTTTTGCTATTTTAACCTCACAACAGTTTAATGATGGCAAGGACAATTTCTTCTACTTGCAATCCTTCTTTCACGTCAACCCGTCAAGAATCTGAAATGACTTGTTGGTGTCATGGCCACGTCTATATTGGATCATAGGCCAAAATTCATTAAGTTTACCCAAGCACATGGGTCTTGCAGCGGCCCAAAAAAACCTAATATGACGAAGAATCTCATGTAGAAGGGAAATCAAGTGGAATAACAAGGAATTTCACTTTTCTCTTATATGGAAAGGAAATCAATACTAATAAGTAACCAAAGCTTTTTTACTTTTGTCCTTGTTTTTGGAAAGTTTCAAAAAATATTAAATTTTGGCTATGTCAAAACCAAATTGTTTGACGTGCTATTTTACTTGTAAATTCTAYGACAAGACTACATTTTATAATTTTTTAAATAATCTTTTAAACTATGATTGGTATAAATCATTATTCTCTATGTTAATGTCATTCCGTTCTTCAACAATGCTGATAGATCTATAAGTGTCGACATTCTTTATMTGAGGTGGGCAAAATTATTTTGCCTCATGTTTTAACAACATGATATGAAATATTAAACATGGCGGTCTAAAGATATTCGTGCAGGCTTCTATTTCTAATTTAATAATGTGAACGTTTTATGCACGCACATTCTGTAAGACAATTTTATAAATCATTTGCAAATAGAAAAATACCATTTACAATAATTAATCATCAAACAAATTCATGTTCATTAGGCAACTTTGAGACGCGAATGTGCTGACAAAAAATTTTATTAAAAAATGCAAATTCATAACATTTCATTAATTAGTTTAATTTATATTTACTTTTTTATTAAATGTTTTGGTTAATGCAATATATTAACATTTTAAGCATGTATCCATTCCAAGTCATTGGAATCATAGTTCTTTGGAGTTTCAAACATAAGTAACTTCGTTGAAAGTCGTCTTTCATTGTTGTAACCCCTCCAAACTATAATGACTCCAAGGATAATTTCTTCTATTTGCAATCCTTCTTCTGCATCTTCCATCAAGAATCTGAAATAAATTGTTGGTACCAAGGCAACGTCTATATTGAATGAGAGGCCGAAATTCATTAAGTTCACCTGATCAAATCGTTCTTGTTGCTGCTCACAAAACCTAATACGATGAAGAATCTCACATAGAAGGGGAATCAAGTGGAATAAAAAGGAATTTTCCATTTCTCTTCTAAGGAAAGGAAAACAATACTAGTAAGTAATCGAAACATTTTTTAATATACTTTTGTCTTTGTTTTAAGTAAGTTTCAACAAATGTTAAATTTTGGCTATGCCTAAACCAAATTGTTTCACGTGGTTTTTTACTTGTAAATTATACAACTAGACTACATTTTGCAATCTTTTTAAATATTCTTCAAAACTATGATTCTGTTACATCATTATTTTCTATGTTAATGTCATGACGATCTTCTGCAATGTGACTGCAGATGTATAAATATTGACATTCATTTTAACGAGGTGGCCGAAATTATTTGACCTCATATTTTAACGACATGACAGGAAATATTAAATGTGGTGACCCAATGATATGTGTGCATGCCTATTTTTATAATTTAATAGTGTGAATATTTTATACACGCACGTTATGTAAGACAATTTTATAAATCATTTGTAAATAGAAAAGTTCCTCTTATGAATAATTAATCATCAAATATACTCATGTTCAACAGCGAGCTTTTGGATTGTGGATGTGCTAACACAATTGTTGTTAATAAATTCGTGTTGATAAAATTTTATTAATTAGTTCAATTTCCATTCACTTTCTATGAAATGTTTTAGTTAATACTAATTATTAACATTTTATCCACGTGCCCTTTATCCAATTTCGATCAGASGCCGGAATTCATTAAGTTCACCCGAGCACATGGGTCTTGCATTGGCTTACAAAACATAATACGATGAAGAATCTCACGTAGAAGGGGAATCAAGTGGAATAACAAGGAATTTGCTATTTCTCTTATAAGGAAATGAAAACTATACTAGTAAGTAATTGAAGTGTTTTTTTTAATATACTTTTSTATTTGTTTTAAGAAGGTTTCAACAAATGTTAAATTTTGCCTATGTCAAAACCAAATTGTTTCACGTGATTTTTTACTACCACAGGAYTGCATTTTACAATCTTTTTGAATATTCTTTGAAACGTTGATTCTTMCACATCATATTCTCTATGYTAATGTCATGATGTTCTTCTACAATGTGGTGACAGATGTATAAATATCGACATTCTTTGTACTAAGGTGGCTGAAATTATTTGACCTCATGTTTTAACAACATGACAAAAAATAATTAAATATGGCTATCTAATGATATGTGTGAATGCTTATTTTTATAATTTAATAATGTGAAGGTTTTATGCACTCATGTTATGTAAGATAATTTTATAAATCATTTGTAAATAGAAAAATACTTCTTATGATGAAGACTTTCACGTAGAAAGGGAATCAAGTGGAATAACAAGGAATTTTCCATTTCTCGTACAAGGGAAAAAAAAAAACAATACTAGTAAGTAATCAAAATGTTTTTCTTAATATAATTTTTGTGTTTGGTTTCAGTAAGTTTCAAAAAATGTTAAATTTTTGCTATGCTGAAACGTGGTTTTTTACTTGCAAATTCTACAACAAGAMTACATTTCATAATCTTTTTAAATATTTTGTAAAACTCTGATTCATATACATCATTATTTTCTATGTTAATGTCATGACGTTCTTCTACAATGTGGCTTCAGATATATATGTTTCGACATTCTTTGTAACAAGGTGGGTGAAATTATCTGAGCTCATGTTTAAACAGCATGACAGGATATATTAATCATGGCRATCTAATGATATGTGTGCATGCTTGTCTTTATAATTTAATAATATCAACATTTTATGCATGCATGTTTTGTAAGACAATTTTATGAATCATTTGTAGATAGAAAAAAACATCTTAGAATAATTAATTATCAAATTAACTCATGTTCTTAGTAAGCTTTCAAACTTTGATGTTCTCACACAATTTTTATTAAGAAATTGAAATTGATAACATTTTATTAATTAGTTTAATTTCTATTCACATTTTTTATTGAATGTTTCAGTTAATGCRACATATTAACATTTTTTGCGCATATCATTTATCGAATTACACTTGTATAGCCGCTCCAAGTCATTGCAACCATAATTCTTTAGACGTTCAAACATGAGACGCTTTGTTAAAAATCATTTTTATTTTTGTAGCCGCACAAAAGTTTAATGACTGCAAGGGCAATTTCTTCTATTTGCAATCCTTCTTCAGCATCGAAACATCAAGAATCTAAAAAATGTTGTTAGTTTCATTGCCATGTCTACATGGGATCAAAGGCTGGAATTCATTAAGTTCACCCAAGCACTTGAGGCTTGCAGCRGGCTACAAGACCTAATACGACAAAGAATATCRTGTAGAAGGGGAATCAAGTTGAATAACGAGGAATTTGTCATTTCTTTTATAAGGAAAGGAAAAYAATACYAGTAAGTGATCGAAACATTTCATCTTATTTGTATAGTTTTKTCTTTGTCTTTAGAGAGTTCCTAAATATGTTAAATTTTGAGATTGCGGAAACCAAATGAAACAGTTTTTTACTTGTAAGTTATACAAAAGGAGTACACTCACAATGTTTAAAATTATGATTACTATACATCATTATTGTCAATGTTAATGTCATGACATTCTTCTAGAATGTGGCAACAGATGTATAAGTGTCAGCATTCTTAGTATTGAGATGGGCAAAATTATTTGACCGCATGCTTTAACTATGTCGAAATATTAAACGTGGATCTAATGCATGCTTATTTTTATAATTTAATAATATGAACACTTTATGTAGGCACATTATGTAAGACAATTTTATAAATCATTTGTAAATAGAAAAATAACTCTTTTGAACAATTAATCATCAAATATACGYATGTTTCAATAGTGACCTTTCGCATTGCTGATGTGCTGACATAATTTTTAATAAGAAATTCAAATTGATAAAGTTTGTTATTAGTTTAATTTCTATTCAATTTTTCTATAAAATGTTTTAGTTAATGCTATATATTAACATTCTATGCACGTGTCCACTATCGAATTACACTCCTACAGCTGGTGTAAGTCATTACAAAGGTTCAAACATAAGAAGCTTTGTTTAAAATCATCTATTGCTGTTGTAACGCCTCAAAAGTTTAATGACTGCAAGGAAAATTTCTTCTATTCGTAGTCCTGCTTCAGCTTCATTCCATCAAGAATCTGAATTTGTTGGTATCATGCCACGTCTATATTGGATGAAAGGCCAGGATTCATTAAGTTCACCAAGGACATGGGTCTTGTAGCGAGTTACAAATCCTAATACGACGAAGAATCTCACGTTGTAGGGGAATGAAGTGGGACTACAAGGAATTCACCATTTCTTTTATAAGGAAAGGAAAACAATGCTAGTAAGTAATCAAAATATTTTCTTTAACATACTTTCGTCTCTCTTTTTAGGAAATTTCTAACAATGTTAAATTTTAGCTATGCCAAAACCAAATTGTTTCACATGGTTTTTTACTTGTAAATTCTACAATATGACTACATTTTACAATCCTTTTAAATATTCTTTATAAATATGATTCTTATACATCATTATTCTCTATGTTAATGTCACGACGTTCTTCTACGTTGTAGCGGCAGATGTATAAATGATGAAATTCTTTGTAACGAGATGGGCGAAATCATTTAACCTCATATTCTAACAATATGAGAGGAAATATTTAACGTGGCGATCTAATGTCTTTATAATYTAATAATGGGAACATTTTGTGCTCTAGGTTTTGTAAGATAATTTTATAAATCATTTGCAAATAGAAAAATACCTCTTATGAATAATTAATAATCARATATACTGATGTTMAATAGCTAGCTTTCGAATTGCAGATGAGCTGACACAATTTTTATTAAGAAATTCAAGTTGATAAAATTTTGTTAATTACTTTACTTTCTATTCACTTTTTTTATGATATATTTTAGTTAATGCTATATATTAACATTCTATGTATGTATCCACTATCAAATTACACTTCTACAGCAGATCTAAGTCATTACCCCGCAATTCTTTGGAGGTTCAGACATAAGAAGCTTTGTTGAAAATCATATTTTGTTGTTGCAACCCACAAAAAATTTAATGATTGCAAGGATAATTCTTCTATTTGCAATCCTTCTTCAGCATCAACCTATCAAGAATCTGAAATATCTTGTTGGTATCATGGCCATATCTATAKTAGATCAGAGGCCAAAATTTATTAAGTTCACCGAGCACATGGGTCAGTGGCTCACAAAACCTAAAAGAAGAATCCCATGTAGACGGGGAATCAAGTGGAATAACAAGAAATTTTCCTTTTCTCTTGCAAGGAAAGGAAATAAATGCTAGTAAGTAATCAGACTGTTTTATTTTTCATATACTTTTATCTTTGTTTTCAAAAAGTTTCGTCAAATGTTAAATTTATTTTTTACATGAAATTCTACAACAAGATATATTTACAATCTTTCTAAATATTCTTGAAAACTATGAATCTTATACATCATTATTCTGTATGTTAATGTCGTGATGTTATTCTACAATGTGGCAGCAGATGTACAAATGTCGTTATTCATTGTAATGAGAAAGGCGAAATTATTTGACCTCATGATTTAACAACATGTCAGGAAATGTTAAATGTGGTGATCTAATGATACGCGTACATATTTTTTTATAATATAACAATGTGAACGTTTTATCCATGCACGTTATCTAAGACAATCTTATAAATTATTGTAAATAGAGAAATACCTCTTATGAATAAATAATCATCAAATATACTCTATTCAATAGCGAGCTTTTGTATTGTGGATGYGCTAAGACAATTTTTATTAAGAAATTCAAGTTGATAAAATTTTATTAATTAGTTTAATTTCTATTCACTTTGTTTATGAAATGTTTTAGTTAATGGTATATATAAACATTATATGCATGTTTGATTATCGAATTACATTTCTACAGCTGGTCTAAGACATTACAACCGCAATTCTTTGGAGGTTCAAAGATAAGAAGATTTGTTTAAAATTGTCTTTTGCTGTTGTAACCGTACAAGAGTTTAAAGACTTCAAGGAAAATTTCTTCTATTTGCAGTCCTTTTCAGCATCATCCCATCAAGAATTTGAAATATCTTGTTGGTATCATGGCCACATCTATATTGGATCAGAGGCCAAAATTCATTAAGTTCACCCTGCACATGAGTCTTGCAGCAGGTTACAAATCCTAATACGACGAAGAATGTCACGTTGGAGGGGAATGAAGTGGATTAATAAGGAATTTGTCATTTCTTTTATAAGGAAAGGAAAACAATACTAGTAAGTAATCGAAATATATTTTTTAAATATACTTTTGTCTTTATTTTCAGAAAGTCTCTGAAAATGTCAAATTTTGGCTATGCCAAAACCAAATTGTTTCACATTGATTATTTACTTGTAAATTCTACAACAAAACTACATTTTACAATCTTTTTAAATATTCTTTAAAACTATGATTCTTATATGTCATTCTTCTCTATGTTAATGTCACGACATTCTTCTATAATGTGGCGGCGATGTATAAATGTCCATATTCTTTGTAACGAGGTGGCTGAAATTATTTGACCTCATATTTTAACAAAATGATAGGAAATATTAAACATAGTGATCTCATGATATGCGTGCATGCTTGTTTTAATAATATAATAATGCAAACGTTTTATGCATGCACGTTATGTAAGACAATTTTATAAATCATTTATAAATAGAAAAATACCTTTTATGAATGATTAATCATCAAATATACTCATTTCAATAGAGAGCTTTCAGATTGAGGGTGTGCTGTCACAATTGTTGTTAAGAAATTAAAGTTTAAAAAATTTTATTAAGTAGTTTACTTTATGTTCACTTTTCTATGAAATGTTTTAGTTAATGTTATATATTAACATTTTATGCACATGCCTTTTATCAAATTGCGCTACTAGAGCGTGTCCAAGTCATTGCAACCACAATTCTTTGAAGGCTCAAACATAAGAAGCTTTGTTAAAAATCGTCTTTTACAGTGGTAACCCCACAAAAGTTTAATAACTACAAGAACAATTTTTTCTATTCGCAATCCTTCTTCAGCATCAACCCATAAAGAATCTGGAATAACAAGGAATTTATCATTTCTCTTATAAGGAAAGGAAAATAGTACTAATAAGTAATCGATGCGTTTTTTTAGTATACTTTTGCATTTGTTTTAAGAAAGTTTCAGAAAATGTTAAATTTTAGCTATGCCAAAACCAAATGTTTCACGTGGTTTTTTAGTAGTAAATTCTACAACAAGACTACATTTTATAATCCTTTTAAATATTCTTTAAAACTATGATTCTTATACATCATTATTCTCTATCTTAATGAATGTCCTGACATTAACATTGACAATACTGATGTATACTAAGCATAATTTTAAAAAATAATTTAAAAATATTGTGAAATGTAGTCTTTTTGTAAAATTTACAAGTAGAAAACCACATGAAACCATTTGCTTTCCACATTGCCAAAATTTAGGAACTCTCTAGAAACAAAGATAAAAATATATAAATAAGATTAAACGTTTCGATCATTACTAGTACTGTTTTCCTTTCCTTATGAAAGAAATGACAAATTCCTCATTATTCAACTTGATTCCCCGTCTAYRTGAGATTCYTCRTCATAKTAGGTTTTGTGAGTCGCTGCAAGACCCATGTRCTYRRGTGAACTTAATGAATGCTGATCTCTGATCCAATATAGACAAGGCCATGATACCATCAAGTTATTTCAGATTCTTAATGGGTTGATGCTAAAGAAGGATTGCAAATAGAAGAAATTGACCTTAAAATCATTAAACTTTGGTTACAATTGCAAAACACGATTTTTCACAAAGCTTCTTTTGTTTGAACCTTCACAGAATTGCAGTTGCAATGACTTAGACTGGCTATAGTATCGAAATTTGATAAAGGGCGCATGCATCAAAATGTTAAAATATAGCATTAACTAAAACATTTAATAAAAAAGTGAATAGAAATTAAAGTACTTATGAAAATTTTATCAACTTGAATTTCTTAATAAAAATTGTGTCAATAGATCCATAATTCAAAAGCTCCCTATTGCACATGAGTATATTTTATGATTAATCATTCATAAGAGGTATTTTTCTATTTACAAATGATTTATAAGAATGTCTTGCAAACTAGCCTAACTCGGGAATGTTATCGAATTTACTCACTTTGTATTGGGAAAACTAAGGAAAAATAAAAATTTGAATATTTTAATGCAAAAGGTTTATAAAAATTATGACAGAGTTTCCTCTCTAATATCAACATTTATCCCCTTGTATGCAATCAAAAAATTCCATACAAATTTCCAATACTCATATATAATAACTCAAAAAAAAAAACATACAAACACTCAATATTGAAATAAATTCCATCCCAAAAATTATTTACCAATTAAATGCTTATGTATCTGAAATTCAGCGAAAACCTTGGAAGAATTAATGAAAGAATGAATAAATCGATAAAATAATAAATAAATACATAAAAGTTACTCTATTCAACTATTTCCCTTATTTAAAAAAATTTACTCAAAACAAAAACTTTCGGGTATCAAAGCCTGCACACAAGCGACCTCCATGCACCATCTCGTCATTCATCACCTGAAATGTAAAATGAGGAAAATGGAATGAGCTAGAAAGCTTAGTAAGCAAATTTCATGCATGGATGCATGTATAATGCATATGTCATAAATTTTAAACTTTCACTTCCTCMATAAAGCTTTTYGATCGTTTTATTTCATCAAAACTTTCCCAAAAACTTTCATTTCAAATCGTGAACTCAATCGGTGTATCGCTTAACCATTAAGCTATGCAATGGACAATTTTTATTTGGAAAGCGGTTATATTCTACTCGTAGAACCGAAAAGTGGTTTACATACTTAATCTTTTCCGGAACATCACCTCAGAAGAGGTGAATAATACATGAGTTCCCACCCTACAAAAGGGTTGGATYGAGTGCTCGGTCCCTCYTGCCCCATTTTCCACTCACATMTTTCATGGTGTAGGCTTTACACCCCTTTCCAAATCTTAAACGTTTTGGAAAATCATTTGCTCATAAAATTCCATTTCTTATCCAAACTTCATTTCCTAAAACTTTTATSTACTAAGATGCACGAYTATGATTCATGCTCGGAAATGATGTAAAATATTGGAAACTACATGCTTATGATATGGACCATATAAATATGAACTTACACTATCCAATATGTCACCAAGTAGAAAGTTCACATACTTGAAATAAACCATAAACATATCACATAAAATAATCCAATTATAACCACGAAACATGTGAAATGCAATTAATAAAAATGGGAGGAATTTACTTACCTGAAGTCCTTAACATTAAAATTCTACTTTAAATGCAAAGTGGAGTCCTTTGGCCATCCATAATGTTAATTTGCGAAATGGCCAAGTTCAATTACAAAGAGAATGTTCGTAATGAACCTTCTAAATATTTCCTACTATAATATAATAATTCAGCCTTGGATACAAATAATAAAGGCCTTAGCTAGAACGAACATGCAAATTCGATTGTTTRTCAGAATTCATAAATGCCAAATTCTCGTATAAGGGTTTAACAGAATAGGGTTTTACCGAGTTCAATAATTTACTCTTTCAATTCATAACAGCTCATGTTACCTAACGAGTCTAACTAAGAATTTCATATTTTTTATTAATGTCCCCTTTTAATCCTTAAATGACTTGGAGCGGCTATACCAGTGTAATTCAATAAATGACATGCGCAAAAAATGTTAATATGTAGCATTAACTAAAAAATTCAATAAAAAAAATGTGAATAGAAGTTAAACTAATTAATAAAATGTTATTAACTTCAATTTCTTAATAAAAATTGTGTCAGAACATCAGAGTTTGAAAGCTTACTAAGAACATGAGTTTATTTAATGATTAATTATTCCAAGAGGTTTCTTTCTATCTACAAATGATTCATAAAATTGTCTTACAAAACATTCGTGCATAAAATGTTGACATTATTAAATTATAAAGACAAGCATGCACACATATCATTAGACCACCCTGATTAATATTTCCTGTCATGCTATTTAAACATGAGGTCAGATAATTTCACCCACCTCATTATAAAGAATGCCGAAACATATACATCTGAAGCCACATTGTAGAAGAACGTTATGACATTAACATAGAGAATAATGATGTCTATGAATTAGAGTCTTAAAAAACATCTAAAAAATTATAAAATGTAGTCATGTTGTAGAATTTACAAGTAAAACACCATGTGAAAAAATTTGGTTTCAGCATAGCAAAAATTTAACATTTTTTGAAATTTATTGAAAACAAAAACAAAAGTTAACAGGAAAAACATTTTAATTACTTACTAGTATTAGGTTTTGTGAGACGCTGCAAGACCTATGTTCTCAGATTCTTTTGTTCGAACCTCCACAGAATTGCGGTTGCAGTGACTTAGACCAGCTATAATGGCGACATTTGATAAAGCACGCGTGCATAAAATGTTAAAATATAGCATTAACTAAAACATTTCATAAAAAAGTTAACTAGAAATTAATGCAATTAAGAAAAATTTATCAACTTGTATTTCCTAATAACAGTTGTTYTAGAACATCCGCAATCCAAAAGCTCCCTATTAAAAATGAGTATATTTGAGGATTAATCATTCATAAGAGGCATTTTTCTATTTAGCAATGATTTATAAAATTATCTTACATAACATGCATGTATAAAACCTTTACATTAATAAATTATAAAAATAAGCATTCACGCATATCATTAGATCGCCACGTTCCATATTTTCTATCGTGTTGTTAAAACATGGGGTCAAATAATTTT
>MEJB01000577.1:1587-31995 GCA_001752375.1 Rhazya stricta
CTTAAAAGAGAAAAGAAAAAATTTTGAAATGTCACATGTAGGACATATTCACGCATTCATGCATGAGATTACTTACTGAGCTTTTTAGCTCATTCCTGTTTCTTACATGTTATTGCAGATGATATGTGACTAGATGGGGAGAGGAGGTCGCTTGTGGGCGAACTTTAATACCCAAAAACTGGTTTCTACTTATGTATATAATGAAATTTACTTTTTGAAGCTGTTTTTAAATTATGAGGTTTTTGATGATGTTGTTTTTGAATAGTGTAAAAGCCTTCYGCTGTATTTACTTTTAAACGAATGGTGGCTTATAAATAGATAAATTTTTATTTTCGAACAGAACGACGTAATATTCCCGGGTTAGGACTGTTCCTAAACTGGGGGTGTTACATATATCATACCAAGATGTTTTGGCTGTGGCCAGCATTTTAGAGGCTTTTTCTTGGGCAGGAGGTTTATCTCTCAATTTATGGGGTGGCATTCTGTAGAAATTCTCTTGTAAGGAAATTAGGAATGGAATTTGTATCACCTTTGATAAATCAAATATATTGAATATATGTTTTAATGTAAGGTTTTGAAGAAGATTTTTCAAAACGTCTTTTGCAAACTGATAATTTATATATAACAAAAATGTTTGATTAAATAAATTCTTTTCAAATCTTTGTATGCATATGAAATTGTGCAAAATATGTAAACATGGAGATTTATTAGTAAAGGGTTTTAAATCTGCCAAACAAAAAGACAAAGCATTTAGCTGAATAGAATATGCTTTAATAAGATTTAAATGTCTAGTTTGAGGTTTTTCTATAAAAGGAAAAACTAGATAGGTTTTTTTAGCTTTAAATAAAATTGACGCAGAATTTACTTTATAAGGCGTGATCAAAGTTAGAAATGGAGTTCCTAAGATCACTGAGTGACAAATATCATTAACTACTACAAAGGGAGTTTGAATAAAAATATTTGAATGCGCTATAGAAGTTTAGTCTTATATTTGACCTGGAGCTTGGAATTGTTGGCCGTTGACAATCTACTTTTTGTAGATTCTCGAAATTTACTAGGCACTAGACCATTCTTGATGCAGTTCAAATTTGCATCAGTATCAAATAATGCAATGGTATCTATAACATAATCAGGAGAGAATTTTAGAGTGATCTTAATCAGATACTCCTAGGATGTAATTTCCCTAAGAACAAATAAGAAATCTGGAGGAATTTGATTAATATTTTCTATCTAACCTAGAAGCTCTAAAGGCTCATCTTTGTCCGAATCAGAAGAGGAATTTTCATAATGTTTAGAAAGAAGAATATGTATTACTGCAGAATCTTACTTTTTTTTCTTTTAAATCTTTAATTTCTAGTTTAATAATTTTAATCTCCTGCTGGAGACTAGGAATAGAAACAGAAGTTTCTTTTTTAGATTTTTTCAAAATATTTGTTAAATCATAAGTATTTATAGAAGTTGAAGGTAAAAAATAGAGGGCTTTTGAAAGGTTTTTCATCAGACATTGAATTTAGAATTTTTTGTAAATACTGTTTTTGTAAAGCAGGATCAAAAATATATTTAACATTTTCTAAAAGTGTTTGTTGTTCTTTAGTAAGAACATTTAAAGAATATTTGGAAGAATCAGAAGTCTCGAAAGATGATGAAGTATGAATTTCATCAACCTGCAAGGCTTGTTCAGAAGAGGATTTAGAAGAATCAGAATTTAAATCAAATTCAACTAGAATATTTGTAATTTTTTCATAAACTTTAGGATCTAAATGAAGTTCATTTAATTTTTTAGAAAATTTACAATATCTTTGATAGTGACCTTTCCTATGGCATTTATAACACATAACGTCTTTTAAATTTGGTTTTTTATTATTTTTATATTTTTTATCATAAGAAGTCTTTTTAGAATATTTTCTAGATGGTTTTTTATAAAAATCATGTATTGGTTTTGAATATTTTTTATGTTTTTAATGATAGGATTTTCTATGGGATCTAGAAGAAAATGGTTTACTGCAACTGCCATTGCAGTGGGAGGATTTTTCAAGGAGATTTTCAAACTGTCTGCAGAATTCACCTAGCTCCTTTTTGGACTATTTGAGTTCTCGCTTAAGAGATTGTTGAGGTCTAATAGCCTGGCAGAGTTTTAGACCTTTTTTTATTAATTTGAGAAATCAATTCACCGAAAGTGAACTGATGGTATGGAATGATTTTACTAGAGGTTTCCTCACGGAGTTTATTCCTAACTCTTTCTCCTAAGAGATGAGGTAAACCTGCAAGGAATTTCTTTTTCCAGAATGGTTGACTACTATCTTCTCTAAGCATAAGCCTAGTTAAGAAAGTATTCTTATAATACTGGAATTYAGATAATTTTCTGCACCTAAGGTTGAATAATAATTCAGCTTTTTTATCCTTAAGGTGTGATGGATCTCCAATKAAATGGAGGGAAATAGAAAGAATTAATGTGGAAACCGCATCCGAGATGGGTTGTCCATTGACATCTATGATGAAGTTACCAGCTTCATTTGTCTTAACGGCATTTAGAATATACTTGACGTTGTTGACTGGTGAGATAGTAGTCCCACCAACCTTTTAGCTGACCAGAGAAACCGGCGATGAGGAGCTCTACTATAGCTCTATCCTTGGTTCCTATTTGGGTTTTATAAGCATTTGTAGCCATAGTCATCTGCTGTAAAAAGCTAATTTGGTAATTAGATAGATTGTCTATGTTCCAATCATAGATAGATGAGGCATTGAACCTATATTGAGAAATGGGTTTTTCTACCATAATATCTAGAGCAATAGGGAAATTTGGAATAGGAACTATGGATGACTGCCAAGTCATCGGATTGATCCTGGGAATTGACTTATATTTAGATTGGAATTGTTCCAACATTCGATCAGTGTCTAAAGAAGAAGAATTTTCTTCTAAGACATTAATCTTATTAGATTTAGAAACGGAATCAGGAATGTATTTACTAGAGGCAGAGGATAAGTCTAGACGATTTAGTTGATCCTGTATGGCTCTAGAAAATTCTAATTTATTTTCTCTAATGGATTTTACACTAGAGTCAGAGATTAAAAAGGGTTTAAAAATAAGATTTTTAAGAGATTTTTCTTTTTCTTTACAAGAACTGGAATCAGAAATAATAGATTTTTCAGTAATTATTGGAATGGATTTTTCAATCCTATCCAGCTATTTTCCTATGGTATTTAAATAAGTATTTGTAAATTATTGTGAGTAATAGTATTTTTAGTATTTTGTAAAATATCATCAGAAGGGGTTTTCAAAGGAATAGCTTCCACGGATTTTCCTAAATGGTCTAATTTGATGCCTAGAAGAGGTGGATGATTCGCTTGAATTTTGTGGGAGCCATAGAGAGACTGCCACTCGGGGATTTTCTTAGACAAAGTTGTAATAGGTAGAATAGATGAAAAAAGATATTTAATTTTATTTGGAATAATATAATATGATTCAAACCAATCGAAAAATAGGATATGTAATTTGTTAGAAATTACAAAATCATAATATTTTTCTTGAATTTGTCTTCTTTCAGAAAGGAATTTCTCAAAAAACCAAATTCTTTTAGCAGAATTTTCATTAGAATAAAAATCATTATGTAACATATTTTTATCTAATTGAAAATCTTTTGAAATTACATTTAATTCATTCTGAGCATTTTTGGTAATAGCAGAAAATGATGGACTAGTAGGTTCACTATCATAAGGAGATTTAGAGTAAATCGGCTTAGGAATTTCACTAGAATAATCAGCCTTMTGAAAGAAATTTCTAGATWTTTGCGGTATATCCGATGTGGAATACCTGGGAAGATCTACTAAGGAGGTAGCTTTTCTAGGATGATTTATTAYAGAAGGGATCTGGGAAACTCATCCTAGATCTATAGTCTGGGCTTCAGATTTATGATCTGAGTACCTTTAGATAGCATTTTCCTCTGAAAACTCAGTTTTACAGAACTATCTGCAAACTAATTGATATTTCTAATTTCAGTATTTGTAGGGGATTGAATTGTATTTGAAGGAGGAGTAGCTCTTTCTAAAATCCATTCATCCGGAAGTTGAATATCTTTCCACTGGATGGATTTTGGAATCACTAAGTTAGATCTCGAAAGATCTGTCCGGAGTAGAAGGGTTTCACCTTTCTTGCTCTGGCATCTGGCCTTTGTTGCAAAGGCAAATTGCATAGCCTTATAATGTACCTGAAACATCAAAGCTATAGGAATTGATCCTTTTAGCATTTGATAGTTATGAGTTTTTATCTGAAGGACTAGCGACTTCAGAATATTGGGATCATCTAATGAACTTGTAAAATTTGGATAACAATCAAAAGTAATCGGACCAGTACAAAGACTAGACTCAATTGAACTTAATAGGGAACCATCAAAATTTAAAAATCTAGCGTCTCTAAGAACAACTAGAATCGAGGTATTTAGACCCTCTTTTTTGAGGTTTGATACCGTTCTCGACAAGTCCTATGTCAAGGTACTTGTAATTCCTAAATCTGTGTTTTTCTAGGGATTTAGAYGAATGAACATGAAGAGATTCAAAAGGTTTAGACAACTGAATGTCTTGTTCCTCAGTTTTTATAATATAATCTGATTTAAACAAATTGAAAGCAGATTTATAAACATGATCTTTAGAAATTTTTGGAATAGTCTAATTATCAATTGATTTTTTAAAATCTTCAATAATTAATTCTTCGAAATTTATCTTCATCTTGGGATCTTCAGTTGTAGATCTGGACACAGAACTACTCGATGAAGTAGATCTTTTGAAGAGATTCTCCATCTCAAAGTATTTCTAGATAGATCGTGATCAGATCTGGCTACCAACTTGCTGCCGCACAGGCTGGTCTCGTGCCTTCCTCAGCTTACCCTTTGATGATCTTATGCAAAAAACACTCACCAGATAAGACTAGATCTACCCAGATCTACCAAGATCTGAATAGTCTCAGTAAGAAAATCGTACGCCATCTCATGGCTTTGACACTAATTTACACTGAAGGATCGGGAAGATGGCGATAGATCACCAATGATAATTGAAGAAGATTTTTAGGTGTTTAAAATGTTCATCAATTGATTTAGAATATATAAGAACATTATCAATATAAACAATACAGAAATTTGAACAATCATTAAATATATTATCCATAATTCTCTGGAATTCAGAGGGGCATTTTTAAGACCAAAAAGCATTATATTCCATTCATACTGACCAAATGGAACTGTAAAAGCTGTTTTATACCTATCTTTTTCTAAAATYTGTATTTGCCAGAAACCAAATTTCATGTCAAATTTAGAGAATATACAAGCAGAGTTTAGACGGGATAAAAGATCCTTCTGATTTGGAATAGGATATCTAATCCATTTCAAACCAGATACCAGGGTAAGAGGGGAGTAGGTAATCTGGACGTACTTGGTCCAGTGCGCCTTACAGACTTGGGATTGGGACTTGGGGGATCCTGAGGCTTATAAGTAATGGAGTGTCGTATCCTAACAGCTTAAGCTTTTGGGATAGTTGGTTACATTGTCTTATGATTTTACAGAACTATCTGCAAACTGATTGATGTTTCTAATTTCAGTATTTGGAGGGGATTGAATTGTATTTGAAGGAGGAGTAGCTCCTTCTAAAATCCATTCATYCGGAAGTTGAATATCCTTCCACTGGATAGATTTTGGAATCACTAAGCTAGATCTCGAAAGATCTGTCTAGAGCAAAAGGGTTTCACCTTTCTTGCTCTGACATCTGGCCTTTGTTGTAAAGGCAGATTGTATAGCCTTATAATGTACCCGATACATCAAAGCTATAGGAATTGATCCTTCTAGCATTTGGTAGTTATGGATTTTTATCTGAAGGACTAGCGACTTTAGAATATTGAGATCATCTGACGAAATTGTAAAATTTTGATAAAAATAAAAAGTAATTGGACCAGTACAAAAACTAAACTCGATTGAACTTAATAAGGAATCATCAAAATTTAAAAATCTAGTATCTCTAAGAACAGCGAGAATCGAGGTATTTAGAGACTCTTTTGTGAGAGGTTTGATACCGATCTGGACAAGTCCTACGTGAAGGTACTTGTAATTCCTAGATCTGTGTTTTTCTAGGGATTTAGACGAAAGAAGATGAAGAGATTCAAAAGGTTTAGACAAYTGAAAGTCTTGTTCCTCATTTTTTATAATATAATCTGATCTAAACAAATTGAAAGTAGATTTATAAACATGATATTTAGAAATTTTTGGAATAGTCCAATTATCAATTGATTTTTTWAAATCTTCAATAATTAATTCTTTGGTATATCCGATGTGGAATACCTAGGAAGATATGCTAATGAGGCATCTTTTCTAGGATGATCTATTACTGATCTGGACTAGTCCTATGTGAAGGTACTTGTAATTCCTAGATCTGTCTCTGGCTCCCACAAAATTCAAGCGAATCATCCACCTCTTCTACGCATCAAATTAGACCATTTAGGAAAATCCGTGGAAGCTATTCCTTGGATGATCTATTACAGACGGGATGTAACACCCCCAGATTAGGAACCTTATCCTAACCTGGGAATGTTACCTCATTCCACTCTCAAATAATCATTTATCATTTAAAACTCAACATTTATTCAAAAATGAAGACAGCGAAAGTCTCAACAATTTTAAACCATTAAAAAATGAAGATAGCGGAAGCTTCGAGAATTTAAACTATTCAAAAATAATATATATTATTACATAAATCAACTCGAAAACCAGTTCTCGAGTATTATAGCTCGCCCACAATCGACCTCCTCACCCCATCTGGTTACACATCATCTGAAATGAAACATAAGAGAAGGAATGAGCTAAAAAGCCCAGTAAGTAACCTCATGCATGAATGCATGAATATGTCCTACATGTCATGAAATTATAAAATTTCGCCTTTAATTAAAAATTACTTTCCAAAACATTCCCTTTTCAAAATTTCCTTACAAAACATTCCCTTCAAATTCACTTATAGGAAAAACTTTCCATTTCCATTTGTTCGTGAGCTCACTAGAGTGTAACGCCTAGCCACTAAGCTCTGCAGTGGGCCATAGTTATTTGGAACCCAATTCCATTCCTACCGGTAGAACCGCAAAGCGGTTAACATTCAAAAAAAATTTTGTTTCCATTCTTCCACCTCCAAGGAGGTAAACATTCCATTCTTACCTACACTCCAAGAGGGTAGGGTTGGGTGCCCTGGTCCCTCACGCCCCATTTCCCACTCACATCTTTTTTGGCTAGGTTTACACTCCTTTTCGAAAACTTTAACATTTTCAAAACTTTAACCTTTTCCTTTAAAATTTCATTTTCTAAACCATTCACCTTCCAAGTGTATGAATGGCTCATGCCAAATGTGATGTAGAATTCTAACTACATGCCCATGACATGAAATGCATACGAACTTCCATAATATAACATTCAACAAATAGAAAAAGACATGAAATATAATAGCATATCAATTGACATAAAAGTGCCACAAGATATACACACATTAACATTCCACAAAATTATACACACATCATCATACAATCCCATACACAACATATTCGAGCAATCAAAACAGTTCAATTACATTCATTCATGACATTAGTGTGATGTGAAGGTTACTTACATGGAGTCCTGTACGTTAACAGGTTCTTACTTAAGTTGCGAAGTGGACACCTTCAACCGATCTTATCGTAAGCCCTCGAAATGACCTAGTTGATTATAAAAAAAGGGTCTACTTAGTTCGATCGTCTTAATTTAAGTATTATGTGTTTAATCCAAAAAAATGTCCTTTATAAATTAATAAATCCATATTTAGTTCTCATATTATCGAACATTACGTTTTACGGGTTCAATTCGACTCCTTAGCTCGGGTATAAACCTAACTATGTTCTCCTATAAATTCACTTCAGGGCATATTTATTTATAAGTCATACAATTTCAATATAAAGTATTAGTATTTTCACCTTAAAATTTACGATATGCAGATGTTGCGGGAGCGGTAATGGATTCCCGAACGTGCGCTCAAGCGACACKCACAACGGCCTTGGGCGTCTGGGTGTCGGGAGCCTGGCACTGGGCATCTGGGCGCGCGCTGGACGCCTGGTGGGCGCCTGTAGGACTGGCACTCAGTGCCAGTCTTGCTGCTATCCCCTTGTCTTGGCCAAGACGCCTCAGCTGACCAGAATGTTTCTGTCGACTTCCGACGACTGGTTGACGGCAAAAGACAGCCGGCGACGTGAGCAGCAGGGACAGAGGGCCAAAACGACGGCCAACTACAACGGTTTTTAGCTTCAGTTTGAAGGGAAAATCCTTTGAGCAGGGGGAGAAAAACATAGCTGCGGTAGACCTGGCAACGGCGTCACAGATCTGGCTGCGCCGAGCAGTAGACGGGTAACGATGGCAGGTCCGGCGACGGTGTCGCACGGATCTGGTCGCTCCCACAGAGAAGAAGATGATGTCACACAGATCTAGTGATAGTGTCGCACAGATCGGTCGCTCCTGCAAAGAAGGAAGACAACGGCGGCAGATTTAGCGGATGATCGCGTAGATCTGATCGCTCTTACAGAGAATRAGACAACGGCAACAAATTTGGTGACGGTGTCACACAGATCGGTCGCTCCTACACAGAAGGAAGACAATGGCTGCAGATCTGGCGAATAATCGTGCAGATTTGATCGCGTCGGAAAGAAGAAGAAGAAAAAGAAGATGGCTGGCTTACCGAATCTAGAGGCAGACCGCATCGCGTTTCGGTGCTAGCGCGAACCTCAGATCAAATCCGAGTCCGAGAGCGAGAGAGGGAAGTCGGAGAAGAGACTCGAGGAGGGTGATCTCCCGTGTGCGCCTTGCAGCGACTCGAGCAGACAGCCTCCGCGACGCGCGCTGCAAGCGGCGTTCAAGCAACGGCGTGGTCTGGTGCGGCGGCCGATCGCAAGTCGTGGCAAACAGTGGCCACTTCAGGTGTTGGCGGTGGAGGAAGGGAAAAGAGAAGGAGAAGCTGGGAAAACCATGACGAACAGCATTAGGTCAGGCAGAGGGAGAACGGCGGTGGCGGCGGCGGGAGGAGGAAGAAGATGAAGGGTTCCTTTAGGGTTTTTCTTTTTCTTTTCTTTTCTTTTCTTTTCTTTCTTTTTATTTTCTTATATATTTTCTTTTCTTTTCTTTTCTCTTTTTGTTTTTATATTTTGGGCCGTAACCCGAACCTTTCGGGCCTTCCCATCCAAATTTAACCTAAAATTCGTAAATTTAATATAACAGGCTTTCTTTAGATAAAAAGCCCAACTTCTGACTAATAAACAAATAGGCCCACGAGTCGAGCCTTTAACGAAACGCTAACTCTTATTCGCCACGGACAATATTTCTGCACCTATTAAACGTACGATTTAAAAATATTTATCACATATAAAATGTCCAACCCTAGTTGGCACACAATTTCATGAGATCAAACAAAAATTCATAAAAGTAAAATTCGGGATGTTACACGGGATCTAGGAAACTCGTCCATTCCTAGGTATTCCACATCGGATATACCGACGACATCTAGAATTCTGCTCCGGACAGATCTTTCTATGTTCTAATCCACTAATTAGATTATATTCATGATTGTTAGTAAATTGATTAATTTACAGCGAAAGGACTTCGAAGTCGTAACGTTCGATGTGGTAATTATAAATAAATAATTATTTCCTTGATTTATTATTTGTTATGTGTTAATGTGTGAGTATGTTTATTTAATGGTGAAATTTTATTAGTTTAATTTAATTAGAATTCTTAGTTAATTAATTTAGACTTGACTCGTTGGAGCCCATCCTCTTCTTATTCAAATCTAAAATCAGATTTAAAGTTTGATTTTGGAGTAGAAGAAAACTAAAAGATTTTAATTTAGTTGGGCTTAGTTGGTTAAGTAATACAAATGGCCCACGAACGAACTTTGGTTAGGGTTAAGTTAGCTTTCAATATATATATATATGACTTGAAGAAGATGACTGTTCATCTTCTTCCTTAAACATAAAATCTAACTCCCTCACCATCACCGCCTCCTCCCTCTGCCCTCATCGATGCCGGCCTTCCCTCTCTCTCTCTCCCCCCCTTGTCACACCCCCAGATCAAAAACTAACCTAATCCGGGAATGTCACCGACTTAATTCTTATATATTTAAAATTTTAGCGGAAGCTTTGACAATAAAAGAATAAATTTTAAACTTTCAACAAGTTCATAAATAAATAAAAATTTTAATTAACAAAGCGACTCTTGGGTATCAAAGCCTGCTCGCAAATGATCTCCATGCACCATCTGGTTAATCATCACCTGAAACGTAAAATAATGAAATATGGGGTGAGCTCTTAAGCTCAGTAAGCAAATCCCATGCATAAATACATAAATAATGCCCTATATGTCATAAGTTATAAAATTTCACTTTCCCAATAAAAGTTTTCTAAACATTTCCATTTCATAAACTTTCTCATTAAAACTTTTCTTTCAAAACGTAAGAACTTTTCAAACATTTTCATTCCTTTAAAGTCATGAGCTCACTTAGTGTATTGCCTAACCATTAAGCTTGCAGTGGGCCATTACTTTTGGGAATCCGATCACATTTTCGACCGGTAGAACCGCAAAGCGGTTAATATTGCTTAATCTTTTCTTGAACATCACCTCATAAGAGGTGAATAATACATGAATTTTTCACTCTACAAGAGGGTTCGGTCGGGTGCGCCGGTACCCCACGCCCCATTTCCCACTCACATTTTTCATGGCTTTGGCTTTACACCCCCTTTTTCAAAATTCTTAACGTTTGAAAATCATTCATCGTAAAAATAACATCTTTAAAAACTTCATTCCTCGAAATATTTACTTTTTCAAGTTTCATTCCTTAAAAACATTTCCTTTCTTGAATGTATGATTATGTACTATGCAATTACTGCAATCTACATGCTCATGGACCACATGAACCCTTAACTTAAAATTTCTAATATGTCAATGAGTAATAAAATTCACATACTGGAAATAATATCACATTATAACACATAAGAGCAATTATCAATTCACATTCAATTCACAACACATACACGTTAATGAGAATGTGAGAATTTACTTACTTRGAGTCCTTTACTAAAGGGTTTTTATTTAAATTGCGAAGTGAAATCCCTTGACTGTTCTCAACGTCAACACACTCAAAAATGACCAAATGTGATTACAGAGGGAAAGTCCGTTTAATACGATTGTCCAAGAGATATTAAATGTTCATTCCATGAATGTCATTTACCCATTTTTATTTCATATTTAATTCTAACATCACCAATTATCATGTTCTTAAAGGTACAATTTAAACTCCTTAGCTCGGGTATTAAACCTAATCTACATTCTCCCACCATTTCACTTTAGGACATAATTACATAGGTTATAAATTTCAATACCAAATAGTAATATTTCACCATTAAGTCCACAAAATCCAAGTGTCGCGAAAGTGGCGTTGGGCCCCGGGCATGCGCTCAGGCAATTGGGTCACGCATGAGGCTTGGTCGCCTAGGCAACCGGGTGCTTGGGCACTTAGGCGCTTGTTGCTGTGCTGGGCGCCTGGCGCCTGGTTGCTGAGTACCCGGGCACTTGCTGGGAACCTGGATGCCTATTCTTGGGCATCAGTGCGCCCTTTGCTGAGTGGCTCCCAAATATGGAAACTGGCGAACAGCCAGCCTTAAAAAAAAAAAAAAAAAGACCAACTTCCGGCTACTGCTGTCTCGAGCACTTCCTCTGGTGGATAAAGGGGGTGCACAATCGGCAGTGGTGGCCTACCGAAACACCACGAGACGACACACGAATCTGATGTTCGAATTGGACCTCGAGGAAGGGAGAAAGTCGATGCAATCTGGGCTAGAAGCTACACAGTAGCAAGTAGCCGCGATGACATGCACACAGGTGGGCGATGGCTGGCTGGCAATGAGCTTCGATCTAAGTAGCAGTCAAAGATCCGCAGACGATGGTGATTAGAAGTCCATTGCTCGCATGCAAGAAAGCGGAACAGCAGCGAGTGGTGTCGCGTGGCTTACCTCTCTAAGCAGTCGCCGATCTGACGAATCTGGACGGTTGCTGCAATCGACGAGCAGAGAGGCCCAATGTCCCTTCAGATCTGCAAGCCTAGCCGATGAAGAGGTGTCTCGATTAGCTCCCTTGCACATCCAATCACATGTGCGGCAGGAAGCCTGTGACGGTCGACGACAAGGGAAGGAGGAAGAGAAGGAAGAGAGAGGGGGAGAGAGAGAGAGGGATGAGGAAAGGCAATGACGAGCGGCGTTAGGGAGACAGAGGGAGAAAGGAAGGCAGAGTGCGGCGGGGAGGAATTTAGGGAATGGGGCAGCGGCGGGTAGGGTTTGGGAGGAAGAAGAAGGTTTAGGGTTTCCCCCCTTTTTTTCTTTTTCTTTCTCTCTCTCTTTTTTTTTTTTTTAAAACTTAGGTCCTAACCCAAATCTTTTGGGCTTTCTCATTCCATCACTAATATGGGCTTTTCCTTTCGTTAAAAATCTAGTTTTCGAATGAAAATGAATAAGCCCAACAAGTTGAGGCTCTAACCAATTGAGGACTCTAATYTGACAAACACGATAATTCCGTACTTATTAAACGTACAATTATAATATTAACCATATAGAACATTATCCAACCTTAGTTGGCACGCAAATTCACATAATCAAACAAAAATTAATAAAAGACAAATTTTCGGTATTACAATACCCCACCCCATAAAACAAATTTCATCCTCGAAATTTAGGACTCAAYGAACAAGTGCGGCTACTTATCACACATTTCCTCCTCTCGTTCCCAAGTAGCCTCCTCAACTGAATGATTCCTCCAGAGAACTTAACTAGTGCTATCACCTTCCTCCTCAATACCTTTTTCACCCTTTCCAATATTTCCACCGGCATCTCTTCGTAAGTTAGGCTATCACGAAGATCCAATGCTTTATAACTGAGAATGTGGAAGGAATCCGAAACATATTTTCTTAGCATGGAAACATGAAATATATTATGTACACCTGATACGGTTGGTGGCAAGGCAACCCGATAGGCTAAGTCGCCCACCTTTTTGAGGATCTCAAAAGGTCCAACAAATCGAAGGCTTGACTTCTCTTTCTTCCCAAATCTCATAATCCCTTTCATAGGCGCCACCTTTAGGAAGACTTTGTCCCTAACTTCTAATTCTAACTGCTTTCTTCTCTTATCTGTGTAACTCTTTTGTCTACTTTGAGTAGTTCTCATCCATTGAAGAATCTTTTCAACTACCTCTACGGTATGTTGCAGTATCTCGGGACCCAACAACTTCCTCTCACCAACATTATCCCAATAAACTGTCGACCTGCACTTCCTTCCGTAAAGTGCCTTATAAGGGGCCATACCCATAGTAGCCTGACAACTATTGCTATAGGAAAATTCCACCAAAGGAAGGGATTCATCCTAAGTTCCTCGGAAGTCAATCACACAAGCTCTCAGCATATCCTCCAAAATTTGATTTGTCCTCTCTGATTATCCATTCATTTGTGGGTATAAAGCTATGCTAAACTTTTAACCACGTAACCATGGCCCTATGTAGGCTCCTCCAAAATGAAGAAATAAATTTTGGGTCATCATCAGCCACAAAATGGATAGTGGGACATGATGAAGTCTGTCAATTTCTGCTACATATGATTCAATATACTTCTCCATATTATAAGTAGTCTTCACGGCAAAAAGTGTGTCGTCTTATTAAAATGATCCACAATTGCCCCAAATGGGATTATATCATTTCCCCATCCTATGTAAACCAACAACGATATTCATACCAATTTGTTCCTATTTCACTCCGAAACCATGAGAGCTTGCAAAAGATTGAAAGTYGTTAATGTTCAGTTTTATCCTGTTCGCAAGTAAGGCAATGCTGAAATAAMWTATACTATGTCATGGCTCATATTAACTTACCAAAAATTGCTTCCGTAAATCTTTGTACATCTTCAGGATAACTCGATTAAATTATATTATGAGCTTCTTCAAAATCTCTTCCTTCAATCCCCTATCATTAGGTACAACAGCCTATCACTATATTGAAGAGCTAAGTAGAAATCACAAAATTCAAATATTTCCTATCAGCAATTTTTTGTTCCACACTAAAGGATCTTCTATGTAAAGCACTTATCATTCAATTATCTTGCGACATAAATAATCACTTGGCCATGTTGTATCAAGACATATCCCAAACCTTCCATTGAGGTATCACTATATATCACAACTCCTCATAGCTTTGGGGAATTGTTTGGGATTGAAATGATTGTTAGTCATTTCCTTAATTCCTCAAAATTGTGTTCATAATCTGAATTCCAGAGAAACTTCATGTTCTTTCTAGTAATTGAATCATGGGCGAGACAATTTTAGAAAAATCCCTCTACAAATCTTAAATAGTAGCCAGTTAACCCAAGAAAACTATGAACCTCACTGACATTGGTAGGTGTTGGTCATTTTCGAACTGTCACAATCTTAGTGGGTCAACTACAATATCATTGGTCAGAATATGTCCTAGAATAGTACGCTATTCAATTAAATTTCACACTTGTCAAATTTTGTGAAAAAGTTTCTCGATCTTTAAGTATTTAAAATACCATACTCAAGTGTTTATCATACTCTTCCCTAGATCGAGAGCAAACCAATATCTCGTTGATGAAGACTATGACGAATTGATCTTAGTACTCCTTAACATCAACTCAACAAATCATAAATATAACAGATGCATTGGTTAACCTAAAAAGACTTTACTAACAATTTGTAATATCCATACAAGTTTAAAAAGGTGATCTTTGAGATATTCCTCTTCACTGACTCTCACCTGATGGTGGCCAAATTACAGATCAATCTTAGAAAAATATATAACACCCTGAAATGGATCAACAATTAATCAATCCTACGCAACCAGTACCTATTCTTTACTATCACCATGTTCAACTTTATACAATTTATAAATAGCCTCGCAAATCCATTTTCTTCCTTATGAAATATTACAGGTGTACCATTGATAATTCCATTAGCAGGACTAGTTTCTCAACTAAATCTCAAAAATTTCTTGGAATATTAAAAGAATACTAGATATCCAGTGGTATTTTAAATTTTCCCTCAATTAATCACATTTTGGCCTTTCATAATTTTGGAAAATCCATAAACCCTATTTTATATATTCATAAGCTTACATATATCACCACTTCATAAATTGCACTAGATCCAACCTACCATATTTGTTCCAATGAATTCTAATTCCTTTCCTCAAAAACATCTTAATCTCCTCAAACACAATTAAAATCAAATCAACCTCTTAAAGAAGAAAATTTAACAATCTAAAAACAAAATAGAAATTCAACTCAATGATCTTCTCCTCAAAAGCCAAAATCATCAAAAGTCAAAATCGAAGCCTTATAGTCCAAACTCAAATCACAAATTTGTTCTTAATTCCTTTCAACATCTTGGAATCAAAACCACATATCGTTTACCTCTCCTTATGGAAAAATACTTTGTTTAAAGAACTATCCCAACTTGTAACACCCCCAGATTAAGAAACTTTATCCTAACCTGGAATGTCACCATTTACTCACTGACACAAATTTGCGGAAACCCAAAAGAATTTAAACCAAATAAGAAATACTTAATAATAAACAAAAACCATTCTAGTCAATAACCATCTTATAAATAACATTCCTTTAAAATAACTTCAGGGTATCTTGGTCTGCCCACAAGTGACCTCCTCGCACCATCTGGCTACACATCATTTGAAATGCAAACGAGAGAAATGGAATGAGCTATAAAGCCCAGTAAGAAAATGTCATGCATGAATGCATGAATATGTCCTACATGCCATGAATTATAAAACTCACTTTTTTAATGAAAACTTTCTAAACATTTCCATTTCGTAACCTTTTTACAAAATATTTTCTTTCAAAATGTATAACTTGTAAAACATTTCCTTTCATTACATTCGTGAGCTCACTGAGTGTAACACCTAACCATTAAGCTGCAGTGGGCCATTTGTTCTTTGGAACCCGATTACATTTCTATCGATAGAACCACAAAGTGGTTAACATTCCTTTACTTTTCCTTTCTTCTCTTCACCTCCCAGAGGTGAATCATTACCTCCCACCCAGAAGGTCGATTCGGGTGCGTCGGTCCCCCACGCTCCATTTCCCACTCACATCTTTCATTGCTAGGTTTACACTTCTTTCCAAAAACTTTAACACTTTCCTGAACATGCTACAATTTATAAAATACATTTCCTTTCAAAATTTCATTTCCTAAATCATTCACTTTTTAAATGTATGAATGGCTCACACCAGAAATGACGTAGAACACTAACTACATGCCCATGACATGAAATGTATACAATCGTAATTAACATGCCATTCGATATAATAATAGTACAAGATATGAAACACGTAAAAATATTTCACACAATCAACACATTTCATAACATAATCCTATATTGCCACCACATAACACACAACAAAAGAGATAGGCGGATATGGGGGTTTACATGCATAAAATCTCAAATACAACACATTAATCCACCTAAAGGAATTCAGATACATCTATTCATACGCATTAATGAAATGTGAGAATTTACTTACATAGAACTTAGATTCAATAATAACAGCATATATACGTTAACGAGAATGTGAAAGTTTACTYACCTAGAGTCCTTTACGTTACAGGGTTCTTATTTAAATTGCGATGTGAAATCCTTCGACCATTTTCAACGTTAAGGCACTCGAAATGACCTAATTTTGATTACAAAAGGAAAGTCCATTTAGTACGACTATCCCAACTTAGATATTCAGTGTTTATACCAGCAATGTCATTTGTCATTTATTAATCCATACTTAGTGCCCATATTACCAACTATCACGTCAGTTTAAGGGTACAACTTAAACTCCTTCGCTCGGGTATTAAACCTAATCTATGTTCTCCCACAATTTTACTTTAGGATATGATTTCATAAGTCATAAATTTCAATATTAATTAATAATGTTTTCACTTTTAAGTTCACAAAGTCCGAGTGTCTYGGAAGTGGTATTGGATTCTCGAGCGTGCACTCTAGCGGCGGGCGCAACAACCCTGGGCGTCTGAGAGCCTGGGCGCTGGGCGCCTGGCACYGGCGCTGGCACCGGGGCACAAAGCGCCTGGGTGCTTGTTGGGCGCCTCTGTTCTAGAAGCGGACACACAGAGCTTCGATCCGACAGGAGGTTGAAGTCTACTAAAGATGGTGATCAGATTTGGGCAAAGTGACGCCGGCAAGGAGCTGCTTAGCTGTGCTGCAAAGTATCTGAGCGACGGCAAGATGGGCACAGATCTGGTCAAGGAAGAAACAGATCCGGATGGCTCAGCTGCGTCGAGCGGCCGAGCACTGTCCTTCCTCTGTCTTGGCGAAACCGTTGAGCAGAGAATAAGAAGAAGAAGATGAAGGTAGATCTGGCTGAGCGACGACTGACAGGAGGCAAGACAAAAAGGCTGGCTATGCAACAGAACATCCAAGCAGCAGGTAGGACGCACTGATCTGGAGGCTTCATACCAGCATTGACTTCAAACCCGATCGATCCGAGTGCGAGCTAGCAAGGATTAAGGGCAGAGGAAGACAGATCTGGGCAGCCGAGAAAACTCCGATTTGTGTCGCGTTCGTTTGCGTCGCGAGCGGCTCAGAAATCTGGTTGTGGCTCTGAGCATTGGAGACTGATGAGTCACCTGAATGCATGCTACGAGAGGGGATGTCTCCCAACACCGGCGTGGGCAAGAGATCCTGAGCAAAATTGAAAAGCGAAGTTGCAAGCTTTTGGCAACTATCAGGTCCGACCGACCACACGTAAAAAGGAGAAGAGATGGCGGATCTGAACGGTGATATCGCAAGCTTCAGGCAGCGATATTGGCGAGCAGAGGGAGAGAAGGGAGAAAGAAGTTAGAAGAAAGAGAGAGGAGGAGGGCCATGATGAGCAAATTGATGGGAAAGGGGGCGGCGAGTGTGGTGGGGTAGAGTGGCGGTGGCTGTGAAAATGGCGACGGCATATGGGGAGGAAGAAAGAGACTTAGGGTTTCTTTTTTTTTTTCTTTTTTCTTCTTTTTTTAATTTTATATTTTGGGTCGTAACCCAAACCCTTTGGGCCTTTCAATCTATAACTAATCCAATCCTTAAATTAAATTCAACGGGCTTTCTTTCGATAATGGTCTAACTTCTGACTGAGAAACGAATAGGCCCACTAATCGAGCCTCTAACTAACTAAGGACCTTAATCTGATAAATACGAAAATTTCGTACTTATTGAAATAACAACCACATAGAAATTTATCTAACCCTAGTTGGCTCACAAATTYGCATGATCAAACAAAAATCCATAAATAGAAATGTCAGGTATTACACAACAAATGTTAAACCTACTCAAATCGACCAAAAACTCCTTGTCAAAAGAAATTCAATATCTTATTTATCAAAGATTTTCCATCCAACCTAACTAATCACCTTATAATCAAACAACATTTACTTTAATCAAGACTTCTGAATCAAGTGAGAGGAGTCTCACATCTTAAACATTTAAACAATACTTAAATATAGAGTAAGTGTAACATCTCCAGTTTAGGAACTGTCCTAAGTTGAGAATATTACATCACTCTATTCGTAATTAATCAACCATCAATTTAAAACTCAACAATATCCAAAAGATTTAAAAATGTGTTTTAACAAATCTTCACTATCCCAACATCTATTCAAAACAGAAATCGCAGAAACCTCAATAATTTAAACCATTCAAAAAAAAAATACTTAATAGTAAGCTAAAACTACTCAAGTGGACAATTATCTTACTACATAAAATTTATCTAAAACACGTTCTAGGGTATCATAGCTTGCCCACAAGTGGCCTTCTCGCCCCATCTGGTTACACATCATCTGAAATGAAAAATAAGAGAAAGGAATGAGCTAAAAAGCCTAGTTAGTAAACCTCATGCATGAATGCATAAACATGTCCTACATGTCATGTAATTATAAAATTTTACCTTTTAAATGAAAACTTTCCAAAACATTCCCTTTACGAAATCTCTTTACAAAACCTTTCCTTCAAAATTTATAATTTGTAAAACATTCCATTTCATTTCATTYGTGAGCTTACTGAGTGTAACGCCTAGCCACTAAGCTCTGCAGTGGGCCATCTTTTTTGGAACCCAATTTCATTCCTACTGGTAGAACCGCAAAGCGGTTAAAATTATATTTCTTTTCCTTCCATACTTTCACCTCCAATAAGGTGAACATTCCATTCTTCCCTACCCTCCAAGAGGGTAGGATCGGGTGCACCGATCCCCGATGCCTCATTTCCCACTTGCATCTTTTGTGGCTAGGTTTACACTCCTTTCCGAAAACCTTAACATTTTCCTTTAGAATTCCATTTCCTAAACCATTCACTTTCTAAATGTGTGAATGGCTCATGTCAGAAGTGATGTAGAATCCCTAACTACATACCCATGACATGAAATGCATACAACCATATATAACATATCATTCGACAAACAGTACAAGATATGAAACAGTATATAACATATCATTCGACATAAAAGTAATATAGGATATGAACACATGTAACATTCCACACAATTTACACACCTCAACATACAATCCCATACACAACATATTAGACCAACTAAAAGAGTTCAATTACATTCATTCATAATATTAATGAGATGTGAGGATTTACTTACCCAAAGTCCTTTACGTTAATGGGTTCTTACTTAAATTGTGAAGTGAACGCCTTCAACCGTTCTCAACGTAAGGCCTCGAAATGACCTAGTTGTGATTACAAAAAGAAAGTCTACTTAGTTTGACCGTCCCAACTCAGATGTTATGTATTTAATCCAAGAATGCCCTTTGTAAATTTAAAAATCCATATTTAGTTCTAATATTACCAAGTATCACATTGTTTAAGGTACAATTCAACTCCTTAGTCCGGGTATAAACCTAATCTATGTTCTCTCACCAATTCACTTTAGGGCAAAATTATGTACAATTCATGAATTTCAATGTCAAGTGTTAACGTTTTCACCTTTAAGTTCACGATATCCAAGTGTTACGGGAGCAGCATTGGATTCTCGGGTGTGCGCTCAAGCGGCGCGCACAATAGCACCTGGGCGCCTAGCACTGGCACTGAGTGCTTGTGTGCTTGCTGGGCGCCTGGTGTTGCGGGGCGCCCGATGCCTGCTGGTGCCAGGTGCTATTGGGCACCAGGGACTTGGCACTGGTGCTGGGCACCCGCTTGCACTGGGCAAGCTCCAACACTGCTCCGATAAATCTGTTTCTGATCAAGCTTCCGGCTACTGGTTGACGGTAAGGGACTACAAATCTGAAATCGATGAGTTGAGCAGAACCCGCAACTGGCCTGGTCAATCCTTCGAGTAGCACAACTGTGAGTGGCAATGACAAAGAGCAAAGTGACGGCCAGCAGTAAGAGATTCTAGCTTCAGTCGAAGAGAAAATTTATTGAGTAGAGAAGGAGAAGAAGATTACGATGACAGATCTGGCGAATAGAGTCGCGCAAATCTAGTCTCATAGAGAAGGAGAGAAGGTGATGACGGTATATCTGGCGAGTGTCTGAATCGCGCAGATACAGTCACGCARAGAAGAAGAAGGAGAAGATGGCTTACCAGATCTAGAGGCACGGATCGCAGATCGCCGATCTGAGCTCGAGAGCGACAGAGGGAAGCCGGAGAAGAGACCTGGAGCGGTCTGCTTGGCTCAACAGGATCGGACGGTCTCTTGGCGCGCATCTCTCAGCGACTAGAGCAAGTGGTCAGCCTCGGCGTTGCGTGTTGCGAGCGGTGTCCTTCGAACACCGGCGTGGTCTGGTGTGGCAAGCGACCTGCCGATCTCCAACGCGATGAGCAGCGGCCACTTCAAGCGTCGGCAGTGGGAGAAGGGGAGATAAAAGGGAGAAAGGAGAAGAAGCAAGGAAGGGCCGCCACAAGTGGCGCCGGGTAGGCAAAGGGAAATGGCGACGGCAGGGGGTTACAGGAGGAAAAAGATTGAAGGGTTTTCTTTAGGTTTTTCTTTTTCTTTTCTTTTCTTTCTTTCTTTTTTTATTTTCTTATTTATTTTCTTCCTTTTTTAAAAAATTTTACATTTTGGGCCGTAACCCAAACCCTTCGGGCCTTTCCATCCATACCCAACCCAAAATCCGTAAATTAAATATAATGGGTTTTCTTTCGATGAAAAGCTCAACTTCCGACTAACAAATAAATAGGCCCACGAGTTGAGCCTTTAAACCAAACAATGACTCTTACTCGACACAAATAATATTTTCGTATTTATTGAACGTACGATTTCAAAATATAAACCACATATAAAATTTCCAACCCCAGTGGCACACAATTTCACACAATCAAACAAGATTTAATAAAGAAAAATTTTCGGGTATTACAATACCTCACCCCATAAAACAAATTTCATCCTTGAAATTTTGAGTTTACAAAAAAAATATCATGGCTACTTATTATGCATCCTATCCCCCTCATTCTTAAGTTATGTAATACYCGGGATTTTACTTTTATGAATTTTTTGTTGATCTCGTGAAATTATGTGCCAACTAGGGTTGGACATTTTATATGTGATTAATATTTTTAAATCGTACATTTAATAGGTGCGAAAATATTGTCCGTGTCGAATAAGAGTTATCATTTGGTTAAAGGCTCGACTCGTTTGTTAGTCGGAAGTTGGACTTTTTATCGAAAGGAAGCCCATTATATTAAATTTACGGATTTTAGGTTAAATTTGGATGGAAAGGCCCAAAGGGTTTGGGTTATGGCCCAAAATATAAATTTTAAAAAAGAAAAGAAAAGAAAATATATAAGAAAATAAAAAGAAAGAAAAAAGAGAAGAAAAGAAAAAGAAAAACCCTAAAGAAACTCTCATCTTCTTCCTCCCGCTGCCGCCGCCAAAACCCTACCCGCTGCCTCTTCTTCTTCTCTTCTTGACGCCACCATTGCCGACACTTGCAGTGGCCGCCGCTCGTTGCTGTGTGCGATCGTCAAGTCGCTCGTCGCACCAGATTTCAGAGCCGCTCGCGACATGAACGGACATGACTCGGCCAAGCCGAGACCACCGCTACTCTCTGAGCGATCGCGGTGGACTTCGATGCTGCCAGATCCGTTCATCGCCAGCTCTGTCTTCCTCTCTTATTGTTCGATTAGGTCATCTCGGCCCCAGATCTGTGCGTCCTGTTGTTGTCCACTATCTCCTCTCTTCCGCAATGTGGCCTAGTCAATCCTTCGAGCAGCACGACTGTGAGCAGCAATGACAGAGAGCAAAGTGACGGCCAGCAGCAAGAGATTCTGGCTTCAGTCGAAGAGAAAATTTGTTGAGCAAAGAAGGAGAAGAAGATTACAATGATAGATCTAGCGAATGGTGTCGCACAAATCTAGTCACGCAGAGAAGGAGAGAAGGTGACGACGGCATATCTRGCGAGTGTTTGAATTGGGCAGATCCGGTCATGCAAAGAAGAAAAAGGAGAAGATGGCTTACCAGATCTGGAGGCATGGATCGTAGATCCCCGATCCGAGCCCRAGAGCGATAGAAGGAAGCCGGAGAAGRGACCTGGAGYGGTTTRCTTGGCTCAACAGGATCGGAGGTCTCCTAGGCATGCGCCTCGCAGCGACTAGAGAAGTGGTCAGCCTAGGCGTTGCATGCTACGAGCGGCGTCCTTCGAACAACGGCGTGGTCTGGTATGGCGAGCGGCCTGCAATCACGAACCGTGACGAGCAGCGGCCACTTCAAGCGTCGGCAGTGGGAGAAGAGGAGAGAAGAGGGAGAGAGGAGAAGAAGCAAGGAAGGACCACGACAAGCAGCGTCGGGTAGGTAGAAGGTAAACGGCAGCGACGGCGGCGGCGGCGGGTCACGGGAGGAAGAAGATGAAGGGCTTTCTTTAGGTTTTTATTTTTCTTTTCTTTTCTTTTCTTTCTTTCTTTTTTATTTTTTATATATTTTCTTCCCTTTTTTTAAAATTTTATATTTTRGGCCTTAACCCAAACCCTTCGGGCCTTTCCATCCATACCTAACCTAAAATTCGTAAATTAAATATAACGGGCTTCCTTTCGATAAAAAGCCCAACTTCAGACTAATAAATAAATAGGCCCACAAGTCGAGCCTTTAACTAAACAATGACTCTTACTCGACACAGACAATATTTTCATACTTATTAAACGTGCGATTTCAAAATATAAACYACATATAAAATTTCCAACCCTAGTTGGCACATAATTTAACACAATCAAACAAGATTTAATAAAGGAAAATTTTGGGGTATTACAATAATTATCACATTCCTAGMAAAAAGATTTCCTTCAGAGACTTTATTCCACAAATAATTTTTCCTAAATTTGGCATCAAATTTATATTCTTCACACTTTTAATTTCATCTCTGGATAGGTAAGAAATGACATTTACAATTTCATTTAGGTATTACAAATGGAACGTAATGCCTCTTGTCTAAATGAAGCTTCAAAATTCCAAACATTATATATCATCCCCAAAATTAAACAGATATATGTACAACATATTATAACACTTAGCGTTAACCTCATTCGAGAATTCAATCAAAATATAAACTTACCAGATGGTCCAAGAAGGGAAGCTTGTGGCATGGCTTGATACCCATATACTTTACAAAATTTCATAGACCATTTTTCTTATGAAGTCTACAGAATCGTTTTTAGAACTCTAAGCTTTGATACCATAACTATAACACCCCCAGATCAGAAACTATCCCAATCCGAGAATGTCACCGACTTAATTCTGATATATTTAAAATTTCAACGGAAGCTTTTGATCATAAAGGAATAAATTTTAAACTTTCAACAAGTTCATAAATAAATAAAAAATTTAATTAACAGAGTGACTCTTGGGTATCAAAACCTGCTCCCAAATGATCTCCATACACCATCTAGTTAATTATCACTTGAAACAGAAAATAAGGAAATATGGGGTGAGCTACTAAGCTCAGTAAGCAAATCCCATGCATGAATACATGAATAATGCCCTATATGTCATAAGTTATAAAATTTCACTTTCCCAATAAAAGCTTTCTAAACATTTCCATTTCATGAACTTTCTCATAAAAACATTCCTTTCAAAATGTAAGAACTTCTTAAACATTTTCATTCCTTTAAAGTCGTGAGCTCACTTAGTGTAATCCTTAGCCATTAAGCTTGCAGTGGGCCATTACTTTTTGGAATCTGATCATATTTTCTACCGGTAGAACTGTAAAGCAGTTAACATTACTTAATCTTTTCCTGAACATCACCTCATAAGAGGTGAATAATACATGAATTTTTCACCCTACAAGAGGGTTAGGTCGGGGGTGCTGGTCTTCCACGCCCTATTTCCCATTCACATCTTTCATGGCTTTGGCTTTAGCTTTACACACCCTTTTTCAAAATCCTTAATGTTTGGAAATCATTCATCGTAAAAATAACATCTTTAAAAAATTCATTCCTCGAAACATTTACTTTTCCAAATTTCATTCCTTAAAAAAATTTCCTTTCTTGAATGTATGATTATGTACTATGCAACTACTGCAATCTACATGCTCATGGACCATATGAACCCTTAACTTAAAATTTCTAACATGTTAATGAGTAATAACATTCAAATAGTAGAAATAATATCACATTATAACACATAAGAGCAATTATCAATTCACATTCAATTCACATAAGATGATTCAATCATAATAACAACACATATACGTTAATGAGAATATGAGAATTTACTTACTTGGAGTTCTTTACGTTAAAGGGTTCTTATTTAAATTGYGAAGTGAAATTCCTCGACTGTTCTCAACGTCAATGCRCTCAAACACGACCTAATGTGATTACAGAGGGAAAGCCTATTTAATACGATTGTCCAAGCTTAGATATTAAATGTCCATTCCATGAATGTCATTTACCAATTTTTATTTCATACTTAATTCTCACATCACCAATTATCACGTTGTTAAAGGTACAATTTAAACTCCTTAGCTCGGGTATTAAACCTAATCTATGTTCTCCCACTATTTCACTTTAGGACATAATTGCATAGGTCATAAATTCCAATATCAAATAATAATATTTCACCTTTAAGTCCACAAAATCCAAGTGTCACGAAAGTGGTGTTGAGCCCTAGGCGTGCACTAGGCAGCGCRCGCAACAGCCCTGGTCGTGCATGGGGCCTAGTCACCTAGTTGCTGGGCACCTGTTGCTGGGTGTCTGGGCGCCCGTTGCTGGGTGGCTCCCAAATCTAGAAACTAGCGAACAGCTAGCCAAAAAAAAACCCAGCTTCCGGCTACTACTGTCTCGAGCACTTCCTCTGGCAGATGAAGGTGGCACGCAACTAACAGTGGTGGCCTGCCGGAACACCACGAGATGACACGCTGATTTGATGTTCGAATTGGTCAAAAGGGAGAAAGCCGATGCGATTTGGACCGCGAGCTGCACAATAGCAAGCAGCTGCGATGACACGCACACAGATGGGCGATGGCTGGCCGACAATAGGCTTCGATCTGAGCAGCACTCGTAGATCTGCAGACGATGGCGATTAGAAGCGCATTGCTCGCGAGCAAGAAAGTGGAATAGCAACGAGTGACGTCACGTGGCTCACCTCTTCGAGCAACTGCAGATCTAACAGATTTGGACGGTTGCTGCAATCGATAAGAAAAGAGGCCCAACGTCCTTTCAGATCTGCAAGCCTAGCCGGTGAAGAGGTGTTGCGATTAGCTCCCTTGCAGATCCAATCACATGCGCTGCAAGAAGCCTGTGACGGTCGATGGCAAGGGAAGGCGGAAGAGAGGGAAGATTGAGAGAGGGAGGCAGCGAGTGCGATGGGAGGAATTTCAGGAATGGGGCGGTAGCGGGTAGGGTTTAGGAGTAAGAAGAAGGTTTAGGGTTTTTCCCCCTTTTTTTTTAAAACTTGGGCCCTAACCCAAATTTTTTGGGCCTTCTCATTCCATAACTAATCCAATCCACTAAATTAAATTCTATGGGCTTTTCCCTTCGTTAGAAATCTAGTCTTTCGAATGAAAATGAATAAGCCCAACAAGTTGAGCCCCTAACCAACCGAGGAACCTAATCCGACAAATACGATAATTTCGTATTTATTAAACGTACAATTAAAATATTAACCACATAGAACATTATCCAACCTAGTTGGCATGCAAATTCACATGATCAAACAAAAATTAATAAAAGAAAAATTTCGGCTATTACACTCCTCTTCTCTACCGGTGTCGGACGCCACTCCAACTGTAAGACCACCAGATTTAGGAACCGTCCTAAATTGAAAATGTTACGTCATTCCGTTTCACAATAACAACCATCTATTTAAAATTCAACAATCTCCAAAAGAGTCAAAAATAAATCTTAACAAACCCTCACCCTTTCAATAATCATTCAAAAGAGAAATGCAGCGGAAGTCTTTTTAAACCATTCAAAAATAAAACTCACAATTTTACTTCAAGAATTTAAAACACTCAAAAATAATTGATCTCATTTCATAATTAACACAAAATCGATTCCCCGGGTATCGAAGCTAGCCCACAAGCATCCTCCTCATCCCATCTAGTTACATATCATCTGCAAGAAAACATAAGCAATAGGAATGAGCTAAAAAACCTAGTAAGTAACCTCATGCATGAATGCATGAACATGAACATGTCCTACATGTGAAAATTCAAGTTCCTCCTTTTTAATGAAAAACTTCCCAAAAACATTCTCTTTTCAAAACTCATTACAAACATTCTCTTCAAAATTCTCTTACAATAAAAACTTTCCATTTCGATTCGTTCGTTTGCGAGCTCACTAGAGTGTAACGCCTAGCCATTAGGTTGCAGTGGGCCATTTGTTCTTTGGAACCCGATTACATTCTCTTCCTTTACTTTTCCTTTTTCTCTTCACCTCCCAGAGGTGAATCATTACCTCCCTCCTAGAGGGTCGGTTCGGGTACGCCGGTCTCCCACGCCCCATTTCCCACTCACATCCTTCATGGCTAGGTTTACACTCATTTCCAAAAGCTTTAACATTTTCAAAACTTCACCTTTTCCTTTAAGATTCCATTTCCTAAACCCTTCACCTTCTAAGTGGGTGAAAGGCTCATGCCAAATGTGATGTAAAATTCTAATTACATGCTCATGACATGAAACACATACAAACTTATGTAATATAACGTTCAACAAATGGCACAAGATAGGAAACATAATAGCATAATAACATATTCTTTAACATAAGAGTGCTACTGGATACAAACACATTAACATTCTTCACAATTACACACATCAATATAGAATCTCATACAAAACATATTAAAGCAATTGAAAGCATTCAATTTTACTCATATATAATGTTAATGAGATGGGAGGATTACTTACATAAATCTCAAATTAAATAACAATCACACACATACGTCAATGAGATGAGAGGATTACTTACATAAATATCAGATTAAATAACAATCACACACATACGTTAATGAGATGAGAGGATTACTTACATAAATCTCAGATTAAATAACAATCACACACATACGTTAATGAGATGAGAGGATTACTTACATAGAGTCCTGTACGTAAATAGGTTCTTACTTAAGTTGGGAAGTGGACTCCTTCAATCGTCTTATCGTAAGCCCTCGAAATGACCTTTACGTCCATAAAGTTCAAGTGTCTCGGGAAATAGTTTTGGGTTCACGGGCGTCTGGGCATCGGGGTGTCGGTGTGCCTCGGCGTCGGGCGTCAGGCGTCTGGCGCTGGCACTGGGTGCCTGGTGCTGGGCGTTGGGCGTTGGGCGTCTCTGTTCTRGAAGCTGGCAAATCGCTAGCCAGGTCCAATTTTTCGATGAGCTCCGGCGACTGGTAGATCAGCAATGGCGTGAGTTTGGACTTGGCTGATCTGGCGGCRTGCAAGGAAGATCAGGATCGATCGCTCGGCATTTCTGGTGAGCAGATCGGTTGAGCCAAGAAGAGGAAGGAGAAGGAGATGAAGGCAGAGTTGGGCGGACCACTTGGTCCAGAGTGGTTATTGTTGACTCCGGGAGGCATGAAAATCTCACCTCTGGCATGCAGCGACTCGCTGCGACGCGACCAGAAGCGGGCGACGAGTAGTAGACGAAGATGGAAGACACGCATCGGCGAGGATTGGTTGTGCGGGTCGCTTTGTAGCGTTCCTTCGAGCGGCCACAGATCTGATGCGAGCAGATCTGTCGCGGCTCCGAGAAATTGACAATGCTGGTGGCGGCGACGAGGGTGGCGTGCAACAGCGAGCAGAGATACGGAGAGGCAAGCTGTCAGTATAGGGAGAAAGAGGCAGCCACAGTCCCAGACGGCGGCAGCGAGAAGAGAGGAAGAAGGAGGCGGGTAGGGCTTCTTGGAAGTGGGCGGCGGCAGCGGCGGCTTAGGGTAGAAGATGAAGGGTTTCTTTATTGTTTTTCTTTTTTTCTTTTCTTTTCTTTTCCTTTCTTTTTATTTCCTTATATATTTTTTCTCTTTTTTAATTTATATTTTAGGCCGTAATCCAAACCCGTCGGGCCTTCCCATCCAAATCTAACCTAAAATCTGTAATTTTAATATAACGGGCTTTCCTTTAATAAAAAGCCCAACTTCCGACTAACAAATAAGTAGGCCTACGAGTCGAGCTTTTAACTGACAATAATTCTTATTCGACACGAAAAATATTTTTGCACCTATTAAATGTACGATTTAAAAAAATATTGACCACATATAAATGTCTAACCCTAGTTGGTACAATTTCACGAGATTAAATAAATATTCATAAAAGTAAAATTCGGGGTGTTACAACTCCATCTCCTCCGTTCTCGTCACTTGACCAGGCACCCAAGCGACCAAGCAATCAGGAGACCAGGCACCGTGCGCCATCCACTCGAGCCAGTTGCGCGCCAGGAGCCTATTTCTTTCCCAACCATGATTGACGCCATTACATCTTAGACTCGATACCACACTTAAGGTTCGGGATTCGAGGTGAATCCTTAATTTCTTCRTTTAAATTAACTGAATGGTCTAGGTTTTGTATTATGTACTAATAATTAAGGAAATACATGGAAKATGTTTAGTTRAAATTTAAGTTAGTACGATTATAAAAGGAGGATATAATTCTAGAAATATGTTGGAATTTAGGGTTTGTATAATAAAATAATGTATATTGTGATTACGATTATTGTTGTTATTTTAAGAACAAATTAGGAGTCATGAAATTAAATTGTACTATTAGTAGTTTGATTTTTATTGACATGGAAATTAATCTTGAGAAATTATTGGTTAAGGTCACAATAGGAAAAATGATGAAGGTATTAATGGTAAATACCTGTATTAAATGAATGTATTTAGTTAAACAAGTTTCAGATGAATATTCTTTGCGTAATAACATTAGGATACTGTGGCACATTGATGTGTTGCGAGAAACCAAGGCACCCGCTAGCAACTTAAATTAGAAAAATTTATTAAGGATTACAAGTAAGTAAATTTCGACATCCTTATTTAGTTATGATGCAAATATGTTGTTATTATAACTGAATCTTCTTATGTGAATTGATAATTGCTCTTATGTGTTAGAATGTGATATTATTTCTAGTATTTGAATTTACTACTCATTGACATGTTAGAATTTTAAGTTAAGAATTAATGTGTTCAATGATCATGAGCATGTAGTTTGCAATAATTGCACATTCTCTGGCATGGACATAATCATAACTTTAAGAAAGAAAATGTTTTAAAGAATGAAGTTTGGGAAAGTAAAAGTTTTGAGGAATGAAGTTTTGGAAAGATGTGATTTTTGTGTTAAATGATTTTCAAACGTAAAGAATTTTGAAAAGGAGTGTAAAGCCTAGACCATGAAAGATGCAAGTGGGAAATGGGGGGTGAGGGACCGGTGCACCCGACCCAACCTCTTGCAGGGTGGGGAATTCATGTATTATGCACCTCTTATGAAGTGATGTTCAGAAAAAGTTAAAGTAAGATTAATTGCTTTGCGGTTCTACTGGTAGAATGTGACCGAATTCTAAATAATAATGCTGACTGTAGAGCTTAATGGCTAGGTGTTACACCCAGTGAGCTCATGATTTTATGAAATGGAAATGTTTGGAAAGTTCTGATGAAAAGGAATTTTTTTGGAAAGTTCTCATGATTGAAAAGGAAATTTTTGGAAAGTTTTAGCAAAGTGAATTTTTGAACTTTATGACATATAGTGCACAACACATGCATACATGCATGRAATTTACTTACTGAGCTTAATTGCTCACCCCATATTTTCTGATTTTACGTTTCAGGTGATGATTAACTGGATGGTGTGTGGAGATCGTTTGGGAGCAGATTTTGATACCCAAGAGTCATTCTGTTAATTAAAATTT
>MEJB01000577.1:32040-46087 GCA_001752375.1 Rhazya stricta
GAAAGCTTTCGCTAGAATTTAAATATATAAGAATTAAGTCGGTGACATTCTCGGATTAGGGTAGTTTCTGATCTGGGGGTGTTATAGGGACAGGTAACGGGGATGACTGAAAAAATAAATGTATATTGATTGAAGCAAATGTAAATGAAAATATGATGCTAGAGCACTAATGAGCAGTCTTATGCAATGTCTTACATGAAGCCATTTATAGTGCAATTGTAAGAGATGCAGGGACACCAAACCACAATTCTACGGTAATTTTCCTAACAATTCTGTAATGTTGTAGGATCATTCACTAATGAGATAAGTGTCCTTATCTCTACCAGGTACTAGAATGCTGTCGCAATAAGTTACTTACAGGTTTTAAAGATTGTTATTCGTTAACCCTAAGTGGCTATTTTGCAGATTTCACTCAATACATAATAAACCACATGTGTAACACCCCCAGATTAGGAATTGTCCTAAGCTGAGAATATTATATTACCTTAGCTCATAGAACAATTAACTACCATAGGAAATAAAAGAAGTCTTAACCTTTGTCAAAGCTTTATAAAAAAATTTCGACAGAGTTTCCTCTGTAATTTCAGTAATTACTCCCTGCATACATTCAAAAAGTTCTCGAACATCTATTCACAACATACATTCCAACCCAATTAGACATCCAACGTAAAGCGAAATGTGCTTCAACAAATCTCTTACCAACCCAACAATTATTCAAACAGAAATTTGAAGAAGCCAAAAGAATTTAAAATACAATCAGCTAAATCAAATAAGAAATAGTCAACTACTATCTTAATCTTTAAAATTTATTTAGAGTATACTTCAGGGTATCTTGATTTGCCCACAAGCGAGCTCCTCGCACCATCTGGCTACACATCATCTGAAATGCAAACGAGAGAAATGGAATGAGCTATAGAGCCCAGTAAGTAAATCTCATGCATGAATGCATGAACATGCCTTGTATGTCATTAATTATAAAATTCCACCTTCTCAATGAAAACTTTCAAATCATTTTCTTGTATAACCTTTCCATAAAATCTTTCCTTTCAAAATGCAAGAACTTTGTAACCCATTTCATTTCTTTACATTCGTGAGCTCATTAGAGTGTAACGCCTAGCCATTAAGCTCTGCAGTGGGCCATAGTTATTTGGAACCCGATTACATTCATACCAATAGTACCGCAAAGCGGTTAACATTCCTTTACTTTTCCTTTCATCTCTTCACCTCCCTGAGGTGAATCATTACCTACCTTCCCAGAGGGTCGGTTCGGGTGCGCCAGTCCCTCACACCCCATTTCCCACTCACATCTTTCATGTCTAGGTTTTACACCCTTTTTTCAAAAACTTTAATATTTTTCTGATCAAGTTACAATTTATAAAATACATTCCCTTTCAAAATTTCATTTCCTAAACGATTCGCTTTTTGAATGTATGAATGGCTCGTGTCAGGAATGATGTAGAACACTAACTACATTCCCATGACATGAAATGCATACAACCGTAATTAATATGCCATTCGACATAATAATGGTACAAGATATGAAACACGTAAAAACATTCCACACAATCAACACATTTCATAACATAATCCCATACTGCCACCACATAACACATAACAAAAGAGATAGGCGGGTATGGGGGTTTACTTGCWTAGAAATCTCATTTCCAACACATTAATCCACCTAAGAAAATTYAGATACATCCATTCATACGCATTAATGAAATGTGAGAATTTACTTAACCGGAGTCCTTTACGTTAAAAGTTTCTTATTTGAATTGCGAAGTAAAATCCCTTGACTGTCCTCAACGTTAAGGCACTTGAAACGACCTAATTTTGATCACAGAATGAAAGTCTATTTAGTACGATTGTCCCAACTTAGATGTTCAGGCTTTATTCCAACAATGTCATTTGCCAATTATTAATCCATACTTAGTTCCCACATTACCAATTATAACGTCTTTTAAGGGTACAATTTAAACTCCTTTACCTAATCTATGTTCTCCCACAATTTTACTTTAGAATATAATTTCATAGCTCATAAATTTTAATATTAATTAATAATGTTTTCACATTTTAAGTTCACAAAGTCCAAGTGTCTCCAAAGTGATATTGGATTCTCGGGCGCGCGCTCTAGCAGCGCGCAATAGCCCTAGGCATTGGGACGTCTGGGTGTCGAGGGGTTTGGTGCCTGGGCGCTGGGCACTGGTCGCCTGGTACTGGAAGCTAGCAAATAGCCAGCAAGAATCCAGCCCCCTAGCTACTGCTAGTTCGAGCACCCTCTCAAGACAGAACGAAGGCAGCGAGCTGTCGAGGATGGACGACGCGTAGCAACCCGCAAGTAGAGCAAGTCGTGTAGCAATGCGGACGTCCAGACCAGGTCGCGAGAGAGGAAAAAGAGGGAAGAGATGGCAGATTCTGGTGGCGAGCTGCTATGGCAAACTCCGGTCGAGCAGAGAAGACAAGATGGCAGATCTGGGCGGACCGCTTCTATCGCAATCGCGTGGACGATGGCGATGGCACCTGAGCATGCAGACGAGCAAAAAAGCGACGACGGCACAGACCACGAAGGAGAAGATCCAGGCAGCAGGGAAGTGCACCGTGAGCGATCAGTGAGCATTGGCGGTCTCGGCCTGGCCTAGTCACAGAGCAGAGTCCTCCAAGCCACTGGATCTGATGGTTCGTTGCAGAGTTGGGCAGAGCAACGATCGACAACTTGGAGATCAACGAGCAGAGAGAGGAGCTCCACTGGGAATCAAGTCTTTAGGCAGCCGATGAGTCAATCTTCGATTGAGTACGGCATGCAGAGGTTGAATAGTTAGGGCGAGCAGCAAGTCACAGTGACAAGCGATGTGTGAGCTCCGGCCTCGATTGGCTACCACGAAGGTTAACAACAATGAGAACAAAGGATGGCGGTGGCTGAGGGAGGAAAAGGCTATGTGAGCGGTAGGATTTCTGGGAGTGAGAGAACGGTGGTGGGTAGAGTTTTTTGGGAGTGGGTAGCGGCGGCAATGGGGAGGAAGAAGAAGACTTAGGGTTTTTAGGTTTTTTTTATCTTTTTTAAAACAAATCCTTAAATTAAATTCAATGGGCTTTCTTTCGATAAAAATCTAACTTCCGACTGAGAAAAGAATAGGCCCACTAGTCGAGCCTCTAACCAACCAAGGACTCTAATTTGACAAACACAATATTTTCGTACTTATTAAACATGCAAATCCAAAATATTAATCACATATAAAATTTCCAACCCTTGTTGGCACATAATTTCACATAATCAAACAAAAATTAATAAAGGAAAAATTCCGGGTATTACAATATGATTACGACCATGTTACTTGTTTACTTTCTTTGTCAATATTGAGTTCCGAAAATAGTTATGTTTGCCTTATGAACTCTAACTCTAATCTAACGTCTCAATCTCTCAAATAGTATGCTCAACATAGACTTAAACAACCTTGATCTTGAATTTTCAACTCTATCAAGCTGTTCACCCTTGAAACGATTAATAGAAATACAACTATTCTAGAAATATAGATTTAGAACCAACGAAGAACTCTTGCTGAATTGACAAAGYTGGAAATACTTGCATTAAACACTAAGAAAGCTTTTGAAAAGAACTAAAGATGGATTACACTATAAGAGAGGTAACTTAAACCTAACACCTTCAATCTCTAAAATAGTATGCTCAACATAGACTTAAACAACCTTGGTCTTGATTTTTTAGCTCTATCAAGCTGTTCACCCTTGGAACGGTTAAAGAAATACAACTATTCTAGAAGTGTATATTTAGAACTAATGAAGAACTTTTGTTGAATTGCCAAAGCTGAAAATACTTGCATTAAACACTAAGAAAACTTTTAAATAGAACTAAAGATGAAGTACAATATAAGAGAGGTGGCTTTCGTCCATTTTCTTAACTCTATTTACAAGTGAAATGTAAGTAAACTAAAATGGTTTCTACTATGGAAGAGAGCAGCTAAGTCTACGAACTAACTTCTAATTCCTAAGAAAAACACACTCTTCTTTGTGCTTGAAGTGTTGTGCCTTATATAGAGCTCGAAATGTAGCTGAGTTGACAATTGTTATGGCATACTATCTAACAGGTCAGTGTTGACTCAGCAGACATTTGTTTTGTAGTGCTTATTCGGGTAATCCACCCATTTCGGGTAAACTTTGGGATTCAACTCAGACCACTTTCTTTAAGTCATTTTTGCTCAGATTTCTCATTGAATTCATGAGATTTATGTCCTTTATCGAAAGATGCACCTTAGACCCATTCTTCAGTATTATGAATGTTGTAGCATTCTTGTTTTCCTACAAAAATTCCTTAAAGATCAAGCTTTTTAGGTTTTTAAATAGGTTATTTTGTATTCACAAATGTGTATCAATAGAAAGAGCAGAATTGGGGCCACAAATCAAAATAATTTACACAAATCAGAATGAATCAAACAAAGTTGGACAAAAATGGGGATCAAAATAGTGATATTTTCAAAATTTATCACCCCCACACTTAATCTATTGTTATCCTCGAGCAATGCTATAGCATGATATCCATACTTAAATAACTTTCTTGCATTCGTTATGCAGGAAAAGATAGTCAGGGAACTAGAAAAAATTGAAAAATCATAGGGATCAAGTAAAAGGTGTTTGTAAAAAGGTCTGCTAATTAAAATTGGTAAAAACTTGTCAATTATTCTATGATATTTTTAAATCATTGGTTTGTTGCAATAGCAAAGAATTCATCAAATAGAATTTTCATTTAGAAAACTTTTGATCAAGAGAGCCTTATCACAGGAATTCCAAAATTAAGAGCAAAGAGGGTGCTTTCCATTAGCATGATTTTCAATAGGTATTCTCTTTGTCACAAATGCTATTTTATGCAAAGGCATACATGGATAGAATGAGTGCCTTTGCTTACTTAACATCTGTCACAACTTACGAATTGCTATTAGCATACTCTTTTTTTTGTTCGCCTTCYGAGCAAAAGCATGTATGGGTAAGATGATTGCCTCTAGTTATAGTGTAGTATATTTTCAATTAAGCATATTTTTCTTTTTCCTTAAACTTATTCAAAAATCATTTTCAGATGCAGCTCATAGCAAAAATAATTTTCGTAGAAATTTCTCAAGTCTAAATTCAATGCTCAAACCCTTTTTTACTAAATCGTAACAAATTGCGAGTTTACATGAAAAAGAAATTTTTGCACGGCCAAAATGACATTAGCACCTTAAGCTATTCCAAGTGATTTATCGAACTACAAAAATTTGCTTAGGCAACCAAGCATAACTAGTTCAATCAACCATATCAAGTGAATTTGCTTTAGCAAAGATGATTCATAGCATAATAAAACTAAATAAAATACCAATATACCAAATATTCAACAATAAAAAACAAACAAAATGACAAGAAGAAATATTCAAAAAAATAATAAAATATGTAGATAAATCTATGAATCTATTGCTGACTCTATTGTTCAAACTTCTTCCTAAACTTCACTTTACTTTTTTTAGAAAAGAGGGCTCACAAATTCTTCTGGGTAGATYAGTGTGTATGGTTAGCCTTGCTATGCTATTGGGATCCTAGCATCCTCATCAATCTCCTCAGCCTCAGATTCTGGCAGTAGCTCAATGGGAAAGGTTGGACRGGCATGTGTTTCTTCACCTTCAACGCCTTAGTCATATTTACCCAGTCCACAACATCCCCTTTTTTTTCTACATAAGGCCCAGAACTTACCCATGTTCTCCTTTTAGTTGATTCTGGGATTATTACAACGTCATTAACATTTCCTTAACCTACACGAACTACTGCTTTGCTACTTGATAGGTTTAGCCGGAATAGGCTTACCGTCCTTAATTTCCATGACTTCATCATCATTATCCTTTGTTTCCTTGTCTTTTCCCTTCTCGAACTCATATTCTAATTTAGATTCTTTTCTGATTATTTTTCTGCCTTATTCTCAAATTTTGATTCTTCAGTGTCAGATTCTTCTTCCAGCATCGACTTAGCAATAGTAGCCTTTCTTTTCCTTGTGGTGGGGGCATATGCCTTTCCTGTCGCTTTACAGATCCTTACTATGGTAGGGGTGTGTTTTTYTACTATCTCTTCATCTGGGTTTATCAAGACTGTCGCTTGTTGGCATGTAACAACCCCAGATTAGGATCCATCCTAAGCTGAGAGTATTACATCATTTCAATCACAAATAATCAACTATCATTTAAAACCTAACATCTATTCGAAAGAGAAATATAGCGRAAGCCTGAGGAATTTAAAACATTCAGAAATTAAAATCAGTTCCCGGGTATCGTACTCACCCAAAAATGACCTCCTCACCCTATCTGGTCATATATTATCTGCAATGAAACATAAGGGAAAGAAATGAGCTAAAAAGCCCAGTAAGTAACCTCATGCATGAATGTATGAATATGTCTTACATGTCGTGAAATTTTAAAGTTTTGCCTTTTAAATAAAAAATTTTCCAAACATTCTTTTTTCAAAATTCCTTTACAAAACATTCCCTTCAAAATTCACTTACAGTAAAAACTTTCTATATTCTTTCGTTCGTGAGCTCACTAGAGTGTAACGCCTAGTTACTAAGCTCTGCAGTGGGCCATAGTTATTTGGAACCCGATTCCATTCCTACCGGTAGTACCGCAAGCGGTTAAAATTTCATTCTTTTAACTTCCATACTTTCACCTCCAAGGAGGTGAACATTCTATTCTTACCTATCTTCCAAGAGGGTAGGGTCGGGTGTGCCGATCCCCCACGCCTCATTTTCCACTCACATCTTTTGTGGCTAGGTTTACACTCTTTTTTGAAAACTTTAACATTTTCAAAACTTTGACCTTTTCCTTTAAAATTCCACTTTCTAAACCTTCACCTTCTAAGTGTGTGAAAGGCTCATGCCAAATGTAATGTAGAATTCTAACTACATGCTCATGACATGAAACACATACAACCTTATGTAATATAATGTTCAACAAATAGTACCAGATATAAAACATAATAACATATTCTTTAACATAAAAATGCTACTAGATACAAACACATTAACATTCTTTACAATTACACATATCAACATAAAATTTCTTATATAACATATTTGAGCAATTAAAAGCATTCAATTTCATTCATTTATAATGTTAATGAGATGGGAGGATCACTTACCCGGAGTCCTTTACGTTAATGGTTCTAACTTAAGTTGTGAAATGGATTCCTTCAACCAATCTCAATGTAAGGCCACGAAATGACCTAGTTGATTACAAAAAGAGAGTCTACTGAGTTCAATCGTCCCAACTTTGGTATTATGTGGTTAATCCAAAAATGTCCTTTATTAATTTATAAATTCATATTTAGTTCTCATATTATCGAATATCACGTTTTTAAGGTTACGATTCAACTCCTTAGCTCGGGTATAAACCTAATCTATATTCTCCCTTCAATTCACTTCAGGCATAATTATGTACAAATTATACAATCTCAATATTAAGTGTTAGCGTTTTCACCTTAAAATTCACGATATCCAAATGTCTCGGGAATGGCAATAGGTCCTCGAGCGTGTGCTCAAGCGACGAGCGCTAGCATCTGGGCATCGGTGCGCCTGGGCCTCAAGCACTGGGCGCTTGTGCTTACTGGCATTGGGCGCCTGATGTCTATTGACGCTTGGTACTGCTGAGTACTGGGCCCTGTTCTTGGCCAAACAATTCAGTCGACCCGTCAATCTATTTCTGGTCCACTTYCGRCGACTCTGAAACAGGTGAGGGACTACCGGCGATGAGAGCAGGAAGGACCGAGAGACAAAATGACGGCCAACAGATCTGGGCAGGAAAAACCAGAAAATGGAGATGAGATTGGCATCAAGCGGCATGGAATGAGTAGGTTAGCGTGAGCAAAGGTGACTGTTTGGCACGAAGATTCCATTTGGCTAGAAACCGAAGATAGTGTCTTAGCAAACAAACTCAAGCTTATTGCTGGCTCAAAGGACGGGATCTCTTCTGGTTCAAAGCCCATCGGCGTTGGTGTCACAACAGAAGGTTTCGGATTCAGTCGAGCAGAATGGCAAGTGGAGCACCAGTTCATGGGCACTCCTGTCTTACCGACCAAAGAATCTGTGAAGGCTGCGGTTTAGAGGCACGAAGCTATCAGCGTGTGCGGATGGATCTCCACCGGCTAGATGCGATCGGAGAGTGAGTAGGTGAYAGCGATGGTGACATGGCATCATCGAACGATGAAGAACACAGCTCCATTGCCTGCGGAGCTGCTCTTTATCCCATTGCAGTGGTGATCGGCTGAAGGGTGTGGCTTGGCCTATGGTGGCGCTCGAGAAGAGGAAAAGAAGAGGCGGCGGGTTGGGCGGCGACGGTGGGAGGAAGAAGATGAGAGTTTCTTTAGGGTTTTTCTTTTTCTTTTCTTTTCTTTTCTTTTTTTTAAATTTATATTTTGGGCTGTAACCGAACCCTTCGGACCTTCCCATCCAAATCTAATCCAAAATCTATAAATTAAATATAACGGGCTTCCTTTCGATAAAAAACTCAATTTTCGACTAACAAATAAATAGGCCCACGAGTCGAGCCTTTAACTAACGATAATTCTTATTTGACACGGATAATATTTTCGTACCTATTAAATGTATGATTTAAAAATATTAACTACATATAAAATGTCTAATCCTAGTTGGCACATAATTTCACGAGATCAAATAAAAATTCATAAAAGTAAAATCTGGGGGGTTACATGGCATAAAAGAGTTTTGAGAGAGGGATTTTTCTTCCCTCTTTTCAGTGCAAGCACGCATCTTCGTATATATAATCCGACCAGCATTAATAAATTTTCCAATATGAGAGATTGTACAATCATGGGTAGTGGGGGTGAGATGAGATTTAAGAAAATGATACCAGACTTTTACGAAAGGGATGAGTAAGGACCACAGAGTCATCCTTACTCCAGTGGCTGATACGCTCCCTTCTATTCCCTCTACTGTTAGGGTTTTCAGGATTTTTTCATTCAAGTCATTGTTAACTTCGAGGACCATCTTCTCGTGTTCAGATTTCCCGTCAAGGAGCCCATATGCTTTCTTGATGGTTTTTTACCCCAGCTTCACTACTACTCCTCTTACCTTGAGAGTTCCTTCTTTTAGGTCTCCTAAACTAGCGTAAAATTCCCTTACCAAGTTTAGGTAAGGGTCTTCTCGATGTTATGCAAACTTCTCCCATTTGTGCTGAGAGATGCCTTTTTTGGCACTCTCAATGATTTCCGTAGCATCTTTAGTAAAGATGAAACATTTTTCCATTAGCAGAGTTTTCTTCTTGAAGACCTCATCATACTTTTTTTTTGCTTCACCGATTGTAAACCCTAGTAGAAGGGATAGTGTCTTTGGGATGCTAGCTAGTTTGCACACCATTGTTGAGGACTCTATTGTTTTGTTATAAATCTTCTTCTTTTTTTCAATCATTTCTTTTTTGTGTAGACTCTTCCGGATGGTCTATTCTCTTTCTCAAACTCAAACACTGTCTTTTGATTAGACTTGACGGTTCAATACCCAAATATTTACTTCTTTTTGCTTTTTTCGTTATAGCCTTTGAGTCCAAGAAAGACAACGGTTGGATGCGAGTTCAATCTGGATTTCCTTTCTAAAGACGAATGGCTTACCACCACCTATCCATTTTTCTGCTGAATCAAATAATTCTAGGTGACGTGGCAACTCCTTGGCCTTTCATCTCCTTTTTGTCTTTTACAGAATTCCTTTTTTTTCTACAAAAAGAAAAATCATTAAAATGGCGTAGTTGAATTCTACCCTTGAAAAKTTAGTGAAATTAAAGGTGAGTACGAATCAAAATAGAACAAAAACTAAGGTTGTCTCCCTTCAGGGTGTAGTTTGCCATCCTCAGCTTGACTTTGCTATAGCATCCTTCATCATGCTTTTCCAAGTGTTAATGAAATCCCATCTCTTTTCTACTCTCCAGCATGATAATGCTTAAGCCTCTGACCATTGACTTGGAATATTTTGTCATTCCTTTCATCTTTCAATTCTAGTGCCCTATAAGGATGTACATTGATGACCTCAAAACGTCCTGACCAATGAGACTTTAACTATCTAGGGAATAATTTTAACTTAGTGTTAAATAGCAAAACTTGCTGCCCTTCMTACAATTCCCTTTTTGAAATCTTATGATCGTGCCATCTCTTGTTCTTTTCCTTGTACATCCTTGCATTSTCATATGCAATATTTCTAAATCTTCCATCTCATTGAGCTGTAGAATCCTATGCTGACCAACTTGTTTTAAATCAAGATTCAATGCTTTGATTACCCAATGTGCTTTGTGCTCCAATTCAAATGGTAAATGACAAGCCTTCCCATATATTAATCTAAAAGGGGTCATTCCTTATAGTGTCCTGTAAGCTATGCTAAAAGCCTATAATACCTCATCGAATCTTTGAGACCAATCTTTTCTGTTTAGACTAACACTTTTTTCCAAAATCCTTTTGATCTTCCTGTTTGAACCTTCTACTTTCCCACTTGTATGGGGATAATATGCTATAGCAATTTTACGCCTCACCTCATACTTTGCAAGAATCTTTTTCATCATTCTATTGCAGAAGTGTGTACCTTCATTACTGATCAAAGCCCTTGGTGTACCGAATCTTGAAAAAATGTTCTTCTGGAGAAATTCGACCATTGCTTCAGCATCATTGATCGACAATGCTACAACTTCGATCCATTTGGACACACAATCGACAACAACTAAAGTCTAGGATTTTCCAAAGGAGTTGGAAAATGGTCCCAATGAAATCTACTCCTACACATCAAAAAGCTCAATTTCAAAAATAGAAATCAGTGGCATTTCGTGCCTTTGGTAAATATTTCCCACTTATTGGCATCTATTACAAGTTAACAACATTGTAAGCATCTTTAAACAATGTAGGCAAAAATAACAAGTTCAAAGTACCTTAGTAATAGTTTGGGTTCGTCCAAAGTGTCCTCCATAGGGTGTGGTGTGACAATGCTGTAGCTTATTTGGATTTCCTGATCAACAACACATCTCCTCATAATTTGATATGCACAAAGCTTGTACAAAAATGGTTCATCCCAATAATAATTCTTCACATCATTCATGAATTTCTTCCATTGTTGATTACTCAGTCCTGAGGTTTGATCCCACTTACTAGGTAGTTGAAAATGTCGGCATACCATGGTGTTGTATCTTTTTAGATGGCAAGAATTTGTTCATCAAGAAATGATTTAGCAATCTTTTTCTTCTTCTTCCAATCTGGACAAATGATCTGCTACTTGATTATTAGTTCCCTTTTTATCTTTAATCTCCAAGTTAAACTCTTGTAGCAATAATATCCACCTGATCCATCTCAACTTAGCATGCTATTTTACAATCAAATATTTGATTATTGAGTGGCCTATGAACATAGTCACTTTTTGTTCCTACCAAATAGGTTCGGAATTTCTCAAAGGTAAACACTACTACAAGCAATTCTTTCTTTGTGGTTGTGTAATTTTTCTCTTCTTCATTAAGGGTTTTTCATGCACAGTAACAGGATGAAAAAGCTTTTTCTTTCTTTCCCCGAGTACGGCTTCCATTGCATAATCACTTGTATAGCACATTACGTCACACGGTAATATCTAGTCTGGTGCTATCATGATAGGAGCTGAAACTAATGCATTTTTAAGCTGTTCAAATGATTTGCTATAGCAATCATCAAAATGAGTGGCATGTTGTGCTGTAGCAAAGAGCATAAGGGATTTGAATCTTCAAGAAGTCCTCGATAAACCTTCTGTAAAAATTAGTATGCCCAAGAAAACTCCTGACTCTTTCAAATTGGTTGGTGGGGACAATTTTTGAATGACTTCCATTTTGTTTTATCAACCTCCATTCCGTCCTTTGAAATTCAATGTCCTACTACAATGATTTCTTGAACCATGAAGTGGCATTTTTCCTATTCGATACTAAGTTGGTTTCTCACATCTGATCAGCACTTTTCAAGATTGTCTAGGCATTCGTCAAATGTTTGTCCAAAAACTGAGAAGTCATCCATAAAGACTACCAAAGTCTTTTCTACTATATCCATGAAAATTGCCATCATGCACCTTTGAAATGTTGTTGGAGCCTTACAGAGCTCGAAGGGCATCCTTTGGAAAGTAAATGCACTATAGAGACAGATAAACATTGTTGTCTCACGATCTTTTGGTACTATAGAAATCTAATTGTATCCGGAGTATCCATCTAGGAAGCAATAGTAATTTTTCAGGAAAGTCTGTCCAGCATATGGTCTATGAAAGGAGAGGGATATGATCACCTCTTGTAGAATTGTTGAGCATCCGGTAATCCATGCATACGCTACAGCTGATTATCGTACTTGTTAGGATCAAGTCATTAGTTTCATTCCTTAGTACTGTTATAGATCCCTTCTTTGGAGTATATTAGACTGGGCTCACCCATTGGCTGTCCAAAATTAGGTAAATTATTCTAGTATCTAGGCATTTGATGATTTCCTTTTTCACAACTTCTTTCATGATTTGGTTGAGTCTCCTCTGAGGTTCCATAGAATTGCTACAACACTCTTCCAAGATGATCYTATGGATGCATACTGTGGCGCTTATTCCCTTGATGTCTACCATTTTCTATCCGAAGGCACTTTTATGACCTTTTAAAGCAACCATCCGTTTATCCTTCTTTTGTTGGTCTAATATTGATGCAATCATTATTGGCAAATTTTTCCCTTTCTCAAGATAAGCATTGTAACACCCCGAGTTTACTTCTATGAATTTTTGTTTGATCTCGTGAAATTGTGTGCCAACTAGAGTTGAACATTTTATATGTGATTAATATTTTTAAATCATACGTTTAATAGGTGTGAAAATATTGTCCGTGTCGAATAAGAATTTTCGTTTGGTTAAAGGCTCGACTCGTGGGCTTATTAGTTTGTTAGTCGGAAGTTGGGTTTTTTTATCGAAAGGAAGCCTGTTATATTAAATTTACGAATTGTAGGTTAGATTTGGATGGGAAGGCCCGACGGGTTTGGATTACGGCCCAAAATATAAATTTAAAAAAAAGAAAAGAAAAGAAAAGAAAATCTATAAGAAAATAAAAAGCAAGAAAAAGAAAAGAAAAGAAAAGAAAAATAAAAACCCTGCAGAAATTCTCATCTTCTTCCTCCTGCCGCCGCCGCCCAAACCCTGCCCGCCGCCTCTTTTTTTTCCTTCTCTTCTTGCCGCCGCCACTGCCGAGCTCGTGACGAAGCACTCCGCCAGATCGGCCTTCGTCCTGTTCTCCTTCTTCCCTCCTCTTCCTGCCCAAAGCCGAGGCTCGCTGGTCCGGTTGCTGCCTGGTTCTCTCTCTAGGTAAGAGTTGTATGCGGGAGCTTTATTGGAATTTAAGTGCTATAAGTCTACAACCGTACCTCGCCATTACCTAAGGGGCTTGCACGCAAGTTCCCTGCACATGTTACCAGGACCCGCAGACCCGCAGCACGCGAACCGGCAGCCCGCGATCCGCGGACCCCGGCATCTCGCGACCCGCGGTTCACGAACGACCCGGTGACCTGGGGACCACGACGACCCGTGGTCCACCTAAACGTGATGACTCACGGCTCGGGGTAAGGGCGGTTTGTTAAATTCGAAGCTGCTGGTCCGCCCTGAGACCAAGGACCAGCTGAAGCGCCGCTGAGACTTTTGGCCCCTTTCCTGGATGCGGCTGTGTTTGTACGTTCCTGCTCCCGTCTCACTTGCCGGTCCGTTGTTCCTTTAGTACGAAGACAGTCCTCCTCCTTTTTTACAACTCGTCTTTTCCTCTTCTTCTTCTAACTTCCATCTAAACCGCTCACTGCGATCGTGTGCCGGCGCGCGGGCGCTAAGTGTTTGAGGGTTACTCGAGCTGTCACCCTTTCTTCGTTCGCGTTATCCGGTCGCCTGACGCTGTCCGGCTAAGTCCTCCGAGGTCTAGCACTTGCTGGGAGGTCGGCCGACACTCCCTGAGGACCCAGCTTACAAGCTCTCGGGGCGACTCGCTGCGTGTGCGTCTGTATGCCGCAGCGCCTCGAGAGC
>MEJB01000577.1:46403-139343 GCA_001752375.1 Rhazya stricta
TTAAAGTTTTAAGAAAGGAGTGTAAACCTAGCCATGAAGGATGTGAGTAGGAAATGGGGCGTGGGGGACCGGCGCACCCGAACCGACCCTCTGGGAGGGAGGTAATGATTCACCTCTGGGTGGTGAAGAGAAAAAGGAAAAGTAAAGGAAGAGAATGTAATCGGGTTCCAAAGAACAAATGGCCCATTGCAGCCTAATGGCTAGGTGTTACATTCTAGTGAGCTCACGAACGAATGGAAATGGAAAGTTTTTATTGTAAGAGAATTTTGAAGAGAATGTTTGTAATGAGTTTGAAAAGGTTATGTTTGAAAAGATTTTCACTTAAAAGGCGAAACGTTAAAGTTTCACGACGTGTAGGACATATTCATGCATTCATGTATGAGGTTAATTACTGGGCTTTTCAGCTCATTCCTTTCCCTCATGTTTCATGGCAGATGATATGTAACCAGATGGGGTAAGGAGKTCGCTTGTGGGCGAGCTACGATATCCGAGAATTGGTTTTCGAATTTATTTGTGAAATAAAATAAATATTTCTGAATGTTTTAAATTATTGAAGTTTCCTTGTGATTAAATTTTTGAATGGTTTAGAAAGACTTCCGCTGTATTTCTTTTTTGAATAAAATATTAGGATAGTGAGGACTTATTTAAAAATGTATTTTTGACTCCTTGGGTATTGTTGGATAAATGTTGAGTTTTAAATGATAGATGATAATTTGCGAATGGAATGACATAACATTTCCGGGTTAGGATAAGGTTCCTAATCTAGGGGTGTTACAAGCATACTTCAACTGAGATGGCAATGCTTTTTCTTCTACAACTTGTGGATCTTCAATCGATGGTTGGAGTGCTTGAACATTTCTCTGAGATAAGTCCAATAATTCAAATCTCGTGTCCATTCCCTCAAAAGTTTGCTGAGAGTTCACTCATGCTGATGYTGCATCATTATTTGAGCTTTTCACCTTCCTCATAGCCTTCTTCTTCATCATCTAAGTGTAAAACACTATAGCATTCTTCAATATGCTTAGCATCTATTGATTAGCTTCTTTCAATGTGGAGCGCTGTTCTTGCTCATCTGGGAAATTCAGTACATTGATGACATTGAAAGTAACTTGTTGATCATCTACCCTCATTATTAGTTCCTCTTTTGGACGTCAATCACTATCATTCCTATAGCAAGAAAAGGTCTTCCCAAAATGATGGACACTTCTTTATCAGCTTCATAATCCAAGATAATGAAGTTTACTGGAAATATGAATTTCTCAACTTGGACTAGGACATCATCAATCTTTCCTTCAAAGTATGCATAAGCACGGTCCACCTATTGCAAAGTCACTGTGGTTGCTCTTGCCTCTCCAATATCGAGCTGTTTGAAAATGGACATAGGAATAAGGTTAATACTTGCCCCAAGATCACACAGTGCTCTTCCATAATAAGAATTCCCAATCGAGCATGGTATAGTGAAGCTTCTAGGGTCCTTTAGTTCTGGGGGCAATTTGTTCTGCAAGATAGATGTGCACTCCTTGGTCAATGCTACTATTTCAAATTCACCCAACCTCCTTTTCTTTAACAATATTTCCTTTATGAATTTGACATAATTGTCATTTGTTCTAATGCTTCGACCAAAAGGTATGTTTATATGCAACTGCTTAAGGATCTCCAATAATTTGTTGAACTGCTTGTCTTGCTACCTAGTAATCAACCTTTGAGGGAAAGGTGGTGGTGGTTTATCCAGAATACTGTTAGGTTGCTTTGCTGTAGCATCAGATTTCCTTACTAGTTGCAGAGTTGGTTCTTTTCTTACTTCAATATTGTTGTTTTCCTAAGTAGTTTTGATCTCCTTTGTTGCCCCTTTCGTAGCTATTGGTTCTTTCAATTGCTTCCCACTTTTGAGGGTTATTRCTTTATACTGCTAATTTCCTTCTTTTGGGGATTTTCAGTATCACTGGGCAAGGTGCCTTGTTGCCTGGTGCTTGCTTAGTTCTGAATGAGGGCATTTGTTTTGGACATGTATTCCTTTCATAATGCATCCATTGATGTTGGTTGTTTATGGTGAAATGGTCTTTGGTATTAGTTCTGTTGCAAGAATCTAGAAGCATGAGATGGTTTCTGATGCTAATTTGCTGTAGCATTTCCCTTCTTGATTACTCCATGAAAATTTAGATGTTGCCTCCATCTTGGGTTCGATGTGTTTGAAAAAAAGTTGTTTCCTTAGGTGAAAATTTCCAATGTCGCAAATAGATTTTGGATTGGATAGGCAATTGTCATAAGCTTGTGGATCTCTACAATACACATAGTAGATAGTGTCTTGCTGTTGCGTTTGTTGTGCAGTTGGCAATTTTATGTTTTTAAGTATATTGGTTAAAGATGCCACTTCTGCCGAGAGTGCTATCACAGTATCGGCCTCTTGTACTTCTTGAATTCTCTTTGTTGTTGCCATTCTAGTTGTTGTCCATTGATAGTTGTTGCTTACTATTGTCTCCAGTATATTGAAGGCTACATTATATGATTGTGATAACAGTGCTCCATTTGCTGAAACATCAACCACTATTCTTGGTTTAGTGTTGAACCCATTGTAAAAGGTCTCTGTTTGAATCTAGTGTTGAATGCCATAATGAAGACATTTTTTGAACAACTCCTTGAATCTTTCCCATGCTTTGTACAAGGTTTCATCACCATGTTGCTGGAACGAGGTAATTTCATTTCTCAATTTTGCATCCTTTATAGGCGRAAGTATTTCAACAACAATTTCTCTGCTAATTCAGTCCACGATGTTACAGAACTTGGAGGTAAAGAATTTTAACCATTCTCTTGCTCTATCTCTCAATGAAAAAGGGAATAATTTCATTCTCAGTACTTCTTTTGAGACTCTATGGAGGTGAAATGAGTCACTCACTTCCATGAACAATCTTAAATGCAGATAAGGATCTTCATTGGCCATTCCACCAATTTTCCCAACCATCTATAGCATTTGGAACCTGACTAGTTTAAGTTCAAATTTTTGGGCTTGAATTTTAGGTCTCACAATGAAAGGATTTAGGTCGTGCAAAACTGGTATAGCATATTCTCATATAGCATGGTCACTGTCATCTTGCAATGCTGCCTCATTAATTCGAAGTGGGTTATTATTACGTTGTTCTACCCTATTTGCTTGCTGTGCTTCCATCTTTCATTTTTTCATCCTTTTCTAATGATTCTTTTAGGATCTTTACCGATGACATATGCTTCATGAATTTGTGACTTAGTGTTGGCTCTATTTATCATAAACTATCATTCCTACTAGCAAATGGTAGCTGAAAATATTAACAAATATAAAAAGCAAGAAACTTTACACAATTTAGCTTCGTTTTTGCCTATCCCCGRCAATGATGCCAAAAAATTGTTGGGACTTAATCTACARCGATTAAATTAGCACTCCCGCAAGTGGCCSAAAAGTAGTAAGAGTGAATAGGATGTCGAGCCCACGAGAATAGTTAAATGAAAGGATAAATTGTGTAAACTTCGTAGAAAAAGAGGTAAAAATGTTGTACCAATAGAAGAGGGATAGTTAGCGGGGATGACTGACTAAATAAATGACATAAAGTGAGTAATGAATGTAAATCGACTCAAGTAAATGTAAATGAAAGTAAGATGGGAAGTAGTAAAAAGTAAGTGGCAAAAACTAGCAGTTAGAATTAGTTCTGGATGCTATTGCACCAATGAGCAGTCTCATGTAATGTCTTACATGAAGCCATTCATTGTGCAATTATAGGAGATGCAGAGAGATCAGACCACAATTCTATGGTAACCTTCCCAACAATTCCATAATATTGTAAGATCATTCATTGGTGAGATAAGTGTCCTTATCTCTGTTGGGTACTAGAATACTATAGTGAAAAGTTACTTAAAGGTTTTAAAGATTGTTATTCCTTAACCCTTAGCAGCTATTTTGCATATTTCTCTCAGTACATAAACCATATGGCTATGGCCATGATACTTGGTTACTTTCTTTGTTAATATTTCTAAAAACAGCTACATTTCGCTTATGGCCTCCTAATCCTAATCGAACACTTTCAATATCTCCAAGTGTATKCTCAACATAGACATAAACAACCTTGATCTTGAGTTTTCAGCTCTATCAAGCTGTTCACCCTTGAAACAGTTAATAGAAATACAAATATTTTGGATGTGTAGATTCAAAACCAATGAAGAACTCTTGCTGGATTGCCAAAACTAAAAATGCTTGCATTAAATACTAAGAACTAAAGATTGATTAAGCTATCAGAGAGGTGACTTTCRTCTCTTTTCTTAACTCTAATTACAATTAAAATCTAACCAAACTAAAGTTCCTTCTATCGAAAAGAACCTTAGCTAAGTTTAAGAACTAACTTCTAATCCTTAAGAAAAACTCACTCTCCTTTCTTCTTAAAGTGTTGTTTTCTATATAGAGCCTTAAATGTAGCTGAATTGGCAATTCGTATAGCATACTCTCTGATAGGTCAGTCTTGACTCAGTAGACATTCATTCTGTAGTGCCTATTTTGGGTAATGTGGTCCTCAATACTTTTATTATGTTGGGCCATTTTGGGTAAACTTTGGAAGTCAACTCAGACCACTTTCTTAAGTCTTTTTTCGCTTGGGTATCTTATTAAATGCATGGGATTTGTGTTGCTTTATTGGAAGATGCACGTCAGACCCATTCCTCGAAATTATGAATGATGTAGCATTCTTGTTATCCCGTAAAACTTTCATAAAAATCATATTTTTTAGGTTTTAAATACCCAGTTTGCATTCACAAATGTAGATCAATAGAAATAACAGAAATGAGGTAATGAACCAAAATAATTTGCAAAAATTCATAAAGAATCAATCAAAGTTGGACAAAAATGGGATCAAAATAGGGATATTTTCAACATTTATCACCAACCACCCAAGCTTAGTAGTCCAAACAAAGAGGCCAGGTATGAAGTTTCTTAGACCACAGGAGAACTGGGCGATTGATTATATGGTCAAACACAGTTGATTTCMCGAAACCCCGAAGGGTTTCATTGATTACAAAAGGGAGAAAGGAAGAGCTAGCTTGTATATCCTGCAATCATCATCGTAGTAGATAAAGAAACAATCATCTGATCGTCGAAACAGGTGAAGGGGATCTCGTAGGGTTTTAGAACTACAGGTAGCCATGGCAATTGATCGAGTAATTTTTGTTAAGGTTGAGTGCCTATTCACAATTTTGATAATAACAAAACTTGTATATTACTAATGTTCTCGTGAGTTTATCTTATAGTTAGGAAGTTCAAGCACACACATTTCTATTGAAATTAACTTTCGTCTCATACAACTCACAAGGAAAAGTTAAAGATTCTCAAGTCTAATATACGTTGAAGCTTCTGCAACAATTGAAGACTTGAACCCAATAGATTAGTCATGCTTAGTTCAATGAGTCTAGAGTTATACTTCTTATTGTGACTAATCCCTTTGAGAGTTCGTTTTAAGGTCATAAAGCTCATAATCCTTTTTAGAAAACTTCACAACTCACTTTTCATCACAAATGAAGTTTTGGGGGAAAAAAAAAATCCTATATGCATTCCTCTTTAGACATGAAAAAGATTGATTTTTTGCATTGTAGGTGGACAATGATGCATGTCACAAACATGTGGACCATCCTTAAGTTGAGTCCTTGACCACGGATAGTACCACAGATGGTATGCATCCTCTGTGCCTATGTCTGTGGGAGTCTAGAAGGTTTAGAAACCTTAAGGATGCATCGGCAGATGGTATCAAGGACATAAGGGTGCATTCGATGCGTACAGAATTTTTCAAAATTAGTGTCTTACAGCTAGTCCAATCGGTATTTGACTAAACCCTAATTTTTTCAATATATATACTTCTTTTTAGGGAATTTTAAAGCAATGAAACTAAGCTATTATCATAAGAGCAAGGTCTTTGAGTTATTCATCTTTAAATCATCATTGCTCAAGCTAAATCCTCATATTTCACACCACCCCTTGTTTGAGCTTTATCCCTCTTATAGAATTCTCTCAAAGGTTTGATTTGAACTTGAAGTTGTATATCCATTTTTGAAGGTATTCATTTTGAGCTTGTGTGGTAAAACTTATCTTACTTTAGGTGAGTTCTTGTTACAAATTTACATTTCATGTTGATTGAGAGGTTATTTGTGTAAAACCCTAGGTTGGGTGCATCTCTCTTGGTTTGGAAAAGGTTGATTGTGTGATACCAGTCTGATTTGTGTAAACTTCATGTAATTACACAAGATTAGTGAAAGGTTGAAATCCTAGGGGGGATCAGGTAGTGAATGTAGACTTTGGAGAAGTCAAACCACTATCAATSCTTGTGTCTTGCCTCTTGCTATCTCTTTGATTTATATTGTTTATCTTTACTTTTAGATATGCCTTAACTAGAGCTCTTATATCGCTCACATAGTTTCACTTATGCTTTTTGAATATTAATTAGACATGCTATAGCATTGTTGGGTATTCATCTTATTGAATTTTATTCATTATTAGTTTGAATAATTTTGTGTGTTATTATTGTTATAGCACTTATATTATTCATTGTTTGTATTGATAGTCATTTGGGATTTGATTGATTAGCCTAAATTGATTGACAGTAGAAAAAATCATTAACTCCTAATTCACCCCCTCTTAAGCATTTCAATTTTTATACTATATTTTTACCCTTACTTTAGTTGATTCTTGTTCAATTATATGTATTTAACCTTGTATTATATTGAATTTGATTTAAAATCATTTTTTTGTAAGGTTTTCATCTCAAAGAGAAGAAAAGGGCAAGAACTAGAGAAAGAAATGCTAAAAGAGGTCAAACGATGAATTCAGAGAAGTTTAGGGCCAAAGCTTAACTTTTAGAAGTTGAAAAGCCTCAAAATTAGTGTTGAAAGAAGAAACTCGGCTCCAATTTTACCAAAAACTGGCATCAGTTTGTGTGAATAAATTGAGGAAACTGACCAAAAAAAGATCGGCGTGATGCCTCCGCCGACCCCTAAGTATGATTGGGGCCAAAYGAGCCATCGCCTWTCACTCTACAGTCAATACTATCACAATAATATTACATCATAAATTCCATATTACAAGTCCGATAGAGATTATGGATCCTGAATAGATAATGCAAGTACTAACTCTGCTAAAAAACTCCAAAATACACCATAACAACAATAATATTCTGAAAACATAAACAATATATTCATGCACTATAGAACTCCAAAACATTAAACCAAGCATTCCTACGCGTTCCATACCATCTTGCTGCTCTGAGTGTCGGTGCACGCACTAAGAAAAACATGATACAACTATGAGGAATGCTCAATAAGTTCCGCACGTGTGCACTAAGAGTTATCAAGAAATGATATTTAACAATATTGTTAAAACAATTTTTCAGAAATAATTCAAAAAGGTTGTATCTAGAAGTTATATCTCAGTCTATGATTCATTTTCAAGCTTCAATAAGTAAAAACATTTCAATAATGATTAAGAACATTTGAGAAAACTCATTAGCTTGAAATGGACATAAAAACTCAATAACAAACTTTTATTGTAAGAGAGATACTCTACGGGGTAAAATAATAAATAATTTCATGAACAATGCCGAGTCAAGAGGTACAATCCATAACCGTAGGAGTTTTCACTCCACGGGGTCAAATAACACCTATCTTATCGCCTCATATACACATGAGATTTTCAACTTATCACCTYATCAATCATTCAATAGCACCCACTAGCTACGTAACACGGAATCACTCGTCCCCAGATTAAACCTCCTAATTAGGGCTATGAACTTTCACAGCTAGTCATGGGTACCAGTGGTACTACCGTGGGCGCGATGCATTCCTGGACGGCCACAAGTATTATCCACTGACTTTGGCCAAATTTAGCTGACTCTAATAATGATGACYGAATGGATAAAGAGGTACTTACATTGGGGACCAGCCAAACACAATGCTTTGCCCATCGACTAGTATTTAAATTAACCAACAAAGTACTTGATCACAATATAACAATTCTCAAGAAAGTCAATGACAATCTGGATACAGTTCAACAATGGTAAGCTCATGAGTAGCATTCACAAAATTTCCTTATAAAAAACTTTGCATGTTAATGAGCATATATTTACAASATACACGACTTTTCATGAGATAAGCATTTGTACATTTCAAGTTTCATGCAACGGAAACAAATTTGAAGAAAATCACGAGAACATATTATGTCAATAACTCGAAGAAAAGCATCTAAAAATAGGTTCAAGAGAATCTCACAAAAATGCATTTACGGAAAACAGTTCTTAGGGAACTCACATAAATGCATTCTCATAAAAATGATTTAGAGGGAAGTCACAAAAATGCATTTACGAAAAAATGGTTTATAGGGAACTCACCTATATGCGTGCGCTTCCCAAAGCAATCAGCTAATACTATTGACTATAGTGAACTAGAACATGTAATAAACACATCCTTAATTGATTCATTCATCAATATATGATACWTATTGATTTCAAAGAATAAATCTATTCATCTATCTATAATTCTATAATCGTGACATTCCTAATGAATCCGGTGTTGTGGCTCCTCAGGCCAAACATTAGATGTACTAAATCAATCACTTTTCAACGTGCAATAATCCAATATCTTGTCTTCTAGGTCTTCTAGGTTTTCAGTTTAGCCAATATACTCCAAATTCACAGCCTTAATGATCATATTCTTGCACCATCAATAGTAAATCAATTTTCCAGCACATAAACACCATACACAAAGTGAAATTATCTACTTCTATTTCAAATCTTCATCTCAACTCTCATTTCAATTTACATAGCAATTCACATCCAAACTACATAACATCTTGCATCAAAATCTTAAGAATAATGACTCCAAACTAGTAGACATAAATTATGCCCAAATAAACTTAAAGTTGACTTTTGCACTAGCATTCTAGTAATATTTTCTGCCATACTCTACCAAAACCAATAGCATAGAGCAGTGATTTTATTGTCTTATAATGCATTATTATCTAAACCTCAACCAAAGCATGCATTATAAAGAGAAGAGTATAGATTTCTAATTGTTCAAAAGCATAAGAATAGCTTATCTCGGTTGGTCCTTAGCTTAAGGAAAACTCTACTGCAATGGAGGAGTGAAGGCAGCAAGGAGAGGAGCTTCAATGGAGGTCCTTAGGCAGCTGTAGTTTCAGGTATGATATGAGGAACAAGGAGAAGAACAGAGAAAAATGGAAGAATGAATAGAGAAGGAGAAAGAGAGCAAACCATGAGGGAAATTGTATAGTGTAAGAAAGTCGGGTAGGAGACTTAAAGGAATAGAAACTTAGAGAAGAAGAGTAGCTCCAAGACTTCTTAGAGAAGCTTGAGCAAATTCTTCAAGGAGAATGAACCGTGTGAGTAGGAAAGAGATAGAAGTGAGGAAAATTTTCTTATTGAAGAAGAAGACAATTTAATATGCAAAAGAGTTAAAGACTTGGGAGGGGGAATCGAGTAGGTAGAAGAGAATAAAAATTAAAAAATAAATTAACATTGAGCCAGAAAGGTAGGCATAGGAAACTTTTTATTGGCCAATTTGAAAAGCACCCCGCGCAAGCATGCAAGGTGGTGTACATCTTTTCCTATTGGTCACCATTTAAAAAAATAAAAAATGGAATTTTGAGTAGACTCAAAATAGGATTCAGAATAGACTTTTGGATCTGGGGAGGAAACATCTGAATTCATTCTAATCAAAACAACTTAACCTAATTAATACTTTACTAAGCAAGTGCACAATAAAATAACCTATGACTCGGACTTATCGTATAAAATACGTAACTAATTTAGATGCATGATATCCTAATTCTAGAAATCCCTAACTTCTAAATATCTCAACTAAAATCATAATCATGAAATATGGGTTTTATAATGATTAATAGATATGGGAAATTCTAGGGTTTTACAACCGGCAGAATGGACTAAAAATTGATGCTTGTTTGAAGGTTCATTTGACAAAAATGCATATCAGCCTGGTTTTGAAGATATTTCATGCCGCAGATTCATTGATCCATCAAAGAAGATTGTCCAAAAGTAATCTCGCCCTGGTTTTTCCATATAATCAATGCCTGTTTGGTGTGTAAAGACCAACCAGTTCAAGAGGAGGATATCGGATTTTTTGGTGAAGCTTGAAGGGTCTGGCACCAGTATTATACTGTAACTGGTGAGGGATTTTGCTCACTGAGGAAAACCCGGCCACAATTTTTTTCTTTTGAAAATTCAGCCTTGATTTTCTTAGTTACTAGGTTTTGTTGCTTTCTCTATAAATAGGGCGTGTTGTAACGCTAAGAAACAAGTTTTAGAGGCTTTAGATTATCCTTGTTTGAGAAAACTTGGACAATCATTTGGGAGCATTTGGAGGCGATTCAATCAAGATACTTAAGGATTTGTTCATCAAATCGAGTTCTTTCTTTTCCACCCTTGATTGTAATCATGTCTATTATGTTTTCAAAGGTTGATTTAATGACTTTTTWAGGCAAATTCTCTATTGTTGGTTTCTTTATAATGACTTGATTGTTTCTATGACTTTGTTGTTTATTCCCATACTATCTTAATTGTTTCTGAATGCGTTTGTAGATTAGCTACCTATAAATCAATTTAATAATCAATTATGAAGGACCACAAGGTGAAATAATTATTTAGAAGCTAGGTAACTACAACCTGTAGTATTAAAAGGACTAGGGATAGAATCAGTTTCTATTAGGTGGTTTCCAAAAGTAGGTGACTGTGGTCAGTGAAATTCAAAAATTTCATAAATCGATAATGCAATTTGATTAGCCTAATTCACATAGAGATTGGCTTTAGTTAATTGAAATTAGGGGTTTATGCCAAGGGATTGAGTAAAACCTAATATAGGGAATTCTACCATTAACAATTAAATAGGAATTAGGAATCATAGCAATAAAAGTCTGGTCAATTTTTAGGTTATTATTAGAAAAGATCGGATTAATACCCTAACCAACTCCATTTTATCATATAAAATTCTTTGAAATTTTAGTAATTAATCTTGTAATTAGAGTTTCTAGTGTTTTTTTTAATTTGTAGTTGTTAGTTGATATTGCTCATTATCGGTAGGTTTAAATTAGGAAAATTTTGTAATTTTGGTACTTGATTAAAGATCTTTGCAGGATCAACACTTGATTCACTCACTATGCTGTTTTGAGCATTAGTACACTAGGTAGGGTTTTGTGCAATAGCAGTGCAAGAAGGTTATGGCAAATCACCAAAGAAGAAAAGGAAAGCCAAAGAGGTTTGAGAAAGGAAAAACAAGGTGGTTGTTCCTTTAGGTTTTTTTGACTTTTGGGGGAAATTGAGGCATTTGAATATACCAAAAGCTGGGCTGATAGTTTCCCAATAAGAGTAATTATGTCTGCCTGTGTAAAAAAAACTGGGGTTTTGACAAGAATTGGGGGGTATGTGTTAGCACCAGAATTGGGCAAATCAGGATGGCTGAAAAAACATGTACAGATGAAGCCATATAAGAATTCTTGATGTTGGAGAAATAGTAGGAGCCTTGGGATATATCCAGACCACTGCCATGCATTCACATTGTTCTCCTCTAATCAATTAATATCCAACTGATGACTAATAACAACTTCCTTATATTTTGCAAATCTGCTTGGAGAATATAAGATCAACTAGTCGATCATCAATGTGACCAAGGGTTTTTTGTCATAAGAAAGCCTCAACTTAACCATCATTTACTCAGAGCCAGAGGCAATGTCCACATTKTACTAGAAGTCAGATTTCATGTCACTACCCAAGGAAATAGAACTTGCACTATTTTGCAGGAAAGTCGTCTGAGTGGAGCCTTGGTCCGCAAGTAGCTAAAGTGCTTCAGTTAGGTATAAAGGGGTGAAAAAGAAGAAAGAAGAGATGRATGCATCCACTGACATATAATTTTATCAAATTCAATCATAAATTTTGCAATTTATACATTAATATACTTCCTTTACATCAATTTATAGCCTCTCTAGGTGCCTTAGCTTAGATTTATCCAACTTTTTGTAGATTCACTGCTTTCATAGAATTTATGCCTTTCTTGGATTAAGARTTGAAATTATATTTCAATTGTAGTTGCTATTGTTGGCTTGTGCTATTGGACTTTCAAACCTTACACACTTTAATTGAGAGCTTTATTTAATCATCTTATGGAACCAGCCTAAAAAGAAGGTTCTACAGATYTRGTATCCCATCGATTATCTAGCTAGAACTCAGACCTGTTGTGTTGACTTAAAATTCCCAAAGTGATCTAAATAGTTGGTCCTTAATGCCAATTGTTTCAAGCGCAATCTCATCGATGAGTAGTTTACCTATCAAAGGGTAATGCTTGTCGGCTAAAGATATTTTTGAGCAAAATAGTTTGATGCCATCAATTTTGCGCAGATGGGCCGCGATTGCATTTAGAGATCGCAAGAAGATTTGCTTTTCCTAATAAGCTTTAGTGATGTAGCTAGTCAGACAAGGTTGAATACCCATAGAGACTTCAGTCTATTGAAAGACCAATTCCCGCTCCTCCTTCCGTGAGATTTTGGATCTACTAAGCTTATCAATAATCTCTGATTCCATAGGTTGAGTGTCACTTCCCGTAGTGTCTGGAGTTTGGGTGAGGGTTTTGAGTGATTGAGCGAAAAGTGAAACTTTGCCCTGCTAGTTGCTAAAATTTCCCTCTTTTCATTTATGAAATTTTTATTTTTCTTCAAATAAAATTCCATCTCATGTGAATAATACTCGATTGAATTTAGTTGATATCTTTTTTACTTTTTATATTTTTTGAGTTATATATTATAATCAAAACGTCTTTTTTTTTCAAATATCGACTTTCTTGAACAATTTAGAAAGAGATTAAAATTACTTTTTTCTAGAAATACAAAGCATCATCTCTAAAAGATAAAATTAAAAAAGAAATCTTACTTAAGTTACATAAAGAATATACGATTATATGAATATTGAAATTATATTAATTTGGTTAGATTAACTATAGGAATATGAATATACGATCATACGATTATATGAATATTGAAAATCTTACTTTAGTTAACTGATTTGGTTTAACTTCACAAGAATTCAATAGCTAATTTCTAGTCAATTAACTTGTACAATTTAAAATCACACATACGTATAATCAATCAACTCAGTTACTATATAACTTGTAGTTTGTGCACTTCATATTAATAATCCAACTTTTGATTTATTCTGTAAGTTGAGAAAAGTTAATATCTAAATTTGGATTCATATGATATATTCAGCCATTTCATAAAAAAGTATAATTCAAATGTATCATAATCCATCCAATGTTCAATTACTATATAGTAAACCATTCAATGATCAATCTATTTATTTCATTCCTATAGTAGTGAAGAACAGACAAGTTAAATTGGGACACAATATGTATACATTAGTCCCTCCATTGGATTAGTCAATTTATAAATTAAAAGATCAAAAGATCAACGGTGCAAAGTTACTAGTTTCGGGAGGCATTAAGGATGAATAGATGTAAAAATTATAAGTACAAAATATATGTTACAAATTCATCCCTAAGCAAGGGCAGATTTGGAATGGATGATTTTTTATTGGGGATGTCAACATATGAATGCTGATTGAACTAGAATTAAAGGAAAAAAATAAGGAATTGCAAACTATAATGAAGAAACAAAGGCATGATATGTTTGTAACATTCGATTGCATATTCAATTAAACAATAGAAATCTCATCCTAATAATAGAAAATGTTCATATTATATACGATTAGAACTCATAAAAAAATGTGTAACCATTTATGATGATTATATTTTTTCATAGAAAATAAAAAATATAATCATAAACAACAACTTTCATATGGAGGAGGAACTAAAAATTTTGGCGCCTAAGCATTTGTGACAGATTATTATTACGATCCCCTTTTTTGTTTTTTTTTCAAGAACAAAAATGGTACATTGGTGAAGAGTTTGTGACTCATCACAAAATATTAGCTATTGGCAATGGTTTTAATACTAAAACTTATTGTCATAAAGGATTAAAAACTAAGTAAATACGAACTAGTGATGAAATATTTTACCCATAGAAAATTAAACATTGTGAGAGATAGAAGACAAAATGAAATTTGTTACCAATGATAAAAAATGTAATATTATTGTCACCCACTAATGAAATGAATGTRTGAAGGAGTTAATTTCTGTCATAAATCACATTCATTAACATCTTCAAACAAATTTAATATAAATTTTGTTGCTAAATGTTATTAACCCATCCTTGACAATTCATCACAAAATGCCTATATAGTGACGAATATAATTCATCAAACAAAATAAGAAATATCATCATGAAAAAGAACCTCCAATGGGCGGGAAATATAAGCTTTGGCGCTAGAGTATTAGTAATACGTGTTTATGATGATTTCCTTTTTACTTCACAAATATCTTGTGGCGAATTAAAAATTTGTCATGAAAAAATATGTATAAGTGACAATTTTTAATTTGCAAGTAAAAATTTTCATCACCAAACATAAGATATGTTGCAATGAATGTTTTGTGCTCCTACTAACCTTTTTGTAGACATAAGGTTCATCAACGTTTCTGATGAAATTAAATGATTTGATTGCTTCATCAAACTTGATATTGTAGCTTGAGCACTTGGCATAATTTTATTTATAGAACCTGAGAATTATTCTTGACTTAGTTGTTCCTCAGTGATTCCATTGAGTTCTATCTTCTTCCCTTTACTTTTTTTCTTGCATCAATTCATTCACGACAGGACAACATCTCGACTAAGGACAAGAATTTGTCTATCGGGAAGATAGAATTGATAACCTATTGTATTATCAAGGTATCCAACAAGTCATCCTTTCACATATCTAACTTCCAACTTGTTTGTTTTTAGCTTCTTAACAAAAGCTAGACAAGTCCAAATTTTAACATGTTTAAAACCTAGTTCTTCCCTCTCCATAATTGATATGAAGTTGTGTCAATAGACTTGGAAGTGACCCTATTCATTATATAGTAGGCTGTTAATAGTGAAAAACACCAAAATGAGTGTGGAAAATCCATGCATGGATGGAACCATATCTATATATGTTTGATTTCTCCTTTTTGACACACCGTTCAACTATGGTGTTTCTGGAAGAGAGAGCTGCAAAACTATTGCTCGTTCCTTCAAGAATTCAATAAACTCTGTCCTAAGTTATTCACCTCCTAAATCAGACCTTAGAGTATTAATCTATTTACTAAGTTGGTTTTCTATTTCAACTCTGAACTCTTTCAACTTCTTTAATCATTCAATTTATACTTCATAAGTAAACATATTTGTACTTAGAATAATTATCAATAAAATTGATGAAGTAGCTATACCTACCTCTTGTCGTTGTCGAAAATGGCATGCATACATCACTATATGTAAGTTTCGCAGATTCTTTAGCTTTAACTCCTTTCTTTCCAAAGGAGCTCCTCTTCATTTTCCCCTGGAGATAAGATTCACAAGTTGGGTAAGGATTTGGACCAAGAGGCCAAGCCAATCAAGTTCTTTCAACTTTGTAATTTTATCTTCAGGGATATGACCTAGCTAAAGATGCCATAGTTGTAACACCCCCAGATTAGGAACCTTATCCTGACCCGGGAATGTTACGTCATTCCATTCGCAAATAATCGACTATCATGTAATACTCAACATTCATTCAAAAATAAAGGCAGCGGAAGTCTCAAACAATTTTAAACCATTAAAAATGAAGACAGCGGAAGCTTCAAGAATTTAGACTATTCAAAAATAATATATATTATTACATGAATCAACTCAAAAATTAGTTTCCGGGTATCATAGCTCACCCACAAGCGACCTCCTTTCCCCATCTGGTTACATATCATCTACAATGAAACATGAGGGAAAGGAATGAGCTAAAAAGCTCAGTAAGTAACCTCATGCATGAATGCATGAACATGTCCTACATATCATGAAACTTTAAGGTTTTGCCTTTTTAAATGAAAAACTTTTCGAAACATTCTCTTTTCAAAATTCCTTTACAAACATTCTCTTCAAAAATTCACTTACTGTAGAAACTTTCCATTTCCTTTTAATCGCGAGCTCACTAGAGTGTAATGCCTAGCCATTAGGCTGCAGTGGGCCATTTGTTCTTTGGAACCCGATTACATTCTCTTCCTTTACTTTTCCTTTTTCTCTTCACCTCCCAGAGGCGAATCATTACCTCCCTCCCAGAGGGTCGGTTCGGGTGCGCCGGTCCCCCACGCCCCATTTCCCACTCACATCCTTCATGGCTAGTATTACACTCCTTTCTTAAAACTTAACATTTCCAAAACTTTAATCTTTTCCTTCAAAATTTCATTTTCTAACCGTTCACTTCCTAAATGCATGAACGGCTCATGCCAAATGTGATGTAAACTTCTAACTACATGCTCATGACATGAAATGCATTCAATATTACATAATATAACGTTCAATAAATAGTACATGATATGAAAACACAACAGCATTCTTCAACATAAAGTACTACTAAATATGAACAATTCAACTTTCATCACAATTCCACATATCAACACAACAGTTCATACAACACATATTCCAACAATTAAAAGCGTTCAAATTTGTTTATTTATAATGATATGAATGAGAGGATTACTTACATAAATCTCAGATTAAATAACAATCACACACATACGTCAATGAGATGAGAGGATTACTTACATAAATCTCAGATTAAATAACAATCACACACCTATGTTAATAAGATGAGAGGGTTACTTACATAAATCTCAGATTAAATAACAATCACACACATACATTAATGAGATGAGAGGATTACTTACTCGACGTCTTGTACGTAAACGGGTTCTTACTTAAGTTGGAAGTGGACTCCTCCGATTGATCTCAACGTAAGCCCTCGAAATAACCTAGTTGATTACAGAAGAGGGTCTACTTAGTTTCGATCGTCTCAAATTAAGTATTATGCGGTTAATCCAACAATGTCCTTTATAAGTTTATAAATCTAATTTAGTTCTCATAATATTGCACATTACGTTTTAAGGGTACAATTCGACTCTTTAGCTCGGGTATAAACCTACCTAACTACGTTATCCCATGAATTCACCTCAAATATATTTATTTACAAGTCTTAAAATTTAATATCAAGTATTAGCATTTCACCTTAAATTCACGATATTCGGATGTTGCGGGAGCAGTAATGGATTCCCGAACGTGCGTTCAAGAGACGCGCACAATGGCCCTGGGCGTCGGTGCGCTTGGCTCCTGGCACTGGCACTGGGCGCCTGGGCGCGCGCTGGGCGCCTGGTGCTGCTGGGCAAGCTGGGTGCTGGGCACTGGGCGCCTGTTGGGCGCCTGGTGCTGCTGGTCTAGCGCTAGCACCTGGGCGTCATTTAAGCAAATAAAGGAAATAAATTTAAGCAAATAAAAGCATGTTAATAAATAGGAAACAATCATAATGATTAGGTTTCCAATTTCTTATTTTTCAACACCTTCGAAAAATTTCCAAACTTTTAATCTCTTAACAATTTAGGAATTTCTAAATTTCATTAAATTCATTGTTTAAAGATCTCCTATCTCCTTAGGAAACTAACCTGTCCAATTGCCGACATTTTAGGAAATTTGATTTTGATTTACTTTATTAATTCATTCCTAAAAAATTAGGATTACCAAAATAATGTAAATATCATAATTCCTAATATTTTAGGGATTTCAAAAGTAGATTAACTCATTAATGTAATTGCTAAAAATTTAAAAATTAACCGAATTAATGAAATTAATGGAAACAAATAATAGTCAGATTGTTCAACAAAAAACCAAAAGCTACAAAGAACACATCAAGCAGCGGAAACACAAAAGAGCATCAAATAGATCAAGGCTCTAGCAGTTTAGCGCAAAAGTTCTCCCCAAACCATAGTCCATAATGGTATATTTATAGACCCCTAGAAATCTTAATCTGAATCAAATTTAATTAGGTTATTTGTCAGGCAATTTCCATTGGGTTTCAAGAAACCCAATTGACACCTATACGAGTTTACGAGCTCATTAAATTAAAATAATTTATTTTGATAATAATCAAATAAATAAATTTATCAACTTATTTAATAATATTTCACATTATATTTGGCTTCAGAATATGCTAGGGTCTCTACCTATTCGATAGAAATTAGTATAAATGATCGTTTTGCCCCTGATGATCCTATTGTGTGTGATTTTCTAGGTTCATCATTAAATAGTAAATAAAACTAATATTAAACCCATTTAATATTATTCACTAGCATATTCCCATAACTCCATAGTAGGATTTTTAGAGATCATGGTGGTGTCTAGTGAAACACTTCATAACCCCTATTTAATGAATGAAAAAGCTGGTCAACTTCTATCAATTGAACCAAGACTATAATATTTTATTCCTTTCATTTTGATATCCCTTTCGAGAACACATCAAATATATTATTTTGATTCCTTGACTACTATGAGAAACTCTTTTCTCATCACATTCCATTCGGCCGAAGATTTCTTTGTCAAGAAACAATGTACAAGTATATCTTTATCCTTAATGAAGAAGTAATAGGTTTCTTATTACATGATCACATGTCCTTATATATCTTATACTAGTACTATAAACTATCTTGTACTCTAATATATTCGAAGTAGTTAACAGTAGTAAGTCATAGCTTAAGGAAATATGAGAACCTATATCATCACAGTTTAAAGGAATAAAACCTCATAGTCCAATAACAAGTAATTTCCCGTTTAAGTCATGTTCAAGTTCATTTGTCTCTAGAACTAACTCTCTTATTTTCAATGGTACGAGATTCACCCTTTTTCCATCCCATCAGTATCTCAATACTTGATCATATGGAATATAAATAAGACTAGTCTTTACGAATTATTATTTGCCTCAATACTGATCCTATGACAAGGAATAACATTATTATTAGTCTTGATTATTCTTTTATCTCATCATCATACTCATATGAACAACTAATAAATGAAAAGAATAGGACATAATGTTAATAATACTTTTATTAATAAATATCGTACTATCACAAATGTAATGCTCTAGGGCACAACACTAACAGTTTTTTCACTTAAGGAAGTAATGTTGAGACGAGAGATGCCAGTGCATCAACCCATTTGCTCTCTTTCCTCAGTTCACGCGCAATAGTCACATCACCAAGATGTTCCATAAGTTGTTGACCATATCTGTGATATGGAACTGACTCTAGCTTCATTACTTCATTAGTCCCTAGGAGTTGATTCACTACAGGCTTGGAGTCTCCATAGACATCTAGTTTAAGTTTCCATATTTTCATAGCCATCTCGAGTCCGAGTATAAGTGCTTGATATTCAGCAATATTGTTTGAACATGTGTCAGAGTTAAGGAGTATGCCAAAATCTCTCAATCAAGAGTGAGAAATACAACTCTTGCACTAGATCCTTTTCGTTGTGCAGCACGATCACAATACATCTTCCAAGGTGGTGCAATGTCGATGGTAAGAATGTCTTCATCAAGTCATTAGACAATTCCCATTCAACAAGGATTATCAATTAGGAAATATGTCAGTACCTATCATTTTACGGCCTTTTGAGGAATATATATGATTTCAAATTGCTACAATTGTAAATACTATCTCGCCAAGTGATCTAGCAGGATCGATTTTGACATTACATACTTGATAGAATTTGCTTTTGAGACCATGTGTACAGTATGAGATTGGAAGTAATGTTTCAACTTTAGGATGCTAAACATTATGGTCAAACACAATTTCTCAATCAATGACTACTTGAGCTCATTGGGGGTCATCGTCCTACTTAGGTGATACAAAGCATTCTCGTTCCCTTCCGTATTTTGTTGCAAAAGTAACGCCCCCATGGATGGCTCCTGTGCAGCAATGTAAAGGATCAACAACCTTTTAGGAATTGGGGCTGGCAATGCAAGTGCTTTTATCATTTATAATTCTATAGCTCGAAATATATTTCTACAAGCTTCATCCCAGTGAAATAGTATCCCCTTTTTCATGAGACTACTAAAAGGTTGACATCTTCCAGCTAAGTTAGGATCTTCGAAAGATATACAGGTCACCCATGCAAACTTCTCAACTCATGGATGTTTCATGGTTCTTGCATCTTTAGTATGGCATCTATCTTGGAATGATCGATTTCTATCCCATGATGGCAAACTATGAAACCAACAAACTTCCTAGATGTAACTCCRAAGGAATATTTCAAAGGAGTCATTCTGAATTGATATCTTCTAGTCATTAAAATACCACTCTTAGATCTTTCAAATAATCCACATTTTCTTTTGACTTCACCATAAGGTCATCCAACATAGCATTCGATGATCATATGAAGCATGTCCTCAAATATATTCTACATCGACCTTTGGTATGTGGCCCTAACAATTTTCAAGCCAAGGGGCATAACCTTATAGTAATATATACCTTTTGAGGTGCGAAAAATATTAAGCTTCTCATTTTCAGGAGCCATTTGAATTTGATGGCAACCAAAAGATTCGTCCATAAATGATAAAGCTTCATAACTGATGGTTATATCTACCATCAGCTTGGTAATTGGGAGAGGAAAGTGATCTTTCGAGAAAACATTGTTTAGAGCTTTGAAGTCTACACATACTCGTATTTGTCCATTCTTCTTTTTAACAAGAACAATACTTGAAATCCATATAGAATATTTTACTTCACGAATAAATTTGGCTTCTATCAATTTGTTGACTTAAATCTTGATTAATGGTACCAATTCCAGTCTGAAATGCCATTGAGCTTGTTTGACAGGACACAGTCCACTTTTCACTGTATGAAAAACAACTATAGGATCTGATCCTGGCATCTCCATGTAGCTTCAAGCAAAAATATCTTTGTACTCACTCAGAATTTCCACCTATACTTCTTTTTCTTCGATARTAAGAAGTGCACTTATGTATATTAGGCGAGGATCCTTAGTATTACGAAGATTGACTTGCTTTAGTTCATCTACTGTAGCTTTTACTCCTTTCTCAATTTCTGGTGGAGCACTTCAACATCTTGTTCTTCACATACTCCTTCTTCAGCATAGGTTACATGGAATAAATAACCTATACTTTCTTCAATGTAATTTTCTTGAGGTTATATGTTTACTAMAATGCGAGCTTCAGTCTTTAGGGTAACATCCCCAGATTAGGAACTGTCCTAAGTTGAAAATATTACATTACCCTACTCGTAAAACAATCAACTACTGTAATAAATAAAAGAAACCTTAACCCTTTCAAGAAGTTTATAAAAATCCAAYAGCGTTTCCCTTGTAATCTCAATAACTACCCATTAAAACTCAACAATATCCAAAACAATAAATAATGTGCTTTTAATAAATTTGCACCAACCCAATATTTATTCAAACTGAAATCACAGAAACCCCAAAGAATTTTAAACACAAGTAGCTGAACCAAACAAGAAATAACTTAATGATAARCAAAAACCATTCAAGTAAATAACTATCTTAATCCATAAAATTTATTTAAAATATGCTTCAGGGTATCATGGTTTGCCCACAAGTGACCTCCTCGCACCACTGGCTACAAATCATCTGAAATGTAAAATGAGAGAAACGGAATGAGCTATAAAGCCCAGTAAGTAAATCTYATGCATGAATGYATAAACATGCCCTACCGGTCATGAAATTATAAAATTTCGCCTTTTAAATGAAAACTTTCTAAACATTTTCTTTTCGTAATCTTTTTACAGAAACTTTGCTTTCAAAATGTATAACTTGTAAAACATTTCATTTCATTTCATTCGTGAGCTCACTGAGTGTAACGCTTAGCCATTAATCTCTGCAGTGGGCCATTATTATTTGGAACCCGATTACATTCCTAATGGTAGAACCGCAAAATGGTTAATATCACATTTCTTTTATCCTTCCATCTTTTCACCTCCAAAGAGGTGAACATTACATTCATCCCTACCATCTAAGAGGGTAGGGTCGGTCAYGCCGGTCCCCCACGTCCCATTTTCCACTCATATCTTTCATGGCTAGGTTTGCACTCTTTTTCAAAAACTTTAACATTGTCCTGAACATGTTAAAATTTATAAAATACATTCCCTTTCAAAATTTCATTTCCTAAACCATTCACTTCCTAAATGTATGAATGGCTCATGCCAGGAATGATGTAGAACACTAACTACATGCCCATGACATGAAATGCATATAACTGTATTTAACGTACTATTCGACATAAAAACAGTACAATATATGAAACACGTAAAAATCATTCCACACAATCAACACATTTCATAACATAATCCTATACCGCAACCACATAACACACAACAAAGAAGATAGGCGGATATAGGGGTTTAGTTGGATAAAATCCATATATAACACATTAAACTACCTAAAGGAATTCAAATACATCGATTCATATGCGTTAATGAAATGTGAGAATTTACTTACCCGGAGTCCTTTACGTTAAAGGTTTCTTATTTCAATCACGAAGTGAAATCGTTCGACTGTTCTCAACGTTAAGGYACTCGAAATGATCTAATTTTGATTACAAAGGAGAGTCCATTTAGTACGACTGTCGCAACTTAGATATTCAATGCTTATTCCAAAATGTCATTTGCCAATTACTAATCCATACTTAGTTCTCATATTACCAATTATCACATTTCTAAGGGTACAATTCAAACTTCTTAGCTCGAGTATTAAACCTGATCTATGTTCTTCCACTAATTCATTTTAGGACGTAATTATATACAAGTCATAAATTCCAACATTAAGTAATAACGTTTTCACCTTTAAGTTCACAAGGTCCAAGTGTCGTGGGAGTGGTATTGGATTCTAGGGCATGCGCTCTAGCGACGCGCGCAACAGCCCTGGTCGCATGGGCATCTAGGCGTCTGGGTGCCTGGGCRTCGAGGCGCCTGGGTACTGGGCGCTGGGCGCTGGGCACTGGGCGCTGGGCACTAGCGCTGGCACTGGGCGCCTGGCACTGGCGCTGAACACTTGCTGGGCGTTGGCTGCCTTTGTTGGACGATCGTGCAGCAATAGCGAGTCATAATCTAGGCCGTAGACGGTGAAAACATCCGACGACACGAGCAGCAAAGAAGAGAGCAGAGGTGACAGCCAGTGGCAAGGGGTTCTCGATCTAGTGAAGGAGGAAACAGATCCAGAAGGGCTCTGCTGTGTCGAGCGGCCGAGCACTGTCCTTCCTCTGTCCTTGCGAAACCGTTGAGCAGAGAAGAAGAAGAAGAAGATGAAGGCAGGTCTGGCAAACTTCTGGCGTGGTGTCGCACAGATCCGGTCAAGCAGAGAAGGCAGATCTAGCGAACTTCTAGTGTGGTGTCGCGCAGATTCGGCCAATCAGAGAAAAAGAAGAAGATGCAAAGACAAGATCTATTAGGCGCGGATCGTGCACCTCTGGCAGACTGTTTGGTCGATAGTGGTACGGATCACAGACCGCCAATCTGAGCTCGAGAGCAAGAGAGGGAAAGCTGAGGAAGAGACCTGGAATGGTCTGCTTGGCTCAATAGAATCAAGTGGCCTCCTGGCATGCGGCAAATCGAAGCAACACAAACCGGGTGATCAGCCTCGGCGAACAACGACAGCAACCGCACGAGCTATAGCAGTTCGACTCGAGAAGCGGGMGGCTCGTCGATCGCAAACCTAGGCGGTCAACGATATCGGTGAGCGAAGGATGGGCAACCTCGAACCCSGAGAGCAACCGAGCAAGAGTTCGCTTGGCTTGGCCGAGTCGCAGCAAAATCCTCCAAACGGCTGAATGGCTCATCGTTGATTGGGCAGTGTAGCACGCGGCGACCAGCAAAAGGCGGAGAAGGTGGTGATCAGCGATAGATTTTTCTAGGAGTAGGCGGCGGCAGTATTAAATTGGAGGAAGAAGAAGGGTTTCTTTTAGGTTTTTTTTCCCCTTTCTTTCTTTCTTTTTATTTTTTTATACATTTTCTCTCTTTTTTTAATTTTTATATTTTGGGCCATAACCCAACCCTTTGGGCCTTCCCAGCCATAATTAACCTAAAATCCTGAAATTAACTATGACGAGCTTCCTTTCGATAAAAGTCCAACTTTCGACTGAGAAATGAATAGGCCTACAAGTCGAGCCTTCAACCAACTAATTACTCTAATTCAACAAACACAATATTTTCGTACTCATTAAACATGCAATTTCAAAATATTAATCACATATAACGTTTCAACCCTAGTTGGCACACAATTTCACACTATCAAATGAAAATTAATAAAGGAAAATTTTTGGGTATTACATTAGTCGTTCTCTACAAGTTATTATCAGGTTGGTGTGGCATCTCATCTTAGATGGGATGAGACTATGAACACTCTTTTGCATCTCTTCATCTTCAACCACTGACCTCTTTAGCCTTGAATACCTCAATCTCTTGTGGATTGGCTTCTTCTTTGGTCCTACTTTCTCAAACATTGAGATTCTCATTCGTTTAGGACCGAGTCTAAAAAAACTAAAGGCTTTTCATTAGTTGAAGAACTATCATCTTCAACAGCAATGATATTTCTTTCTGCCTTCTTTACAAGCATCTGAATTGGCTGAGGTGGAACATATCCCAATCTAAGATGAATATGTAACTGTTCATTTGCCAATTTTGGAGGAAGTTCTTCCAAAACTTCTGTGTCCTTTGAAGTACAACCAACCATCTCCAACAACTTATACACAATTGGATCGAAGCCTTTTTTTGTTCATGTGAACTTGGCAAAAAGTTATATTCTATTGTCAGAGTTTCGATTGGTAACACAAAATCCTTCAGAGGAGCATCCATCTTTTTAACGAAATCTAGCATTTCAAGAGGCCATGTCAAGTTTTTTAAGGTTTCACTGGATATAAGTTTCTCTTTCCTCCTAGAAGTTGATACATAACAGAAGACTGGAACTTTTTCACAAGTTGGCTAAACAAGATCCTTAACTTGCTTTCCATCTTTTATAGTTACCTTATTCATATCTAAAGCTTCTATATCTTTCTTTGTTTTGACTCAATAAAGAAGCACTAGATTCCTTTACTTTACCTATTTTGATATAAAGCTTAGKAGCTTCTGCAAAATKTGCTTTAGCTTTTGTGAATGGTTTTACATCAGCTACTACTTTCTTCACCACTCCATCACAAGGATACTTGAAGCATTGATGAAGTGTTGAGGGGACTGGTCCATTATCATGAAGCCATGACCTTCTCAAAAGTATGTTGTACGAAGTCTTAGCCTCTATCACTTGGAATAATGGACTTGAAGGCATGTCATCGATCAATTAGTCCAATCTTATAACTCTAGTCGCTCTTTGCTCCCCWTGGTTGAGTCCTTGTATCATCAGGCGACTTTGAGAAAGTTCATCAATTAGAATGCCAAACTCTTTCACGATTCATACAAGCAAATGTTAATCTCAGATCCACTATCTAACTAGTTTCGATTGACTCATTTCTCTCTCACATAGCCAACGACAAATAATGGACGATTGAGGGGCATTGATCCCATCATCAAATTATCATTAGTGAATATAATGGAGTATGCAGACTTCCTTTCAACAGCATTAGAGTCCTCTTTATCTTCAATGTCTTCTTCATTGAGACTTTCCTCTCTTTCAATATTATAGCAAGGAACAACATGTATGGGACAAAATTCCTTGGGCRTAAATTCCTCTAATGTAATTTGGCGTCTTGAACTTTGTAGCGGTTTTTTTTGAAATAGTCCTCGACCTTGGTTTTTCCTTTGGAGTTTGTCTTGATGTTTGATGCTTCCTAGCTATCTTGCTTCTCATCACATTTTTATTTTCCGTATGTGAATTTTCAACTTTTCTGAGTTACATCATTTTTTATCCTTAACATCATTTTTTGTCATGAGATTTGACATTTCATCATCAAATTTTCTGAATCATTTTGCAAGACATGATCCAATATTCAAAGGAAACATAATAATTTCACCTCAGTTAGGTCAAAATCTCCACTTTTTATCAATAGTGGCGATGACATTAGTTGGTGGAGTCAGCATATCTCTAGAAGTGATTTGATTAGTGCTTGCCATCTTATCATCAAGCACAACCCTACCTTGCTTGAATAATTCCATAACTTTGTCCTTGAAGGTGAAAGACTTTTCAATGGCATCCTAAGCAATGGTATTTGCAATAGTTGGGATCATCTGTACGGTGAGCTTGGTTAGGCATCTTCAATTCAGGCAAAGCTATGATTTTTGCCTTCAACATTCCATTAAACATCACTGCCACATCAGATTCAAGGTATAGGCATTCCTTATTTTGTATTTCTTCTTAGATAAGTTTATCGATTTCCTTTTCTTGTGGAGGATTTATTCTCTTGGTCATTTTCTAAGATACCTTAGTAGAAAATTTCATGGGAGTCGTGCTAGTTGCCATTTACTCATTTGCTTAATTTTTGGAGAAAGTCTTGCCCCCTTTCTTGCATTCTTATTTTTATTTTGCTTTATTTGGCTCCTAGATAGGTGCTTTACCTCTATTCACAGAAATGCTCGACTCCATATCATGAGTTCGGGTAGCCAATTCTTCAAAACGTCTTGAAAGTATTCCTTTCAATATATATTACAAGCTCCAATGCATGCCTTGAATGCACATTTCTATGGATGAACTTTCATTCAACTAATCATTGCAGTTCAAGTTTAGATTTCTCCACTTATTGATATAGTCGACAACAGACTTGTCTTTTATTGTCAAGTGCTGGTCAGCTCCACCATTCTTGCAGTTCTGCATGTACTGTAGAAAGGGTTCAAGAATTCTTGCTCAAGTTGCTCCCAACTATCAATGGAGTAAGGTTCCATTTTATAACATATTTCCCCCAAACTTATTTTAAACTTTATTATGTTTCATCAATTAAAAGGATTTATAAAAGTACCCATTAAAACTCTCAAGTTTGATTCAAATCCTCAACCCTCATTTAGTCAATGAAAAATCAATCTCATATTTTACTTTTATTTTGAACATAAAAGTGGAAGTAAAATTAACCACCCTTGACTTATTCCTAATCAAGTCTCAACAATTTTTTAGTCAAGTTTTCATAGCATAACAGGTTATCGAAAAACTGCTAAGCAAAATTCTATCAGTTATAGCCTAAGAGTGAAGAAAATGACATAGGAAAACTTAGCATAAAAATATGGATCAAAACATAAAAGCCTTACAAAGATGCATTAGAAAACAAAGAACAACCTAAATTACCAAGATTAAAAAGAAAGATGTTACCCGAGGGCTACCTCACTGTAGTGCTTGGTTTATAGTCATCAACCTGAATTTGTTGCAGCATCCTTCACCTTCAGGTCATTGCGATGGAGGTCTGCCGTCTCTACTGCTTTTCTCTCGAACGGTGTTTGATCTTTATCCCTTGCACAAGAGAGGTTTTTCTTGGTCTCCACTTACTTTGTTTGATCCACAAATCATGTCGTTTCTTATTTTTGTCCTTATCCACCTTGGCATTCTCAAAATGCGATTCTTCTAAACTTCTTTACTTGATTAAGCTGCATTATTCTTTGTTGTCCAATTTCTACATAAGTAATTTCAGCAACTAAGTCATAAGAATTGTCTTCACCTTTTGTTGTCAACTTTGTTACATCATCAATGCCACCATTGTTGCAAATGCCTGTAATTTGAATTGTTTATCTTGAACCTCTTGAGGGATGGTGGAGGTGGTCTTTCCTCTTTCTGCTCTGCTATAACTGTGCTACGGCATTTTTCTCAGCTACCACTTCTAGATCCTTTCTCCTCTCTTCTTGATTAGTCTCTGCCTCTTCAATTTGTATAGATTTATTAGTGGACATTGTTTCTTGAGGTTGAGAGCTTAATTCTGAATGTTGGCTTCATTTCATGCTATATACTTTTTTAGTAGACTCTCCATGGTGTATGGTTATTCAGAYGCATATGATCGTTATAGCTGCCTTTGTTGGAAAACAAATGGATTTGTTTGTTCGTATTGCTTCAGCATGGATGAATTTCCACCTTAGTTGATCCATGAGAAGCTAGAATATGCTCTCTTATCAGGGTTATGTGTGTTAGAGTAGGGATTATTTCAATTTCCACATAATACACCGATTCAAGATTTGATGGACAGTTCTTATATGTATGATTCTCACCATAATAAACACAGTATATCCCAAATTGTTCTATCATTGGAATTCTCATGTTCAAATTCATAGTTTTGAGAAAGTTGGTTAGTGAAGCCACTTTATTTATCAATGCAATCATAACATCGACTTCATAGGAGATATCCATTATTTTGTGGATCATAACATTGTTTTCTACTATACGTTAATGCCAATCTTGTAGCAAAAAAGTGTAGAAGAATCAATAAAATTTTAAAGCAAAGGATTTTCACAAAAATTTTCACTATTGCTAATCCTCGCAATGGCGCCAAAACTTGTTGAGTTAGATCTTAGATTAGATTATAGCAACACACATGCTAGTATGCGTGGCCAATAAAGAGTGAGTAGATTATTGTTCCCCTGATGATTAGATTAACAAAAGTTCAATGTGAAAGCTCTATAAACAACAGATAATAATGATGTAACATTAGTTGTCATTATAAAACAAGAGTAAAGGAAAGTACATGTTGAAGCAATAATAACTAAAGAACTAACAGCAGTAAAGCAAGTAACATTAGAGTTAGTTTTGGAATGCTATAACACTGGAGAACATAATTGGGCAATTTCTTACACGAGACTATTCAGTGCGAAATGTAGGAATAGTAGAAAATCATATATATGTCCTTGCTGACTTTTGGCTATGGTTCTAGAATGCTATAGGATTCCCCGAATGAAGCAAGTGTCCTTGCCTTCACCTCGTTCTCAAATATTGTCTTAGAGGGTTACATAGGGTTTAGAGATGGTTTTTCCTTAATCCTTTAGCAACTGTTCTGGTAAGATTTTACCAACTCACTAACCATATGTCTATGGCAATGAAGATTAGTTACTAACTGTAAATGATAATGAATTTATCAAAAGAAAATACGAATGGATTTTGACCTCCTTAATCACTAAATAATCTCTTTTAGGTCTTGAATGACTTAAACTCAACATTTATGGTTTAAATAGTGCCTTAACCTAAAAAACTTGGCTTTGTTAGGCTCCATTACCTTGATTAAGGATCCCAAAAAGTAGTTTAACAAAAGAGAATTTACGTTCTAAGAACTAAACAACTCATGTTCACTTGCTAAACTTCTCTTCATAAAATAAGAACTAAGTTGGTAACAAGGTAAACTTTAAGAAACCTAGATAAATGCAGAAAATGATTAAAGAAAAATGAAGGGAAGACTATCATCGAAGCCCTTTAACAAAGTAGTAAATATTTAAGCTAAAAATGGGTTCTTAGACACCCCTAAATGCTAATTGAAAGCCTTGTAAAACTAAGAATTACTTCCTATTCTGGTTTATCAAGCTAACTAACTAATCTTTTACCAGTCATTTAACTTGCTAACTCCTCTTATTGTTCAGCTAAGTTCTACTTATATTGGCAGATTTGGGACTGAGTTGGCATTGTTGTAGCTTTCCATGCCTCTTATACATGGCATTCTTTGTATTTGCTTGTCTATTTTGAGAAATGTGGGGTCCATTAGCCCTTTCATGCTTCAGCATTTTTGCTAAAAGACTAAAGTCAACTTAGACCAATGGTCAAATAACATTTTCAACTGATTTTTCATTTAATGCAAGGATTCTTATTTTGTCTTGTGCCACATATGTTGTACTTTGAATTTCTTGGTTGCCACATATACTATCTTTCTTGTCTTATTATTTTGTCCATTTTGCTTTTGTCCTTCTTAGCCCCTTGACCTAACATGGACCAAGGTCAACGTGAATAAATCTTCTTTAAGTCCCTTTCAGTTGATATCCCCCATGCTTGACTTTTTAATTGCCACATGTTAAGAAAGATATTTTTGCAGTGTTTCTCCTCGTCATTTTTGCTATAGCATTGTCTTGTTCAGAGCTTTTCCTTTTCTCCTCTTAGATCTTTTCTTGTTCCACATAACCCTCAACTTTGTTCTCTGATACACGGATGTTGTAGCATTGCATTCTGACAAATACCTTCCAAGACCAAGCTTTTTAGCAATAAATAAGCATCTTAAGGACTATTTTAAGCTACAAGCATGTTAACTCTTATTTATCTAAAATTAAGGGAAAATAATTATATATATAGCTAAAATGCTGAAATAATTAACACAAAATGGGCAAACAAATGGGATATTTGCTAAGCTTATCACTTACTACTTTTCGAGCTTCTAGTGTGGATGGATGTATTATTTATGTCTTTAGGATGTTGTTATTGTGGTGTATTTAGAGTTTTGTAATAAACTTAGTATTTGTATTGTCTATTTGAGGTCTATTATCCTAAATGGTGGAAAGATAATGCGGCTTTCTTGCCCCAAGCATATAAAACCCTAAGTTCACCACATTCTTAGGAGAATTAAGCATTGAGCATATCAGTTGATTCATTGGACAATGTGGAGAATTAAGCAACAGTGAGTTATACAAATTACAACTGTTTTCTTTATCTCTAATTGGTATTGCATTCTCTTGGTAAACAAACTTGCCACCAAATTTTGTTCATAACTGGACAAATATGGGTCAACTATTCCACGAAAGGTTCTATCGGACAATCCCTGAGGTTTCAATTGCTGACTTCTTGGCTATTAAACAAAAGCCGAAAGAAGATGTTTTAGACTTCTTCAAGAGGTTCACTTCTTTTTTGCTATTAAACAAAAGGAAAATGTCACAATTTACTTCCAGGACCTGAATATGTCAAGATTGCTATTGGTCAAATACACTCACAACTCAAACAACAACTCATCCTTCAGGAATTCTCTGGTTTATCCAGGCTCTTATCTCATGGAATGCGCATTGAGGAACTCATTAAAGAGAAGGAGAAGCTTAGAGCTTCAAAATTCACAAGAGGTTAAACCATGATCTTCATCACTGATGATGTGGCCGACTTAAATAATGAACAACATCAGATACTATGGTGGCCAAAATCGTCGAAAGAGGAGTATATTCTTGTTCAATGTTCAAGTCGATTAGAGGGAAATAGGAAGCTAAGCCAGGCAACCAGCCTAGCTATTCTTTTGATATGAAGCTGACCAAATCTCCGATCAGTTGCTTAAAAATAAGCAAATCAAACCCTTAGTTGATCAAAAAATACCTAAAGTTGAAGAGCTCAAAGGTAAAACGTATTGTAAATGGCACGATACTCATAGTCATACACTAACTATTGTGTGGTATTTTGAAATATTATTCAAAAGGCTATTCAAGAGGGCCAATCCTGGTTTGCCGATAGAAGGACCTAAGAATCCCTAGTAGACGTGGACCTATTTCCTTCAGCAAAGGCTAACATGGCATCTACTGCTGGTACGGCTAGGCCAGAATTTCAATGGAGGGTCCAGAAAAATGGGGATCATAGCCAAGTTGATCGAAGAGCCAAAGACTCCGGCCCAGCTGATTCTTAGCCACCAAGTGTTACAAAAGCCAACAAAAAGAGAATTGGCAAAAAAGGCAATAGAGTCTAGATCCACATTCTACAAAATAGACGGCTAGCCTTCGGTGCTTTGAAGACTGACATATTTAGAAGGCCAAATTTTACATAGATAAGGAAATGTTTACCGTGGAAATCTCAGCCTATCATGTCGAGTTAGCATCAATCTTACCTTTTTGGCTAACTAAAACCCAAAAAAGGGAAGAAAAAMGAAAAAGGGCTCTAGAGAAATCTCTTTGAGAAATACTTAGAARAGGAATCRACTAAATCCAAAGTAAGTAGAAGTATCAATGGTATCAGCTTACTCCCCTTGAAGTTCAGAGGTACTAATCACCAGAGTTCACTAGTCGATGATATCATATTAACCGAATAGGCTATGACCAAACTTGTGCCACTTCCAATGGAAAATTCGTCGGCTTAATCCCTAATGACATTTCTAAAATCCACCATGGAAATGTCTATTCACCTCAAGCTCTATATATCAAAGCTGATCTCAATGGCCAAGAGGTCAGTGGAGTGTTCGTAGATAGTGGAGCATTCCCAATGTCATGTTTGTAGCTACTCTTAAAAAGCTTGGTAAGACTCGAGTCGATCTCATGACTACATATATACAAATGACTAATTTCACAGGAGAAGCCACTCAAGCAGAAGGGGTCTTAGTCATGGACATGACTATCGGCTCTAGGATAAGCACCATTACTTTTTTTGTCGTATCGGCTAAGCCAATCTATACAGTGTTATTGGGGCAAGATTTGATTCACGCTAACCATTCTGTACCATCCACATTATATTAGCTTTTGATGTTATGGAATGGAGATTAGATTGATGTCATCATGACTGACCCAAATCCTTCTTTAATCGACATACAAATAAGTAAGGCTCTTTTCTACTCTCCTCATTTTGAACCATCACATTTTTTCAAACTGTCTCTAGGACAAGAGTTTAGCAGCTACCAGTTAGCTAAAGAATATCATGTTTCTTGGAATACACCATCAGTTACAAATTTGAGCAGGTTGACAGCCTATTCATCTATTCACAAAATCCAGATGGAAACAGCAAACACCACTCAGCCAGATAGCTTCCATGAGGCGAAGTAAAATGGAATCTTAAGCAAGCTCCTAGATTCATTCCCCAGGACCCCCTTCTAGATATCAATTTAGGGGAGTTTAGCGAAACCAACATGACAGGATCAGTGCACTCTTGGAAGAGGACAAAAAAGAATAGCTCATTAGGCTGATTAAGCAATATAGAGATTGCTTTGCCTAGGACTATCATAAAATTCTAGGGTTGGATCGACGTACTTTGGGACATCATTTACCAATAAAAGAAGGTTTCAAACCTCATAAGCATGCGGCCAGGAGATTCAATCCAACTTTATTCCCTAAAGTAAAAACTAAGGTCAAACAGCACTTGTAATATGGCTTCATTAAGACAGCTAAGTATACCGAGTAGGTATCCAATATTATCCTAGTTATCAAGAAGAACGACCAGTTAAGAGTATGTATTTATTTTAGAAATTTGAATTTGGCCACCCCAAAAAATGAATACGCTATGCCTATGGTCGATATGCTGGTAGACTCTGCAGCTGAGAATAAATTCTTGAGCTTCATGGAAAGCTACTAGGGATATAACAAAATTTTCATAGCCGAGGAAGATGTCCACAAAGCAACTTTTAGATGCTCGGAAGCTATCGTCTTATTCGAATGGGTTGTTATGCATTCAGATTAAAAAATGATGGGCAACCTTCCAACAGGCAATGAATATGATCTTCCATGATATTATTAGGCAAAACATGGAGGTCTATATTGATGATTTAGTCATGAAATCAGATACTTTTCCACTACATCTATTCCATCTCGAGAAATCTTTCCTCGAATGTGCCAACATAACCTATAAATTAATCCTACCAAATGTGTTTTTAGTGTGTCGGCTGGACATTCCTGGGGTTTTTAGTGCATAATAGAGGAATCAAAATAGATGCAAATAAAGTTAAAGCTATTTTGAAGGCCAGAACCCCGTGGGACAAGAAGGAGCTACAAAGCTTGATCAACGAAATTAATTTCCTAAAGCAGATTCCTGATAAATTCGACTAGTAGACTTAAAGCTTTCTCCTCTTTACTTAAGTTATACCCAGCTGATGGGTTTATCTAAGGACCAGACATCAAGAGGACTTTGATCAAATAAAGCAAAGCTTTGCTAAACCTCCAGTATTAGTGCCACCATGGGATGATAAGATAATGTATTATATGTGTCAGTGGCTAAGGGCTTGATCCACTGTCTTTTATCTTAAGATGATGAAGAAGGCATTGAGTGAGCCGTCTGTTATCTCAATTGATCTCTCAATGATGCAAAGACCAGGTATTCTCCTATCAAAGCTATTTCTTTCCTTATTTCATGCCTGCACCAAACTAGAAACTAAGGTCAATTTTATATGAAAAGTGGATCTAGTAAGATTTCTATTGAATCGACTCGTTTTACAAGGACGGCTAATGAGGTGGGCTGTCAACTTAGCAGCCTTTGCTTTAAAGTATGGTCTACTCCGGGCCATTAAAGGGCAGGCTTTAGCTGACTTCTTAGCTAAATACCCTAGCCTAGAAGTAGCCGATCCATGGGGAAGCTCAGCAGTTTGTCAACATCGAACCTTGGGCGTTGACTTTTGATGGTTCCAAAAACATTTGGGGGCAGAAGAAGATATCACGGTGACCAGCCCAATAGGCTGTAAGGGTAGTTTCATGTTTGAGTTTGAAAAAGCATGTTCTAACAATCAGACTGAGTTCAAAGGCTTTCTCTTAGGGCTAAGACTATTATTATCTTTCAAAGATCAGGCTGTGTAGATCATGGGAGCTTTGCAGCTTGTCATTCGCAAATTGTCAGGAGAGTAAAAATGCATGAAGCCCAATTTCATCGAATTATACCATGAAACTTAATCTTTCATGAGCCAGTTCTCTGGCACCATCATCATGCACGTATCAAAAAAGGACAATGAGGAGGCTAATGACTTGGTTCAGTATACCTGAGGAAATAAAAACACGCTAACAGCAAATAGCTCTTCTCTTTCCCTATGCTAGTTGATCCTGTATATCAACAACTAGGAAGCAACCGATTGGAGGATGGAGATGATAGCTTACTTGAGGAATCCTTCAATCAAGGTTAGCAAGTAATTTAGACATAAAGCTCTGCACTATTTAGTTATTGGTGATGACTTATTCAAGAGAAGCCATGAGGGGCTTTTGCTAAAATGCCTAAACAAAGAAGAGCCTGCTAGAGCATTAGCCAAGGTCTATGTGGACTTTGTGAAGCTCATCAGGCTGGTCCAAAGTTAAGGTGGACCCTACATCGATATAGCTTCTATTAGCCGACTATCATATTCGATTACCATGCTTATGCTAAAAGATGTGAGGCTTGCAAAGGACAAGCATCTTCTAAATATCCCAATAGTCGATTTTCACCCTACCATCAAACGATGGCAATTCAGAGTTTGATGTTGTTGGTAAAATTCACCCCTTCTCTCATGGGACATTCATTGATTCTAGTAGCTACTGACTATTTCACTAAGTGGGTAGAGGCCTAAGGAATTCTAGAGCTATCCCAACCAACCAAGGAGCTATGTTTACTGAGGATAAGGTGGCTGCTTTTGTTCAGTAGTTCAGTATGAACCTTACTCTACTCCTTATAATGCCYAAGTGAATGGGCAGGCTGTGGCAACCAACAAAGTTATTAATATGATCAAGAGATCCATAGAAAAACATCCCAAGAAATGGCATGAGATTTTAGAACAAGTCCTTTGGGCTTACAGGAATTCTCCTAAAATGGGTACTAGGTTCACTCGATATTAGCTGACCTAGAGTCATGATGTTGTCTTGCCATTGGAGATCAATGTGAGATCGGCTAGAGTGGCCTATCAGCACAATTTACCTTTAGTCTGTTACCAACAGGCATTATATGTGGAAGTTGATCAGCTGGACAAAGACAAATGGTTAGCTTTCAAGCATATTTAGAGACATAAAAAAAAGTGGCTAAGGCCTATAATCGGCATGTTTGAGTCAGGCATTTTCAAGAAGGCGATATGGTGTGGAAAACAATCTTGCTGATTGCACTTAATGATCATGAGTTTAGGAAATGATTGGCTAGCTCGAAAGGCCCTACTTAATTAGTAAGATGATCCCTTGGGGAGTCTATTAGCTAATGGAGCCGTATGGCCAAGCAATGTAAAAGGCTATAAATAGTAGGTATTTAAAGAAATACTATCCTTTCTTTTGGGAAGGTATCATTGCTATTGAAGAAGATGTAAAACATTCTATTGGCTACAAGTCTACTGACATTTTTGGCCACAAAAACATGATAAGAAACTTCAGCTAGTCAGCCGATACATTTAGGGAAAAAGAAACGTATAAACTTCGGCTATCATCTGTAGCGGTTCCGCATCAATCACCTCCTTACCTAGGTCACTATCCTCAGCCGAACAGCTAGGATCCATGTTAGTTAAATTTGGACTTTCTTTAGTGGGAGTAGCAATAGTCTCAACAACTTCTATCACTATCTTCACAACATCCTCTTGTATAGACTTCAAAAGGGTTTCATTAGAAATGCCTCTAAGATTCTTAGCTACATGATCATTGAATCTTTGGGTTACACTAGGACTTAGTTTTTCACTAACTGTTCGAGCAGTCTCCACTGGCTCAGAAGCTTTCTCACCTTCCTGGTGTACTTCAAGTTCTTTAAACGGCTCAACAGCAAATTGATCGACAGGTATATTCTCCTCAGTGTGCATGTCTAGCCCTTCCTAAGTAGTGTTTTGAACACATAACAAACAACAGTCAGGCACGCAACTCGTTCTAGGTTTCTTCACAAATTCTTAGGTCGAATTTAGATTCTTCTCGTTCACTCTCCAACATAATTTTTTAGTTTCCAAATTGCCTATAGATTTTTGAGCTTACTGAGTCTTAGCATACATATTCAGCAAAAGAGTGCCTTGGCAAACAAATGCTTTTTTGTCTTAGCTTCAGGAAAAGATATTCTTTCATCCCTAGAGACAATGTTTTACTTTGGAGTCTCACAGTGGCTGGAGTCTCAATGGCTCTTAAGGTCCTCATGTCTATCCGATAAGAAGCTCAATTCCTCTAGCTTAGTGTGACATTGGTTTGAAATTATAGTTGACAACAACTGAGTAGGCAAACCTGGTCATCTCAGTGCAAGCCACCTGGCATTCAAATCTCAATTAATGCGATACTATAACACCCCCAAATTAGGAACTGTCCTAAGCTGAGAATATTACATTATTCTACTCGTAAAACAATGAACTACCATTAAAACTCAACAATATCCAAAACAATAAGTATTGTTTTTTAACAAATGTTCACTAACCCAACATCTATTCAAACTGAAATCGCGAAAACCCCAAAGAATTTAAACCAAATAAAAATACTTAAAAGTAAACGAAAACCATTCAAGTGAACAATTATCTCAATACATAAAATTTATTTAGAACATGTTCCAGGGTATCATAACTTGCCCACAAGCGACCTACTCGCCTTATCTGGCTACACATCATCTGAAATACAAAATAAGAGAAAAGGAATGAGCTAAAAAGCCCAGCAAATAAACCTCATGCATGAATACATAAACATGTCCTACATGTCATGAATTTATAAAATTTTGCCTTTTAAATGAAAACTTTCTAAACATTCCCTTTTCGAAATCCCTTTACAAAACCTTTCCTTCAAAAAATGTATAATTTGTAAAACGTTTCATTTCATTTTAATCGTGAGCTCACTGAGTGTAACGCCTAGCTATTACGCATTGCAGTGGGCCATTCTTATTTGGGACCCAATTACATTCCTACCGGGAGTACCGCAGAGCGGTTAACATTCTTTCATCTCTTCACCTCCCCGAGGTGAATCATTACCTACCCTCCTCGAGGGTCGGTTCGGGTGCGCCGGTCCCCATGCCCCATTTCCCATTCACATCCTTCATGGCTAAGTTTACACTCCTTTCCAAAAACTTTAACATTTTTCCTTCAAAATTTCATTTCCTAAACCATTCACCTACTAAATGTATAAATGGCTCATGCCAAGAATGATCTAGAACACTAACTACATGCCCATGACATGAATGCATACAACTGTATATAACGTATCATTCGACATAAAAACAGTACAGGATATGCAACACATGAAACATTTCCAYGCAATTAACTACAATCCCATGCACAACACATTAGACTATTTAAAAAAGTTCAATTACATCCATTCATAAGCATTAATAAGATGTGAGAATTTACTTACCCAGAGTCCTTTACGTTAAAGGGTTCTTACTTAAATCGTGAAGTGAACTCTTTCAACCGTTCTCAACGTTAAGGCCTCGAAATGACCTAGTTGTGATTACAGAAAGAAAGTCTATTTATTTCGATCGTCCAAACTTATATATTATGTGTTTAATCCAAGAATGTCCTTTATCAATTATAAATCCATATTTAGCTCCCATATTATCAAGTATCACGTTTTTAAGGGTACAACTCAACTCTTTAGCTCGGGTATAAACCTAATCTATGTTCTCCCACCAATTCACTTCACAACATAATTATATACAAGTCATAAATTCCAATATCAAGTGTTAACGTCTTCACCTTTAAGTTCACGAGATCTAAATGTTGCGAGAGTGGTATTGGGTTCTCAGGCGTGAGCTCGAGGGTGCACGCAACAGCCCTGGGCATCTGGGCATCTGGGGGCCTGGCACTGGAGCTGGGCACTGGCTGGTGCTCCTTGTTGCAGGACCAGAGCAATAGAATTTTGGTCCACAGTGAGTCACGACCTCAGCCACAAAACGGTGGATTGGCAGCTACAATGTCCGACGACGCGAGCAGCAAGGACAGAGAGCAAAGGTGATTGCCAGTGGCAAGAGGTTCYAGATCCAGTCGAGGAGAACACAGATCCGGACGAGCTCCTCTGCATTGAGCGGCCGAGYGCCRTCCTTCATCTGTCTTGGCGAAACCATTCAGCAGATAAGGAGAAGAAGATGACGACGGCAGATCTGGCGAATGTCTARTTAGTGTCACGTAGAGAAGAAGAAGAAGATGGCAGAAAACTAGAYCTGGAGGCACGGATCGTGCACCTCTGGCGAATGGCTTGGTCGACGATGGAGTGGGCCACAAACCGCAGATCCGAACTGGAGAGCAAGAGAGGGAAGCCGGAGAAGAGACCTGGAGTGGTTCGCTTGGCTCAACAGAACCAAGCGGCCTCCTAGTCTGCGGCTCGCATTGACCCGAACCAGGTGGTCAGCCTCGATGAACAGTGATAGCAACAGCGAGCTGCAGCAGTCTGACTCGATCACAGCCTAGGTGGTCAGCGATCTGGCGAGCAGAGGGTGGCGACCTCGAACACAGCGAGCAACCGAGCAAAGGTCGCGTAGCCTGGTCGAGTCGCAACAAAATCCTCCAACAGCTGAACAGTTCATCGTCGATTGAGCGGCGTAGCACACGGCGACTAGCAGAAATAGAGAAGATGGTGATCGGTGGTAGGTTTTCTGGGAGTGGACTACGACAGCGGCGGCAGTGTTTCAGGAGGAAGAAGATAAAGGGTTTTTCTTTAGGTTTTTCTTTTCTTTCTTTCTTTTTATTTTTTTATGTATTTTCTCTTTTTTTAATTTTTGGGCCGTAACCTAAACCCTTTGGGCCTTCCCATCCATACTTAACCTAAAATCCTTAAATTAAATATTATGGGTTCCTTTCGATAAAAGCCTAATTTTTGACTAAGAAATAAATAGGCCCACGAGTCGAGCCTTTAACCAACCAATGACTCTTATTCGACACAGATAATATTTTCGTACTCATTAAACATGCGATTTCAAAATGTAAACCACATATAAAATTTTCAACCCTAGTTGGCATACAATTTCACACAATCAAACAAAAATTAATAAAGGAAAAATTCCAAGTATTACAGATACACTGTTAGATTTGGCTAACAAACTCAAAGTTCCTCTTATTTGCTCATAGTTTTCTTCATCAACAAGCATTTTTCGGCTAAATGCATCGGCCAAAAAGGACAGAGTTTCTAAAGAGCATTTTTTAGAATGAGCTTGGYCACGTACGGGAGACTTAAAGAAAGCAACCATATCTGCGGCAAGAATATATGGCATAGTTGGCAAATCCTCATCAGGATCAATCATATCCTGCAGACTTTCTTCAATTAGCTATCCTAATGGAATCACAGAGGTATCAACTGATTGGGCATATCATTTAATTTTTTGCAAGTGAAACTATCAACAAGAATTAGCGATAATGATAGGAAAATTCAAAAGAATATGGCCAAACATGCCTTCACAAACACACCTCCCATATTTCCAGTCAATCTTAACCGCTTAGACCTACGGACATTAGCCAAAGCAACTGTTTCCTTGGGAGCATCAGGGAGATCGTCTACATCTGTCGGCTCATCAACACCTATATAAGAAGAGAATTAGTGAAACTGGCCTAGGTGAAAGAAAAAGATACAACTCTAGATTTACATGCATGCTAAGCTTTAGTCGACGTTTTTCTTTTAGGAGCAGAATCGGTTAAAGGGCCAGCAACATTGATAGAAGTAAAAGAAGAAGTCAGAGTAATGGCAAGAACCAAAAGACCAGTTCTCTTCAAACAAACTTCGAAATCAGCAGCAAAAAAAGGTAGAAATAACATGACTCCACCAAGAGTCAAATTCAAGATTTATCAGTAAACAGGGAATATGCTGGTAAAAGAACTTTCCAAGTTTAGCATGGGTATTTGAAACTAAAGTGTTGATATCAGTATCATCCAATGAAAGACGGTTGTCATAAAGGATTCTTTGGTGCAGGTCAATCAGGACATTTTGAGTCAGGCTAAATTGATGCTACAACAATGAGGATTGTAAGGCTCGACAAAACTTTTTGAATACCTAGCTTTTGGTCAGACATTGTTTAGCAAAACCCTTAGGGTTAGCAAATGGCTCCAAATCTTTTTTGCCTTGAGATAATTTAGGTCCTCTAACAGTTCCCTCAACCAATCTGACTTCTCGCTCGAGCCTATATGGGAACAAATCATCAATCGGAGGATGTTGATACATCACGATTTCATTGGGTAGAGAGGTATTCACAGGGACTTCTCGAAACCCATAGTCTAACACCTCATAAGCACTAAAAAAGGAGTCGGCTAATAGATGATTAACTGCAAACTGGGGTAGATATTCATAAAGCCACAATTGCAAGACCCAAAGGAGCAAAAACATTGCTGGGATCTTTCCCCTTAATCGAATCATCGGATAAGCAAAAAAGGCTGCGATATATCAACAAAAAAAATAAAACAGAGAAGGAGACTGGTCTATTGGGTAGCAGCATAGACTTATAGTATGAGTAATTGCCTAATACCCCAAAGAAAGTCGACCAGAGAATATATTTGTAGAGCCAACAAAGAATAAATGCTTCATGCTCATTCTTAGATATAGAAAATGTCTCCTCTATTTTTTTCTTGGCAAACCTACAATACACAGTGGTATTTTTGTCAAAGAAAACTCAAAAGAGGTCCCTTGGATATCATATAGAGAAGGTAAATCAGCTGCAACAACTAAGAGGCCCAAAATGATCGCTATATCTAGAAAAGTAGGGGAGAAAAAAAAAAGCATTTAGGGACGATAATAAAACAAAAAGAATGACAACCTTTAGCAAGTTTTGCTCTAAATGATAGTCGAAAGCAGTAAGATGAACAGCTTACTAGATACTTTATTTTTTGCGGGGTATCCTCCAAGCTGGGGGTAAGATGTTGCATCCATTACTCATATTAGCAGGCGATTCGGCTAGCAGCACAACATTTTTGGGTCAGCTAGCTAGGTACCAATTTGGACAATTAAGAGAAAGATCAAAACCTTCGGGTTTTAAGAAAGTCAAAAAGCCTACAGGGATCAAAGAGGGAAGGAGAAAAGGACCAAGCTTAAAGATCTCTCATTCAGAGAAATAATAAACTAAAAAGCATTGGTCTACACTTTATACGAGTTTAGATGAAGTGCCTTCAAATTCACCACTATTATAAGCCATTGCTATGAAACATAGGAGAGGTAGTGTTAGCGAAGAGCAAAAGGATTTCAAGAATAGCGGTGTGTTTTTAGGGAGAAAAAGAGTAGAAAGAATATCGGGATGTTTAGGAAGAGTGAAATCTAAACCGTGCTAATGTTTGTCGCCAATGAGAGACGAAAAGACAGAGGAAACTCCAAGTTCCAAGACGGTTATCATGACTAGGTTGAACTCAGTCAAAATATTGGACAAATATAAAGACTGATCAGTCGATGATAGTGGAGAGCAATAAATACAATGTCAGAAGATCAAGGGTTACTAATCCTCGTTCCATAAGACCAAAAAACATATCCAACCAATAAGATGAGGATTTAGGGGACATGTGTTGACACCAGAAAATAGTTGATTAAAAAGGATGGATAAAGAAAAGTAGGGCAACTAATTGAACTCCAAAATAGGTGATTATCGTTAGCATTTCATCAGCCAGAGAGAAATCGACTATAAATAAAGGGATCTTTGATAGGTAGGCAAACAGAGTTCCAAAAAAATACCAAGATACTCGTCGATCAACATGGGACAAGTCAACGGAGAATAGCTCATCAAAGAAGAAGAATCTAAGAGATTGAGCCACCTAGCCAAGATTCTTGGTGATGCTCTACTAGTAGGGTGAGAAATCGAGATGTAGGCCTATAATGGGGAGTGAAAACTAGGAAATGAAAGAGTCGCTTTAGCTCACTTCGCATGCAAGCAAGAAGACCCATCTAGGCTGAGTATAGAAGGAAGAAATGAAGAACAAGAAAGTCCTTGATCTAAATCCACGTCGAACCAGACAAATCAACTTTATTATTGATTACTTCAATTTTCAACATCATGCATCTTATTCTAGTATTACACAACTTGTTTAGCTTATTCTAATGCATTATTATCCAGCTTCTTAGCTAATGTTTATCCAATTTCTTAGCTAATGTTTTTACATCTTTTCCTAACTAATGTTTATCCAGCTTCTTAGCTAATATTTTACAGCTTTGTTTGGCTAATGGCTATCCAACTTTTCTTACCAATTTATGCGGCTTTCTTACATAATGTTGTATAACTTTCCTTAGCTAGTTTTTACATAATTTCCTTAGCTCGTTAATTGGCTTTTACCTAGTTGGCTATTCACTTTCCAGCTTTATTTATTAGCTTCCCTATGCTATTTTTGCATTTTGATTAACGAATTTAATGTTATTTAGCTTGTTTCAACATTTATCCTATTTGCACATTGTTTCTGTTTGCTTATAGCCTAAAATTAGTTTCTTTTACACTAGTATTCATTTTGTTTGCATATCACTAAATTCTTTAGTCGTTTGTATATGATATCTTGGTCTTTTGCACTCATAATTTGCTTCGCCAATCATATACACATTTTGTTGAGGGCTTTATTTAGTTAACTCAAGAACCCACTCTTTAATAAAAGAGGAGGTACGGATTTGACAAGCTATATAAATGGCTAGCTAATTAGAACACAGGCCTCATTGCATTGAAAATAAGACCTGCCATGATTGGATCAGCTAATAGCTAGACCAGCAAACCTATATACATCCACATCCACCATATTTGATGGCTGCTAGCCTTTACAGGTTAGCCAACATCGACTAAGGCATTTTCTGGACACCAACACCTCTCTTGCCACTTTTCCCTCCTTTTCTCTCTTACTCTTTTTTTCTTCTATTTTTTCAGCTTCTCTCTCAATTTCGTCCTTTCTCTTATTTTCTTTTCCCTCAATTTTAGTGTCTGATCCTCTATATTTTTTATCTCAAATTCTTCCTTTCTCTCCTTTTCTCTTCTCTCAATTTTGACTTTGATCTCTTTTCACTATTTTTCTCAAGAGTTTATATTAGGAATGTTCAATTCTTAATCTATGAATATGTTAGTTGCAAAGTTGTTCGACACTCTGTCGTGCCTGTGTGTTTTGTTTGTCATTAATGTTTTGAGACTATTTGTCATTTTCATGATTTGCGAGAAAGGTCCAAATACATAGCATGGTTGAAGTTAATTATCTAGTTCATTTTGGAGGCATCATTTTTGTGATAATGAAACTTTTTTATGATGTTTTCTGTTAGCGTAAGGTTTTTGAGCTAAGAGCTAATTACACATGAACATATAAAAACAAAGTCATGTGTGGTGGGAACACTAGCTTTCAATTTGTTTTAAGGAACACTAGCTTAACAATAATAAACATAGTGTGATTCTTTCTAATATATTGTATTCATGCTCATTACTAAAATAGTAATTAAACAAACCATCCATCATCTATTCAAAGCCGATACTTTCTTTATCATTGTCTTTAGATCGTTAACATGTCAAAAAAATGATAAGCAAATTGTGAGATGCATTTGCCCTACTTTGAATAAGAATATAGTATATAAAGAATAGGTTAAGGACTGAAAACATAAAATTAAACTTAATAAAACTAAGGTAAAACTAATAGAAACTCCTAAAGATAAATTGATACAATTTGAGAGTTTCTGCTAGCTTTGCGTGGGTTTTTGAAGGGGGGCAAAAAAACCTCGTCTATGGATGTGTTTTTTAAAATGTGGCATTTTTAGACATGTTGCATTCACGAAATGCTACCTACCAAAATAGGGTCACAGGTCCTAATTGTGACCTAGATCTCCTCTAATTTTCTCTCATTTTTCATAATTTTGAGTTGAGTAGCCGTAGGTCGCATTTAGCAAATGAGACCTAAATGCAACCTCTTCTAGACGCTAAAGGTGTAGGGAGATATCTTGTCTTACTTCTAATTGAGTAGAAATCACATTGGTATGTGTTTTTATAGTTATCCTTCAAGTATATGTCAAGGACAAGTTCCAAAGGATCACAACCCGTTTTGCAGGAAAAGCCAGTACAAGAAATTGTAATCTCGCTACCCTTTTTTAGCAACACTTTCTCTTTCATATGCATGGGAACATGACATTCCATACATATTCCATTTTTCACAACATACATTTCTCTTGCATATGAACTATGTGGATATTCTTTCTACTACTACCTTCTCTTATTTGAGAGAAGACACTAAACATGCCTACTTGCAAATTGTATAGGGTGATTGTATGTGATGCCCTCCCTCCCTCAGCCCCTAGGTATTACTAGGCTCGAAACGAGTTGTCACCTATCCCACGACTATCAATACTATCACAGTAAATATTAAATCTAAAGTAAAATCATATAACTTAAAGACCAAATTACAAGTCCGATAGGGATTCTAGATTCCGAGTAGACAATATAAATACTAAGTCTATTACAARACTCTAAATAGACCACAATAATAATAATATCCTGAAGACATGAATAATATGCATCCATCTATACTGGAAATTTGAAAGTAGTAAAGCATATGCATTCCTAGACTCTCATAATCATCTTGTTGCTCTAAGGATCCATACCTGCCACTAAGAAAAACATGAAGAAATCTATGAGTGATGCTCAGTGAGTTTCTCTTGTGTGCATTATAAGTTACTTTTCAAGAAGTGTGATTTAGCAACATCATTAAAACAATTGTTCAGAAATATTTCAAAGCAAGCTGCATCCAAAGAGTAATATCTTAACCACATTCTCATTTTCAAACCTTCAATAAGTAAGACATTTCGATCATGAACAATGTTATTCGATAAAACTCATTAGTTTTGAGATGAACATGAAATCACAATTAACAGACCTTTACCGTAAGAATTATACTCTCGGGTTTAAATTGGACCAGCCTTATCACCCTGAGTACACATGCAATTTTTGACCTCATAACCTCACCGATCAATCAATAGTACCCACTAGTTTGGTAACACAGAGTCGCTCGTCACCAGATTAAATCTCCGAATCAGGGATACAAACGTCCACAATCAGTCATGCATACTGATGACGCGACCGTCCGCCCCACACGTTCCCGACTCAAGAGATCCTCACGCTGGAGACCAACTAACGAAGTACTTTACCCCCCCGCCTAGTATTCAAAGTCACCAACAGAGTACTTAATCCCAATATAACAGTTCTCAAGGCAATCAATAACAATCTCAATATAGTTCGACAATCAACAATCTCATGAGCAGCATTCACAAAATTCCCTTATCCAAAAACCATTGCACGTTATTGATCATATCTATTCAAGATATGCACTTTTCATAGGACAAGAATTTGCACATTTCAAGTCTCATACAAAGAAAACAGATTTGAAGAAAATCATGACAACAACCTTCAAAAGCATATTAAGTCAATAACTCAGAGAAAAACACTTGAAAATAGCTTTAGGAGAAACTCACAAAAATGCATGTGGAAAACGGTTTATAGAGAACTCACCTGTAGGCGTGCACTTCCTATAGCAGTCAGCTAGTACTCTCGATTGTGATGATCTAGAACGTGTAACAAATGCATCCTCAGTTGACCATTCATCAATCTATGATTCTTATTGATTCCAAAGAACAAAGCTATTTGTCTATCTATAATTCTATAATACTAAGGCGGTCCTAATGAATCCGGTGTAGTAGTTCTTCATGCATAACAATCGATTACGGAAGACTGTTTCTATTCTGTGTTTCATGTGATTTTTCCAATAAGAATTCAGTGATCAAATTATTCTAATATTTTGAGAAAAGTGGCCATATAGAAGATTCTAATTTTCAAAGTCATTTCAATTCACAAAGAGTTAATGAACACTGACAATGCTTAATTTTGCCTAGCACAAGCAAGGTTGAGTAAATTGAGTATATCTCAAGTTCTAGATCAATTTTTCTTACAGGACCTATTGAAAAGTTATCCTAGTTAAGAGTTTTACATCCACAACAAACATTCCTAATTTAGAGTCATGGTTGAATTGCAGTATTGCGAAAATAGTAAGGTTCAAGGATTACCAACTAAAATTGACAATGTTAAGTGTTTTGCTAATGTCTTGGGTTCTGCTAAGCATTTTCTTACAAACTTTATACCATATTAGAACCTAAAGAAACAGGGATTTCAAACCATTGTGATCTTGATAAGAATCTAGAGCCAAGTTAATAGCTTAGTTCTCAAAACCGAGACTGATTAATAGTTAACCTATAGGTGTTGATAACCTCAACTGGTTCATAGTTCACTAAACCAATCATATTTTCAGCTTGCAGTACATCCAATAGTTTGTCTCTAAGTCTTCTATTTAGCCCTTACAACTCCTAATTCATGGTCTTAAATATCATTCTTTGTTAATCAATGCTTAATCGATTTTCCAGTAACATAAACACAAATCACAAATTGAAATTATCAACTCCTTCTTCAAATCTTAACCTCAAACTCTCATCTCAATTTACATATCAATTCACATCCAGAATACATACCATCTTGCATAAAAGCTTTTAAATTAATAACTTCCAAAGTAGTAGACATAATTTACACCCAATGAACTCAAAATTAACAACAYGAATGCTCTAGTTACCAGCAAAACTCCAGCTATAATCTACGAAAATAAATAGCATAAAGCGGTAAACTTATTTCTATCCTACAAGAACTAACATGTAACATTTGCAAATCTTCAACCTAAGAATGTTTTCTAAGGAGGAAGGTGTAGATTCTAACCATCCAAAGGCAAAGAAACAGCTTGTCTCGGTTGGTCCTTGGTCAAGTAGAATCCTTAAGCTACGATGGAAGAGTGAAGGCAGCAATGGAGGAGCTTCGATGGAGTTCTTAGCCAGCCTTGGTTTAGGTGGTGGTGTGAGGAGCAAGGAGAAGAAGAGAGAAAGAAGAGAAAAAGGATAGACAAGATGGAAGAAAGCAAACCAAAAGAGAGAGATTAGAGAGTGAAGAGAAGCTGAGTAGGGGACTTGAGGAACTAGGAAACTTAGAGGGGAAGAGCGAYGACAAGGCTTCTTAAAGAAGCTTGGTGAATTCTTCAAGAGGGAGGGGTTGCACGGGGTGAGTGGGAGAGAGAAAAGTGAGGAAAATTTTTAAAAAATAAGACAAAATTGCATGCAATTTAAACTTTGTGTGCAAGGTGGCTAACATGCAAGAAATCAAAACAAAATAAACCAAAAAGAAGTTGTCTTATACTGGGTAAAATTGGACAGCTCTTTGCATGCATGCAAGGTGGTAAAAATCTCCTCCAACTGGTCACCCTTAATTTGGAAATAAAAAAATGGAATTTTAGATAAACTTAGGATATGGTTCGAGACAAGCTTTTCGATTCGGCAGAGAAGACTGCTTGGATTCATTATAATCACGTCTAACCTAATTGCTACTCGAATATAACGTAATTAAAGCGTCGACTAAATAAATAGGCTCTAGGCTAAATAAATAACCTTATTCAAATTGACAAATTCCTAATTCTTCTATCATGGTTTCTTGTAAATGCAGACAATAAGATTCTACGACAGTAACTAGGTATTGGAAAACTTTGGGGTTTTACACTGTATGCCCACAGATCTTTAATTCATTATTATTGTAAATCTTTCATATTCTTGATAGAAATGGATGTCTATAATGAGCGGTCTCTTCTATTTTTTATCGTTAAAATATTCCACAAGTTTCGTGAAAGAATTGTCAACCAAAACCTTGATTGGCAATGCACATGTTTTCTTCAAAACAGTATTTAGAGATTCAAATAAATTAGTGGTCATGCAGCCATACATGAAGCCACCATCATGTGATAAAGTCTATTTATCTAAATTGATGTTCATCAATTAATTATATGCATCCAAACTACGCCTTCATCTTGTCTATCATCCATGAGTGCCATAAATTTGATCGCTTTTGGTTGAATCCCTATGTTCATCAACCAATATACTATTGATCTCTTGATCTCTTCCTATATTCATCAATTGATATAATCAAGACATGTTTTAAGGGTGCCTCTAGAATAGGTTGCCCAAATAGTGAGACAAAGAGTTCGTAAATAGGTAGCATTTAGAGAATGTGGCCTTAGTTTTACTTTGCATTCGCTAAACGTGACCTATGACTGATTAACATTAAATTACCAAAAATAAGAAACAATTGGAAGAGATTTAGGCYGCAATTGAGAGCTGTCACCCTTTTTTGGTATGTCAAATTTCTTGAACGTGACCTATTAAAAAATGTCATGATTTGAAAAATGCATTTGATGTACTTAAAGACTTAAACTTATCTTACACGAAACATAAAGTTTCACATGGAAAGCTAACAATTATTGACACACCATCAAGCTTATCTAAGGCTTGAATGACATTTATTATAGATTGAATTATTTAACATTTAAAGTTGTATTAATTTATGACATCTATTGTCATATTAATTGTGTTTGTACTAAAAGATTCTAAAGCTCGAAGCCTCCATTAATATAAAAATTTATCTGAACTCTTGAAGCCTATTAGGGAGACGGACCTTTTCTCAAGAACCCGCCCAAATCCGGCGAAACCCTGCAATTTGACGTATCCCTTTGACTTCTTCCTTTTTGTACGGTTTGTTTCAAAGGAACTGTTCACGTGTAACTTCCACGTGAAACTATTACTCTCGGGTACAACAGAAAGCAGATCCCGTTACTGATAAACCAGTCGCTCTATCATTGTCACGCTCTGCAACTGCATCTGCAACTCACATACAATTTTCTGCGCGTTCTGGCATGTCCAGGAAGGGTTTTTGATTCATTCCCAACTCAAATGTCAATTCTTCACCAGTTCTTCAAACCGGCCAGATATAGTATAGTTCTGTTGTAAATTTCAGTTGAAGCATGGTGGTGATTAGTCACTATTCTTTTCCTTTTTTTTTTATTTATTCTTTAACTTTGGTCACTTGCCACCCCTTTTTTTACTGGATTTTCTGCTCAACCATATTAAAGGAATCTCGAAATCAGCAAAGATCTTTCTGCCGCCCTGTCCAAGTACTGTTTCTTGTATCATTAATTTAAACCGGATAAAGGAAACGAACAGAATCTTGATAGTAATGGGTTTGCTTTCTTACCAAAATTTCCTTCTATTGCATGGGTTTAATATATGCTAATGCAAGAATAAATCTTGAATTATTCTACTTACCTTTTTCGTTTGGAACGACATGGTAGTATAAGCATGTACACATATGTTTGTTGATGGTTTTTTTTTTTTTTTTTTTTTTTTTGGGGTATGTGTAGGTAAAGCTTAAGGGGGGTAATGGCAATCTTGAGAAATTCTCCACCACCAATATGTCCAGTGGGGAAGATTTGTTCGGAATGGGCTAGAAAGTACGTGAAATATTGCCTTTGCAGTACGAAGGATGGAATTTCGTTGTCGCTGGGTTTGATGAGTGTAATGAGTTGGGGTGTTGCTGAGATTCCTCAGATCATTACCAACTACAAGCAAGAGTCTACCGAGGGCCTCTCTCTTGCATTCCTCTTGACATGGATACTCGGGTATCTCCTCATTTTGATATTTTAAAATGAAATCCTTGATTAGTGATTCTATGATGTAGATGTAGAAAAGTTAGGCTATGTTTCTTTAAATCTAATTCCTTGATACTAAGAGTTGGTAGGTAAAACGTTGAGGCTCTATAATAATGTAGAATTCGTTTGGGTTTAGACTAATTCTTGAAATTTGTCCCTTAATGGTGGAGTAAACTCGCATATGAAGAGGCTAGAAAATACTGGCATCAAGATAAATTGGCCTACAATTCACACTACTTTAGTGTGACTAAGCTTTCACATGAGGTTGTAACTTTTTGCTTGATTTTCTTTCAATTGCAATTCTGTTGGTAGACATATGATACAGCTTTGCAAAGATGTGCTTTTGCATTAAGTAGTTTGAGGGAGCCCAATTTTCAAAATAATTGCTTAATTTTAAGCATTTTCTTTTCCATTTACTTGTCATGGACAGCACGTATGTTAAACAACATATAACTTTAAGTTTTCCTTGTCAAAGATCCTGGGAGTTTTAGAAATTAATACCAGGAGTTTTTCCCATAATAACTCTTAGTTACTTAACCATACCCCAATTTGTTGCAGTGGAGTATGTTAGTAACGATCTTTTTTTCTAACTTCCTTTAAAAATATCTAGAAGCTATTACCAAGTTTTTGGATGGGAACAAGCAATTTAGCTGTTTAATTTACACAGTTAAATCTTTTTATTAAAAAAATATTAACATTGCCTAAATGTTAAGTTTTTGTTATAATCTCTTCTGTTATGGAAAATTGGAAAGGTGAGATGATGTTTACTCTTCTTGATCGGCTGCATATGCTTTACTCTTGATTTTAGAATGGGAAGAACATATGATCTTTCTTGAAGACGGGGAAATGGAAATCTTGGGCAGCTGATTATACAATGGAAGTCTCTGATTATGTTCCTATAGAAATACAAGGATTGAGTTCCAATGCAATACTCTGGTGCTTCAAATTCCATTCACGCAATGGAATATCCACTTAGCTCTTTTTGCTTAGATTCCTTCCATGGACTTCCTTTTGTCTTCTCTGTCTATATGTATTTTCATTTAGCTAACTTCATTAATTGGCAGTTCTGATATAATGAAACTCTCCACTTGTCTATCAGTTTCTGGACATTTTTTAATTTCTCTTGCAATAATTATGTCATTCTCAAAATATACATTCACAAGGATATATGCATTTTCTGGACTTCAATCCCTTAACATGGAGCTGCTGTAGTCGGTGGGGTTCAGTCGCTCTAGTTTGCATTTACTGTTTGAAACTGTTATATATCACTCTGCTTGACTGACATTTTCTATTTGATCAAACAATAATTGAATCCTAAATAGCTCTAACATTTTGAAAATACTTCAGATCCAGCTAGCTTGGTATACGACTGCCAATGGTCTTGCATGCAATATAGTACAGTTATTCCTGTCACCAAAATGTTCATTCATGTAGAAACATCCAAAGAAAGAAATGTCTCAATTGCATTATGGTTTGTAACAGATAATGGCAATTGCATTGTTTATGTGATTGATAATGTTTTCTTTTTTAACTCAAGAGAATGACTAGCCAAAATGGAAGGGTTAGATTTCAAATTACAAAGCCAAAGAATTTTCTTTCTCTTTGATTCATCTATTTTAGAATGATTCATTCAGATAGGCAGTTTTTAATGCTACTACTGGGGGATTTTCAGAATATCTGAATGATAAAGATAATACATAGCAAATGTTGTTAATAGAAATATATATATGCATATATAATTTGCGGATCTTCATTCCAAAATTCTACTTCCTAATGGTCGTATGCTCCTTTTTCTTTTTTCTTTTTTTCTTCTTTCTTGTTTACTATTCGACATGCATTAGTATGTTACTAACTTTGTTTTTTATTTTTATTTATTTGAAACTTCATGCAGAGATCTTCTGAACCTTTTCGGATGCATGCTAGAACCAGCTACTGTGAGCTTTCCTCTTCACAAAAATCATCTTGGATTTTATGTTTTCAATGAAATCGCAAACACTCACTTGAACATCCTTAAATATGATAAGAACAGAGAGGATAAGAAACTTGAATTGAAAGAAAAACCACATATTACAGCTACTATTTGATCTAATAGATTAGCCAATAACGGAATGTTAATGGGTCCTAAGATTTAAGTCCTCTATAAGAATTGAGCATCCTACGAGTTGATTTAATTTCTTCATGTACCTTCATGAAGAATAGTAAACAGAAATATAACTTGCTGGTAAGAGTAATGTAAAAATTTCCTGCACCATTTCAAACATACCATATATTCGGGCTCTTTCCATACTGAACTGACAGACCATGGTTTATATGAAACATACCTTCATGAAGCTCAGTTCACCAGAAATATATACCATGCTGCACCATTTCAATTCTTTTTCCTAGTCTTTCATATAAAACATTGTCTGTCACAAATTTTTGATTGACTTTCTTAATTAAATTATTCAGCTTGTTCATTAAGGTAAAAGAAAATTTAAAAGAAGGTACATGAACCTCTTATAAATATTCAGCACTTTAGGATTTCACATAGAAAACCGTTTCTTCATGCCTGGCATATTCTTTAAGAACTAATGATCTTTTTACCAACTAATGATCTTTTCTTGAGTACTCAATTTTGTGACTACAAATGGAAGAGAGCTARTCTCTGTTACTCTTTAAGCAGCTTTGGTTGTGCCTGTTGTTATTTTCTTGATTGTTAAATAACCATTATTTGAAGAAGAATACACATGCTGGAATGCACTTGTCTTTTTCTTCTTTTACATGATCCCCTCAATTTTTCTATGGACACCACATCAAACATTAATTGAGTAATGGAACGTAATGAAACCATAATGATGGATATAATATCGCCCATTCTGTGAAGAATTCTGATAATAACTCGGTAGGACAGCAAGTAATATTCCTTGGAGTTTCTGAAATAATGCAGTATTATTAATGCCTAGTGAAGTGGCAAGTCTTCCAAAGGAGAGAGGTGGTCTGATTATGATCTATTGTTTGATTTGTGCACTTTAAAGTTTGAAGGCTTCAGAAATTATGAGATTTTTATTTATGTTTTGTTGAATGGAACTTATTGCATAGTCAATTAAAAAGAGATCCTGTTATCAAAATATTTTAGTATGAAACATTTTGTGCTTTTCCTTGGGAAAATTATCTCTGCTTATTAACTGATCTTCTTGATTTACAGCTGCCAACGCAATACTACATGGCAACTGTAAGATTATCCTCTGTGTTGTTCTTTAATTCTTGAGTATATCTGATACTAGTTTATTCTAGGACAAGTTAATCACTGATTGATTTGCATGGTGCTTAGCAGTTATACACATTAACAAGCTCAATTTTGGCTGCACAATCCATATACTATGGCTACATCTATCAACGACTGAAATCTAACAGGCAGCATGATGAGGTTGGATGTTCATGCATTTGATCTTTCTTATAGATGTTATATCTTCAGATATTAGTTTCCATTTCTTAATATCATGATCACCACATTGAAAATAATCAAATCTGGAAAGATATCAGTATTATGCTGTCTTGATAAATAAGGAAACATTTTGCATAACCAGAGGTCCTGCTTTAGGGCTAATTAAAAAAGGGCAGGACTTGTTTTTCTCATTGGGTAAAATTTACTTAATTATCAAGTGGAAAAATGGTGGGGGGAGAGAGAGAGAGAGAGAGAGAGAGAGAGATGTTTCATAAATATGCATCATGACTCAATTTTGTTTAATAGAAAACAAGTTTGGCAATGATCATCGTTGCTTGTGAAAATATAGTCTCAAACTTACGTTAGTAAAAGAAGAAAACAGTTATTGACATCAAACTGGATTATTCCTCTGTCGACTCTCTCTCAAATCAATTTGGGAATTATATGAGATTAGAGTCTGGGAATTAATGGAAGAAAATTTTCTGTAGAATTGAAAGAGATAGTTTGAAAAAGCCTTCTAAACTTAACCTTAACTGGGTGGGATCTTCTTTCCTTGATTTGATAGTAGATGAGATGTATGTATTCACTCTTTAGGTGAAGCTAATTTAATTCGATGAACTTTCATATCTTTTCAATGTTAAATAAACAAATTACTCATTTTTTCTTAAAAAAATTAATCCATATCATTTCCTTGAACTATGCTACAAAATAGTTAGTAGCTTTGATCGGAGAATATCGTGTACTGGAAGTAAGAGAAGTTTGAAGGTGGGARAAGAAATCTTCTAATCTGTTGATTTATGTGCTATCTGGATTTTCAAAGGACATTAGTTTTCAACCAGATATTGTGGCCATGCAAAGTGATGTTAACAAAACACGAGATTAAACTTGTATTATTTTGGAAATACTAAATGGTGAAGGAGTTGTCATTTTTGTTTATAGAGATGTTGTTTGGACGATGTGACACCTACCTTTGAGATCAGTTTAAGGATACATAAACCATTCCAGGAGATTGATTAAGCAAACACTCCAATGTTGTGAAGCTGATTTGAATTGTATGTCTACGACTGTAAAAGAAATTAAGGAATACATCAGCAATTCTAATGAAGATTATTGGAGGACACTCGAATCAGTATTCGGTAAAGATTTAAGCTAATGTTAAACAGTTTTTGGGTGTCATTCCTTGCTTTTGGTTAGGAGTAGTCCTTAATGTTTTGGTTCAGGTACAGGTCATTACTACCCTCGCATAATTTTGTCATTATTCTGGATATTGACTGCAAATTTTGCAAATGCACAGGCACAGCTTTCACTGTTAACCTAAGATAATGTGTCACAMTTTGTTCTATATATCTTATTTCTATGACTTCACACTTCATAGCTTTTGTAGGAGTAATCTGGATTAAAAAATTGATGGTGTCATCAATTTCAGGCAATCTTTGTTGGTACAGGAGATACCTACAACTTAATATCAAATCTGTGAAAGGAAGTGTTATGATTTTAAATCTTGCCAAAGATCCCTATAAATTATGATGATTCTCAAAAGATCAGTAAAATTTTTCCTTATGATTTCTTTTAATGGATCTTCTAGTACAGTTTATATCTGTATTTGCCTTTCTCTCGTAGCTCTATCATAATTGGGCACAAAAGGTAGTTGAAAGAATAATTCTTTGGGAAATGTCAACTGCATATATTCATTTGGAAATATAACTAATCTCATTATATTTCTACTGCTTATTTTACCGGAATTATCAAATCCCAACTGCTCTAAAGAAGCCTTAACATGAGAAAGTATGAGCACAAGTTAAATGATCAATCTTCTGYGATTGCATGCTTTCTTGCTTCATTGCATATTTTTCTCTTAACTATCAGTTCAGATAAAAGGGTAAGAGCTTAAGAAATTTGATGAGTAAGGCATTATTGACCAGTAAGTAGCATATTGTAGCTTTATGCCTCCTATACGTATTGGAAGAATTTGTATGCGATAAACATTGCTCCCTTGTATGTTTTTGCTTGTTAAATGGACCAGGTCATCCCAATTGAGGCCGAAGAAAAGACAAGAAAGGACAACTATGGGTTTGATAAGAAAGAGGTTCACCATGTGGGGTTTTTTTCATCTGGGGTTGCTCCAAGCTCACCTATCCCTCTTCCAGCCCGACCTTTTGATGTTCCCACTGCAGGAGAATTATACTACAGGTAACTAGTCTTTCTTTGAAGTTTTACATTGCATACTAACTCAAATTCCTGTCAGCATTCTGATTTCTATCATCTGAAAGTTAATATAGAAAAAAGTTGGAAAACTGTAGATCTCGATGTGTGCTAGAAGAAACATGACATCATAACCATGAAATAATTTTTGAATTAAAGAACTTGGTTTAAATAATGTAATCAAACTTGTCCCTACGGTTATTTCTGTTATCAAAATAATTAGGTTCACTAGTGACTACAGATATTTCAATTCTTCGGTAACACGAGACAAGGATGAAGAGCAGCTGCAACATGAAGCATGTTTAATTGAAATGTTAGTCTATATATATGATTTTTAGCATTTTTTTTTTTTTTGGGTACCTGAGTCAAATAAATGGCAAATGAAGTGATGTAGAGAAAGGGGAGGAGGAAATTCTGGCCTGTTTTTGTAGTTCAATAACACATGCCATCCATATTTATTATCCTGCTAATCTTGAGTCCTACAGTTACCACTGGGCTTTCCTATATTTGGCAATGGTTATTCCTTGCTATGGCCTTCTTCTGGTAATATTTTGTTTGTAGGCATGCTGGATCCTTCTCTTTAACTAATAGTTACAACTGCTGCATCTATCTTCTAGTAGTTTTTACATAATTGTGKAGTCCAGTTGTTTTGGTCAAGTACTTGTTCTTAGTATTAAACTAAGAACAAGAGTCACGCTCCTAATTGTGGATTGCAGGTCAGCAAGATCTCTATCAATGAGTCACACTCCTACAGCGGGATCATTTCCGGTGCAAAGGATGACATCTGAGAGTGATTTGATCCAAACTAAAGTGCCCCTGCTTGGTGCACGTGTGCCTACGAAATCTGCACCTTCTCCAGACATCAAAGCCATGTTGTCTGTGGTGAGATTTTTCACAGTGCTAGTGTTCTTGAGATGATTAGAACTATTCTTGCCATATTTGACAGTTTCTTATTCTCTCAATATTTCAGGTATCCTTTGTGACCTTCCTTGGCATTTTGAAATTTCACAAGTTAGAAAGCAGTGGTGCTGTAAAGATTTTCCAAGCTCCAGCAGGTGTTGTGAAGCCAGTTAGGAGAAGACTCTTACAGGCAATCAAAATCATTTTTCATTATTTAGAAAAAAAGATTCTTATCCCTAAACCAAACAGATATATTCTACACACGTTATAGTTGTAGTAGTTCAACTTTTGCTCTAAAATAATTGTAGATCTTTAAATTATGAAATGGTTCTCCTCTACAGCTTTCCCTTTCTGCCTTGTTTAATTAACACAGATATAAATTCTATTTTCACCCTCAATTAGATTGTCTATAATGTACCATAGCATGAATAACTAAAGAGTTAGATGTTTGATTAGTGCAGGCAATTAGTGTTCCAGCGAGAAATAGTTCATCCACGATTAGTGGTGGAATTGGGACATTACTTGGTTGGGGAATGGCAGCTGTTTATATGGGTGCGCGTCTTCCCCAAATTTGTCTCAATGTAAGTGATGCTCTGCTTTCCAAAATTCTCAAGCATACAATAGACAAACTATTCTATCATTGAATGTTATTTTTTCACTAAAATGACCAGACAATCTGGTGGTCAGTATATTTATGTGTTGAATTCAATCTGCGAAGGCATTAAAGCAAATAACCAAATATGGTACCCTGTATTTTGAACTTGGAATTTCCATAATATTTATTGGCATTTGAGAAAATATTGGCAATTCTTTGTGTTACTTTGTTCCCTAGCCTGCAGATTATTTGCTGCAAAATGTCAATGATTATTACTACTTCTGATTAAACTTGACTTTTTTTTTCTGATGTATTGCAGATTAGAAGGGGAAATGTAGAGGTATGGATTTCAAATTTTGTATTCTAGCAAGGAGATATATTGTACAAATTGAAACCTTTATGTTGTCATGGATGTGATAAGCAATGCATATTATGTATTCTAATTTTCCAACCTTGGTGATATTTAGGGGCTCAATCCATGGATGTTCCTCTTTGCTGTGCTTGGTAATACTACGTATGTGGCAAGGTGAGCTAATTTTGATTGTCTCTCCAATTTATAACTACTTATTTGTTTGAAGTCCTTATATAACATATGAGGCCAATAAATATTCCAGCAATATTGTCTTCGTCTTTTTGGTAGACTTGCAGATACTCTTATGGTTGGTTGGAAGGTTTTACTAGATTTCCTCTTCATGATTAATGCTAACCTTGTTTTACTATTTTTCACTTTTAGCATACTTGTTAGCAGCTTTGATTGGTCAAAACTAAGACCAAATCTACCATGGCTAGTGGATGCTGGCGGATGTGTTCTCCTTGACACCTTTGTATCCTGAATACTTATGTTGCTTTTCACCCAACAATTCTTTGGAGCGAAGAATCAATCTTTTATTTCCTTCTTTTTTTTTTCCTTTTTGGGTGGATAACAAATGTGGAAAATGTCTATTATGGGGTTTGGTGAAGCTTCTGAAGAACTTTTATCTTATCTCCTTTTAGAGTTTGGAAAAACTTCCACATTTGTAAAAGTGAATAAAATTTTCTAAATTTTGAGTTGGAGGTTGCTCCAACTGAAAACCCTCTTAAGGTTAGCAAATGTAGCATTACATTGTAAATGTATTGATCATTACTAGGAGGGATACATCATTTTTGGAATTGCTCATCACTTTAGGTATCTGAGGATATCCTATGGCCATATGGTAATTATTCTTTTTCCATGTACTTGAAATCTTGTTTCCTTGATGCCTGCTATCACCTTATCTTGTTCAGATAGTAATTCAGTTCATTTATTTCCGCTATCGGGCACTTCAAAATGCTGAGATTAAGCATATCTGATGCCACTCATAGTACCTTGATCAAGAGCAAACAGCCCCAAAGGTAAGCTATATAGAACTATTCCACCAGGCTAGGAAATTCAGTTCTCGATATCCACAGACTCAATTTTGTTTAGATTTGGATTTTAAAGTAACAGTTTCATTTGCTGATGCATTAGTAAAACTTGATTCATAAAGGATTTGAGAAGGTTGGGTAAATGAATGTTCTTCTAGCTTAGTTTGTTTTTTCGTTTAGTCAGGAAGTTTACATTTGGTTAGGTGTATTCATGAATACTGAATATATTTTAGTGTACACATTGCATGTAATCTAAGTAAATTTCAGTAAGGACATTCATGATTCTCCCAGCAAATTACTATAAAGGTCAAAGGTGCATATGTTCACCAAAATGATATTCATCAAAATTTATCAGTTGAACCTGATATCTGGTCTCTCTGTAATATTTGACAATTACAAATAAGCCTTGTAGGCATGCATCTAAGGACGAAAAGATAATAATAAGAGTTTATGCATCCTAAATTGGTAAACTAAGACCTGTGTTATTCATCTAGATTGCCTTTTTTATATGAGAATTTGAAGTTTTTCTTGTATCATGCCTCGAATATTGTCATTTCCCTTTTCCTTGAATTTCCCTTTTTTACTTCTTAATTTTTTCTTTTTTTTTTTTTTTTTTGGGTTGGGGTAGGAGGGTTGGGGGGGGTGGGGTGTTATGGTAATGTTATTTTCAGTCTAGTGTCTCATTTTCTCTCTCATACCGGCAATATGCCGACTCTCACCCTTGCCTGTCCGCTTTTCTCCAAATTGAACTTGATACTTACAATAGGCTATTGTATTCTACAACTCATGGATCAAGAAGCAAGCAACTTTAGCAGTCCCATGCGATTTCACCCTGAAGAGTTTGGAATTCATTGAATGGAAGAGACAAAAGAATGCTTCCAATGAGAAAATTACATATTAGAGTATTTTTTGTTTTAATTCATGTTTCATGCGGCGTGTTGATCATTTGGGAGCAGGCTTGATATCCAAGTGTTTTGTTTTAATAAAATTTATTGAGTAATAGAAATGGTTGAATAGAGCAATTTTTATTTCTTTATTCATTTATTTTATTTATTTATTGATTCATTGATTTATTCTTTCGAAGTTTTCTGTGGGTTGTAACTACAGGAATAGTTTCTTTGTTGTGGATTGGAAATATTTTTATGTTATGAGATAGAGTATTGGTTGTGTTTGAGTGTTGTTTTCCTCTTGTGTATAGGGTGGATATGTTGAAATTATAGGGGAGACTTTGCCGATTTTTTTTCAAATCCTTTCTACTGTAATATTTAAAATCTTATTTTTCTCAATTTTCGATTGGTAACATTTTCAGGTTAGAATATTTCCTAATCTGGGGATGKTATAATATATGGCTAAATAAAAACTCAACAGATACAAACTCAAATAGTCTCATAATTTTCCAACCAAGTATACCACATGTAAGCCAAAATTCAATAGAAATTACATGTATGTCATATTATCTTGATCAAAGTAAGTGTTATATCCCCTAATAATTACTGCAAAGTAAAACACACAAGTATCAATCACATTTTACAAGGATTAGTTCACAAAGTATATGTAAGGATTATAATCACTTATGTTGTCACAAAAGATGGTATTTTCATAATTAAGCTTGCAAACTTATCACATCTCCACCACTATCAAGTAAAATTCGTACACCAATCAAAAGGTCTTTATTTAGTTGTAATGGGTTAAAGTAAAATAGTAGGACGAAAGGATTTAAAACGTCAAAGGAAATATAAAATCAATCAATTGATTTTAAATTGCAGCAGTAGATAAAAATTTCAGCAACATTTGTTTAAAAACCACTTTTATTCTTCACGAGAAACATCATAAAGTATCTGTTCTTCTAAGCTTCAAAGCAACTGCTTTTAGCTTGTAGCTTCAAATAAGTTGCTAGTGATGTGTTCTCTTGAGCTTTTTTGTTTAGCTTTAATTAACAATTTTTTGGAAAAAAGGTACCCTATTGTGTGACCAATTATTCACAATAATGCCTCTGAATTTAAAAGGTTGAAATTCCTAATTCTCTAACTTCATCTCCCTTCACACCATTCTTCATCGTCGCACCTTCGCCGTAGTGTAGACGAGTTTCATCATTTATAAAGTAATTCTTTATTTTTATGCCAATCTCACAAAAACTATAAATAAGGAAGCAAAAGATATCGGTATAGGATAGTGGAGTTAGATACAGAGAAATGGCATTGGATGTGGACAGAGGTAATCTAATTCTGAATGTCCTTGCTAGTAGACTTTAATCAGGAGGATTTCACTACTATATTTGCATAGGTTAGAAGCTTTGTTAAAGCTCATGAAAGGAGAACTAGATATCTCAATGTAGAAAAAAGAGTCTTCAATAGAATTCTAAAGACAATTCCACTGCCAAATAAAGAACACAAGAGCTCTGTTAGTTTGATGCACATGTTCGTGATGTACATGATGGAGAAGAGGAGACCTATGAATTTTGCCTATCTTATGATGAATTATTTGTACTTGGCCAAGGGTGCTAAAAACAAGAATTAAATCTACCTTATGGATGCTTTCTAACAAGACTTTTCAATGCATGGAATATGCCTTTAGATGACAGGGAAAGGAATTTMGAAATTTTTAATGATGAAGCACTGAAGATGATGAGGCTAAGGATAATAAGTAAAATCTGGTATGACATAGAAGTTACTAAGAACATGGAACAAAATAATGCATGGGAGAGATTGGAAAAAAGAGAAAATGGATACTGATTTGGCAAGAATGAAGCAGTTAAAAGAAACCTGCTGAGAGATCTAGATACTGAAGCTTTAGCTGAAAGGGAAGTTGAAGAAGAAGAATAGATTGCAAAGGAATCAAAGAAAATTGTCTTGATACTCAAGAAAAAGAAGAAGAAGCACACGAAGCAGAAGAAACTTTGAACAAGAAATGAAAGCTTAAGCAAAAAATTGACTGTGCATSATAGATTTGTTGCAATGGGGAATCTGTATACCTTGTCCTTGATGATATAAATGATTTCAAGAAATTTGTAGGAGAAAAGTTAAATGATGAACACAAAAAGATCACTAAACTTCATCAGAACATCGAGACTGCCTTGCTGATTGTAAATGCAAAAGAAGAAGAAAGGTTTCAAAAGTTGGGGGCTGCTCTTGCTGATGAGCATGAAGGCATAATCAGGCTAATCAAGAAGCTATGACAAGAAGACAGCATAGCTAACAGAATGAGAGGAATAAAGAAGCTGTTACAGATTGTAAAAGGATACTTCAAACCTTAGCATTAAAAGGAAGTTTGAAGAGTCGTTAGCATCATCAAGCAAACCACATCAAACTATTGTTGTAAGTGAAGATAAGCAAGAAGATGCGCAATAGACTGCAATAGTGAACATTGAAGCTGAAACTGTTCACAGACTGCTTTAGTTAAAAGTCAATCCAAAGATGCTGATTTTGAAGCTGAATTAAAAGAGAATATAGATGAAAAGCAAGAGAAAGAAACTAAAATTGATGAAGTTTCAAAGGACAAAACTCAGGAAATGAAGGATGCAAATGCAGAAGGAAGAATAAGTTAGGCTGAAACTATTGATGGCCATTTATTGACCGATTTTAACTGTCGGTAATCAGCCTTTTTATAGTAGCAAAAGAAAAATTCATTACTTGGGATGATGATGAACATACCAATGAAGGTACAAGTGAAAGAGAAATTGTATGTTTTATGGCTCTAGATGATGAGGTAACCACTTCTATCCCAATCTCCTATAGTTGATATCGTGATGCTCAATATTTGCTCATTTATACATATAATGAGATAAGAAAAAAGAATAGGGAAAATAAGGATATGAGAATCAAAATTGAGAATTTATTTAGTGCGAATGCTAAATTTCAGTTAGATAATAATTCATTTATTGATTTTATGAAATCACTTGAATGTGAGAAATCTAGCCTATCCATGATCACTAAAGAAAACATTGAATTATACAAGAAGGTTTCTATTCATGGTACCGTGATGCTTGAATATGATGCTTTGAAAAGAAAAGTTGATGACTTGAGTACTAGTTTGATTAAATTTACTAAGGGAAAGAATAATCTTTGATAAACTCCTTGTTGCTCAGAGATTTCCCATTGAAAGTAATGGCATTGGATATGAACATTCACACAAGAAAACACATCATGCTAAACCATTTGTTATAACTATATCTTCATAGTCTACATCCTTTACTTGTACACATCATGCTAAACCATTTGTTAGATCTTCATCTTCATATGTTACATCATTTACTTGTACTTACTGCGAAAGACGATGACATAATGCTACATAATGCTTTTACAAGAAGCAAATAGAAAGTGGCATGAAATCCAAGTACGTAGTTAAGACTTCCAAGACTGATCTCAAAGAACCCAAGAAAATGTGGATACCAAAGGTCTTATTTTATTAACTGTTATACGGATGTCTGAAGGCCAAGACTAGGGAAACCAAATGGTTSCTAGATAATGGTTACTCAAGAAATATGACCGGTGATTCATCAATGCTTATGAACTTTTGAAAGGATCAAGAAGGATTGGTAACTTGTGGAGATAGAAGGGTAAAATTCTTGGAATGGGAAGTGTTGGTAAGGCACCCCATCCTATCATAAAAAATGTGATTTTGGTTGATGAATTGAAGTATAACTTCCTTAACATTAGTCAATTATGTGAATATAGCTATAAAGTGCCTTTTGGAAAGGATACTTGTCAAATTGTTGATATGAGTAATGATAAAGTTATATGCATTGCAAGTAGATGTGGTAATGTGTACTCTCTTTATTTGGATGAACTTGGCATACAAGATGTTAAATCTTAATCTTGGAACTTGATGATTCTTATCTATGGTATAGAAGATTATGACATGCATGTTAGCATGGACTTGTTGAATGATATTTTAAAATATGATCTTGTTAGAAGTCTTCCCAAAATACGTTTTCAAAAAAGACAAAATTTGTGATGCTTGCCAATATGCAAAATAAAATAAAGCCTCTTTCAAGCCCAAAAAGATTATTTCTGCCTCCAAGCCTCTTGAACTTTTACATATGGATTTATTTGTTCCTATGACCAAAACAAGCTAAGGCAGTAAGAGATATGCTTATGTGATAGTTGATGATTTTTCTAGGTTTGCTTGGGTATTATTTCTTGTTAACAAAGATGATGCATGTTAGTTTGTGAAATTATTCAAACATGTACAAAACTCCATTAGAACAGAACTTATTTCTATCAAAAGTGTGGAAGAGGATTTTACAACAAAAGATTTTATTTCTTTATGTGATGAACTTGGTATACACACGATCTTCAGCGGATAAAACCCCACAAAAAATGGTATTGTGAAGGGAAAAATCGCACTCTAAAAGACATGACCCATTCTATACTATAGGAAAATAGTTGGCCAAAATATTTTTGGGCCGAAACAGTTAATATCTTCAATGTTATGTTGTCAACTGAGTTTCGTTGAGACCATTTATTAGAAAAACTTGTGTGAACTCATTTTTAGAAAACCCCAAATATTTCATATTTTGAAGTATTTGGATGCAAGTATTTTGTCTTGAATGATAGAGATAATCTTGGTAAATTTGATAGAAAAGCCGATCATGCTATAGTTCTTGGTTATTCATCCAATAGGAAAGCATGGAGAATTTACAATAAAACAACTCTTGTTGTTATTGAATCTATGAATGTTACTTTTGATTAATCTAACACCTATTCTATAAGAAAGGAAGATGGGTGTGTAGGCCCCTCATACGATTTGTTCAAGCAAGATCAAACCAAATACCATATTGTAGATCAAGTGAACCTTGAAGAAAAAGTGGTAGAAGAAAGATGTGATGACGAGAAAGGTCAAAATAAGAAAAATCAAAATCAACCTTGAATTAATTTGCCAAAGGAATGGAGATACAAGTAACCTCATCCTATCAAATAATTGATGATCCATCACAAGGTGTAAGGACTCATAGACAATTTATAGATAAATTTCTTTACTTTTCATAATTTCAGCTACTTGCATTGATAGTGTTTTGAATGATGAGTTTTAGATTATTGTAATGGAAGAAGAGCTGAGTGAATTTTATTGATCTCGTGTGTGGAACCTTGTGTCTAGACCTAAAGACTATCCTGTAATAGGAATTCAATAGGTATTTAGAAACAAACTTATTAAGAATGGTGAAATTGTAAAGAATATGTCTAGATTGGTAGCTCAGAGGCACAATCAAGAATAGGGTATTGATTATGACGAAACATTTGTTCTCATTGTTAGAATTAAATCTATTCGAATGCTACTTGCCTTTCCTTGCTTTAAAGGTTTTAAGCCTTTTCAAATGGATGTSAAAAATGCTTTCTTCTATGGTTACATTGAGAAAGAAGTGTATGTTGAACAACATCTTGCATTTACTCATAGATTGTATTCGAATCATGTTGTCAAATTAACTAAAACTTTGTATAGTTTGAAACAAGCTTCTAGAGCTTGGCATGATAGATTAAGTGGATATCTTGTTGCTAATAGTTTTTCTGGAGGAAAGTGAATACAACTTGTTTTATAAAATCAAATGGTTTAAAAGATTTACTACTTGTACAAATTTATGTGGATGACATTATATTTGGTTCTACTAATAAAATCTTTGTACAAAGAGTTCTCCAAGATTATGGAAGATGACTTTGAGATGAGCATGATGGGGGTGCTTACTTTCTTTCTCGGACTTCAAATCAAACAAACCCCTCAAGGCACCTTCCTAAAACTAGCGAAATATACCAAGGAATTGCTCAAAAGATTTGGAATGGAGAATGCAAACTAGCACACCAATGAGTACAACCTTGAAGCTTGCAAAGATGAGAAAAGTAGAAAGGTTGATGAGACAAAACATAGATGTATCATCAGTAGCTTACTTTATTTGACGGCTAGTAGGTTAGCTATTATGTTTGTCGTATGCATATGTAGATTTCAATCATGCCTTAAGGAATCACATTTATGTGCAGTTAAATCTATTTTGAGATATCTTGTTGGTACTTATGATTATGGAATATGGTATCCTAAATGTGATATGTGTGAATTACTTGGTTATTTAGATGTGGATTATTCCGATTGTAAGGTAAATAGGAAGATAACTAGTGGTATTTGTAATTTTTTAGGAGATTATTTAATATCATGGTATAAGAAGAAAGAAAATCATTTTGCATTGTCCATTGCGGAAGTCGAATATATTGCTACGGTGTTGTTGTGCACGAATACTATGACATATCTTGATTGACTATGGTCTTGATTTTGTGAATGTTCCAATCTTACATGACAATACTAGTGTAATCAATTTGATCAAGAATCCTATTCGACACTTTAGGAATAAGCATATAGAAATTAAGCATCATTTCCTTAGAGATCATATGTAAAAATGTGATATTTGTGTGAATTTTATTGGTACAAAGCCATCTTGATAAGGATATATTTACAAAGCTATCAGTTGAGAAATGGTTTTCAGTGTTTAGAAGATTATTAGGAATCATCAAATTCCATGATTAACGTGTTTATCTAGATAAGGAAACTTTTCTCAAAAATCGGTCACTTTGAACGTAAGTTTTGGTCACCTTGGATGTTTGAAGAGCACTATCCGAAGTAAGAGTAATAATTAGCCTCAAATGCAAGGTTTGGATGATGTCACAACAATTGGAGCAGTCTCTCTCTAAGTTTGAACATAACCCTTCTCAGTTTGAGCTCTTCAAATTCATTTCACTTCCTATTTTTGATTTTGAGCTATATACTTACTCTTTACAAGAAAGATAATGTCCAGGGAGCCTCTGTGATGATGGCATCTTTGCCTTTCTCTATTAAGCTAGGGTTATAAGAAGTATTGGCCGGTAGATATCTTGATTAATTTATCTAGTAAACAATTGAGATGGCAGAGTCATCAGAGGAAGAGGATGAGGGGAAGCTTACTGGAGGAAACCAGCAGCTAGTGGTGGAAAATGATCTAAGCGAGATGGCCAAGAAAGCTGCTTGGAGTGTCAGCTCTTGGAAACTCGGAAATGGCGTCCTTGCTCTTCGAGACGACAACCTCGATACCTACTGGATTATTTCACCTATCACTTTTCCATCAGTCTTAAACTCTGTAATTTTTTGGGTGTTTAACTGCCCTATGAAAGAACTCCTCTTTCTTTTATTTGATTTGTTTTCCATTATTTTGGTGTTCTTGGACTCTAGATCTGATAGAGCATMGAGCCTCGTCTTTTGAATATTCAGTTTCAGAAGAAAGCGAAGCTCCAAGTGATTTTTTTCAAAAGAGTAATAGTTTCTTATTAAGCCATCTGTATCCATAGACAATTATGCTAATATTTTATTAGATTCATGAAGAACAAAACCCCTCTAATTCTTCARTTGATTACACATTCTTTTGAGGAAAATTTTGAGATGGAAAGAACAAGGGAAACTCCCTTAATTGCTTCAGGAAAAGGAAAATTTGTGGCTAATACTGAAGGAAATTCAAGAAAAGGAAAGCCCAGATTCATGAGTGATGCAAATGAAACAAAATATCAAGAGTTTTAGGCCAAGAACAATAGTGTATTTTTTTGGTAGAACCTTCACTTGATGTGATCTTAGAGTAGTAGAAAGTGCACTAGGTTGTACCAAATAATATAGAAAGATATCAATCCCATGGAGTATTGAATCCTGATTAACATCCATTTATAGTCCTAAAATTTATCTAGCCAATCGATCAATTGAGATGAGAATTAACCAAGGTATTGTAATTAAATGCAAGTGATCACACAAAAACAACATAGAAGGAAGACAATGGAGAAAAAATCTAACACCCGTGGGTTCACCTATGTATTCTTCGACTATGTTATCTAACCGATGTCTTCAAATCAACATTTCAAGTATTGACCAATCAAACCCAAGATTATCTCATATACTTTGTCAAGACATAAACAACATATTTATTTAAGTAATTAAGTTTATGTCTTAATACTTAATTTAACCTAAAAACAACGCATTAAACATATGGTTCTCAAATATTGCAAAAATCATGTAACTATTTCACATGCTGTTCATGACACTTGTTATTTGACCTAATTGGAAAACTTTTGTCCCTGGTTGCCTTGGGACTTGTTTAAAATAATTGCAAGATGACCAGTTATACAATTGAACATTAAGAAGAACAATAACAAGACTTCAGTTTTCAAAGATATACCAATAATGGAAAACGTTTAATTTAATAACATAGCCTCCGAATAGGTTATATCATGATCTTAGAATAAAATTAGTTTAGCATGGTTTTAAGTAAAACAACAATAAACTGAAGACTGAGATAAAAAACATCATAAAAGACAATGAGCTCGATCAATCTTCAATCATTTGGTCTTTCTTTCCTCCAAGAAAGCTCTTTCTAAGTGCCTCAAAGTGTTTCACAAAATTGTAGAGATTTAGAGCTTAAATTCTGGCCAAAACTCACGTATTTATAGCATTAAAGGACCATAAACTAACCTTCGAACACCTCAAACTGGCCCATGGGCTTTGTGCTGTTAACCGATGCTAGTTTGGGATCGATTGACGCCAATTTTTTAACATCCTAAAAATTTTCAGCTAGTATTCGTCACTATGAAATCCCATAAAATGTGATTAYGTGATAAATTAAGACACTGACAAATTAGATAATTTCGGAATTAGAATATATCTTGAATATTCATTTAGTTATTAACTACTATTTACTTTAAGTAATCAAATTGTAGTTTAGTTCGTATGTTAGAATGAATTCGAACATTAAGAGATTTGTTGGAAGAAAATAAACCCTAAAATTGTTTAAAATGATAATCATAAATAATAAATAATATTAATAATAAATATAGTGATAACAAGAATATCTTTTCGTATCCTTTTCTTCTCAACTTTTCTTACTCCCTTTGTTTTTATCATTTTTATACTTTTCTTTGTTTCTTTATCAAGAAGCACTACTGCCATCTTCTTCTCATCTTTTTCTTATCCCTTTCTTTTTCATATTTTATAATTTTTCTCACTCCTTTGTCAACCTAGTGTCACCGCCTCACTTTTACTCTTTACGCATCTTCAACCTGTACCTTTCTTGCCTTTTCTCCACCGCCATTTTTCTTCTCTTGCCCTATCTTTTGCATTTTTTCCTCTTCTTTGGACTTAACCATCTCTCAGTAGCCATTCTTCTAACTCTCTTTGTTATCTTTACTACAAATTGTCTACTATAAAGTTTCCCTCACCACCACCTCACTTTCCTTTAGTTGCACCTTTAACTTCTTCATTTCTCTTGTTGGCCTTGTGAATGCCTTGAGACATTATTTTGATTAACAGTTAGTATCTTCCATATATCTGATGTGATACTTGCCATTGGAAGCATGCTATATCATGCCACTCTGCAGTGGATGTGAGTATATTTCTGCTATCTTTTATGTTTTATACATCTACACTTTTCATGAACTCATTGGGGACTTTACAACCACTTCATGCTGTAGAACCAATTGTTTCTATATTAGCAAGCCCAATTGGCCTGATGTCACTTTCCCTTTATTTGCATTTCATGTAGAAGATAATCATCATATGATCGCTTATTTTAAAATCTATAAGTTCCAATATCTTTACTTGGTTTGGAATGTGATGTGAAAGTAGAACTCTAGTTTATGGTGTATTATGGGTGTTATGATATAGAGATTCATGAGTTGCGTATAAATATTTCAAGCAAATAGTTTATATGCTCTTCCAAGACCTATCTTTCAATCAATTCAGTTTCTACTATATTGGTCTGCTAGTCTTGTGGCCACCAAATCCATTGATATTCCAAAACCAGATCCAAAAAGCAACTGAAGTGCCAATTTTTTTGCTATTACTTCGATTTCATTTAACTGATTAGAAAACAAAATCATCATTTAGGGCAAGTCTTCGGGGAAGCAATTGCCTTGCAATATCTATTGAGACCATAATTGACCTTGTGAAAGATAGGATGACTGTTTTTTGCTATGGAAATTCATCCCAGTTAATATGTTTGGATCTTCAATAGTGAATTAGTATTGACCWTAAGTAGATATGAAATAATATGTTAAAGGTGAATATCGACGAAAGTACCTTTGGTTCCAGACTAGTTTCCTTTGTCATCTATTTAAGAATTAGTACAAGTAATTTTAATGTACGTAGTAAATAGGTAAAACATGGGAACAGGAAGTATAAGCTGGGTGATTTCTTAATTGACTGTATTATTTTAGTAGATGATGCTTAAAGTTGATTCTGAAAGTGTAATCTGTGAGGTACAGTATTGCCTCTTCCGCCCTATTTGCAACGCTTTATTAGAGATGCTATGTTCCTAGGCAATGTAGATTTGATGCTTTTTTTGGTGTTTAATACTTAACCTGGACCTAAGCTATTATCAAGGCCACATTAGGTTGAAATCCCTATTTCTTAGGGTTAAAATGAGATAAACACTTGTGAGGAGAATTCTAGAAGAATTCAAGATATTAGCAAATTCACTTAGCATTGCCAGTTTCAGTCGATAAACAAGCAACACTAGAGTTTTAGCTTAACTTCCCTTTAACCTTGACTTGAAATTTAGAGTTTTAGATATGGATGGATAGCTCTCTATCTTAGGGTCATTTCTCAATAAGTTTGATTTGGAGATTTAATCTAGAACTGGAGATATTCTTGTTCTACTCAACCTTGCTAGTATAGGGCAAAATTGCTCACATTGGATTTCTTTGACTCTATATAATTTGAAATTCTTCCAGAATCAGGAAACTCTCTACATGCAAACACTTCTTATATTATTAGTATAATTTGGTTTCTAATGTCTTGCAGGATTATGTTTGAAATTCAGAATAGAAACAATTTTTGTGCATAGCCAATAGACCACGAAACTCTACCTCAGATTCATTAGACACGTTCGACATATAGATTTTTAATAAACGATTAGTTTTGTTCTTTTGAAATTAGTAAGTTACCATAGTTGCTGAGTAATTCAACTGAGAATGTGTTTATCACGTGTTCTAGGTCAGCTCAATCAAGAACACTAGCGCATTGACTCAGGAAGCTCGCATCAATAGGTGAGTTCTGCCATCTTTCTAAATTTCCATAACTAAGATTTTTGTTTATCATAATCTATAAAAGTGTTTTCAAGTATTCTCGAATATTTTAATGCAAGTCCTTTTTTTTAGTCTCCCACCTACAAGTGATTTTGTTACTATAGCAAAGTGCTTTTAATATTCTCGATTATTTTAATGTGAGTTCCATCCATTTTATAAAGTGAGTGGTTTCGTACATCATACTCTAGAAAGATGTGTGTGTGATTAAAATGAGATAGGTGCTTTAGAAAAATCACTAAGCCATAAAGTAAGTGGGATTCACTAAGCCAAAATGAGACGACGTGCTCGATCGTCTGCTTTCAAGGCCACCTAAAATCTGGAAGTCAATTCCCGGGCTACAGAATGAGCTCCAACCCCACACCATGAATTGGCAATAGATCGAGCATTAGATCGACTGGCCACTATTGTAATGACCTGCCCTCCCCTAGGTTCCACTCGAGCTGTATGAGCATCACCTGCCCCTCGAAAGTTAGGGAACAAGCATATATAATAACTTATAAAATAATATACAACTCTCTAGTAAAGGTAAAATACATAAAGTCGAATTACAATCCAAATCAAGCTAAAAGCTAGTTCAAATAAAAGGAACAAAAACAAAAAGCAAGCCTTATTTAAATCTTAGGTTCCTGATATTTCAGGTCCTCCCTTGCAAGCATAATTATCTATCACTAAAGTACGAGTAAAGATTCTAATGAGCAAGGCCCAGTGAGTTCCTAGTCTGTGATGTGGAATTGAATTCAAAATCCAGTTGCATAAAACTAATTCACAATTTATGAGTAAAGATCGAGTTATAAAAACATGTAACAAGCATATATATGTAAATTAGAAGTTGTTCCGAAGCATGTTCAAGAAAACAAGAGAAGTTCAAGTATAAGCATGTAAAGGTATGAAGAACGCGTATAAAACTAAGTAGTGAAATGCTTTGCCATTTGTAAAACATGAGATGCACGTCATATCCGCGAGAAACATTCTCCATGGGGTCAGTATTACCAGCTTGATATCCTCGTATTATGCATATGACTTTCAACCTTATATCCTCATCAAGCGAGCAAGAGTATCCACTAGCAGAGTAATATGGATCATTCGCCTCGGGGGAAACCTCCTGACCAAGGATACGAGTGTCCCCCAAGTATGCAGTGGGTACATGGGACACAATCATCTGCCTGACGCATTCCTAGTTTGCCACACGTATAACCACTGGGTAGACGATATGGTTATCTCGAGAATCGATGCCTGACAACTCAATAGTATTTGTACTAGTAACCAGCCAAGCATAGTACTTTGGCCATTTAGCTACTTTCACAAGACTTTCAACAAAGTATTCGTCTCACTATCACAAGGAACCATGCAAGATCATGCTCAAGCATTTTTCATGAAGTTTTCTCAATCAAGCAATTTTCGTGAAGTTTTCTCAAGTATCCAAAGTATTTTGTTCAAATTTTGACTCACAAAGATCAAAATCATAAGAAAATAGGTTTCTCGTGCCAAAAATATATTTTAGATAGTAAAATAGAGCTTGAGATATATTTAGTATGTCAAATCACATATTTCAAGAAAGTGGYACAACAGAAGGAATTCATCTTCAAGGGTATGGAAATCCTAGGACACATATCAAAAGCAAAATACACATTATTGATAAATTCAAAAGATGGAAGGATTCTTAGTAAAGTATTCGAGAATGATTAAGTCACATTTCTAGAGTAGCACAAAAATCGCACATTTTTGGAGTTTTAAATTACGGAAAGAACTCAGCTTATTGCAATAGCGTATCTAACTAACTAAATCTCTTGGTTTCTGTATCCTAAAAAAAGTCATGAAATAATTGTAGTTTAGCCCTTGAAACGGTTATGAATTTATAATTAAGTGCTATGGTAGATTGTTAAGCTACCTGAACTTAATTCCTGCATTACTCGAGTTCGTAAAACTAGTTACATCTTGACTTTCACATATCCGAATCCAATGAAGTTAATTGAAAAAATGATACTAAGTATTTAGGGAATCTAGYAGGATAGATTATTTTTCTTAAAGAGACTAGAGTAATTTCCAGATTTACCCAAACATTCTGAAGGATGGTAGAATAAAGCAGAACTTATTACAACTGACAATACTTCATTATTTTGGCTATATCTCAAGTTCTAGAAATATAATTTAAGTGAAATCAAGCGTAAATTAATCCTAATACATCCAGATTTCTAGATAACTCATAATTATGGTAGAACAGTAGGTGTAGGGTTGTTGTGCTTATTTTAGACAGTGGYTACTGTTTGGCCTATATCTTTAGTTCTAGTTTGAGATTTCTTGCTAAATAAATTTTAATATATTCCTAAGATCCTAAGGAATGCATACATATGCATTAATTCTAATGTCATGATCAATTTATTTCCCCATGAGTGTTGAAAGTCGGAGGATAAGTGAGAGTCTAGTTTTGTTTGCTCCAATTGACACTGTCCTAAATATCAGGCTATAACTCTGTTTCTAGAGTGATTTTGGTGAAAAATTTTAGTGTTTTGGAATCCTAAGATCCAGATGATTCTTTACGTATAATTATAGTTTCAATCAGTGCAATATTGAGGTAAACAAACAGATGAGACAGCAAGATTTTGGTTTTCTAGTCAATCTGTCCAAAGTTCCTTGAACAGGCCATATTTCACTCAATACTACTCCATTTCAAGTGCAATCAGGCTCATCATGTTCCTAAGACACCAAATCAGAATATTCACGTGTAAGCTATCTTCTAGGCATGTTTGCTACTTTTATCTATTCTTCATGTATTTTCATTATATTTGCACCCGATCAATTCATATTGTCTACTACAAATCACATACATCTATAGGTTTGCTCAAGATCATAAATTACCATAACTTTCATGCATATATGTCATTGGTTTCCCAGATCACATCTTTAATGATGTTTGGMATACATTAATCAACCTTTTAAACTGCACACATATATTATATTTATAGTCATGCTTCTACATTCATGTTCATGCTTCCATATTTACCATCTATCTCATATATTTTCGAATCATACATGCATGCAATCTATCTCATACATTTCCAAATCATACATGCATCCCATCAATCTCATACATTTCCAAATCATACATGCATCCCATCAATCTCATACATTTCCAAATCATACATGCATTTCCATGATTGTATTTATATCTTTTAGAGACATGGATATGTTATTCTTCTGTAATACCAAACAGACATCATAGTTAGTTTTCGTAGCAGCAGAAGTTGTTGCATTATCATGCATTTCAAATGTCTTTCCTAGAGAATAAAGGATAGAGTTTACCTAGGTACTTACCTGGATAAGAAGGTAGCAAGTGCAAAAAATATAATTAAATGGAATCTTCAAAGAAAAGGGCAGCTGCAAACTGGCTAGGCAGAAGATGCTGATCAAACCTCCTCAAGTTCCTTCAATCAACCTCAAGATATCTATATTTTTCTGCTCGCAATTCTCTCTAAGGCAGAAGATATTTTCAGATTCTTTTGTACATAATTCTTGATACAATCTCTTATTTTTTGATCTTCTTGTAAACCCTCAAAATAATTTTTTGGTTGTGCAAACCAAAGAGAATGATGACCGTAAGTGAGATTTTCATCTCATACGGCTCCTCCCTCATGTGCATAATGAGAATAATAGATGGAATCAAAAAGATTCATTTTTTTTTCATTTTTCATTATGAACCGGCCAGCTGATCTTGTAGTTCCTACGAGGTGGAGATGATGGGTCGGCCCATGGATTTTCCTTCCTTTTCTTTTGCCGCATTTTGCTCAAAGGGTTGATAATGGTAGGTTTTCTTTGGCTTCTTTTAAGTGCCCAGAATAATAAAAGAAAGATAGCAACTAACTAAGGAAATGAAGGATTCAGATAAGTGCAAAGGAAGAGGCAGAATTTTATGGTTCCCTTATAGTGCTCTTGATGGATTCTACTGTGCAAATTTAATTTGCATGCTTTTACATCCCTTGTAAAGAACACCACATAGCTTGATATGGTAGAATAGAGGTGGCATTTTATGGAAAAGAGAGGTGTAAACCTCGGTTGGTTGAAGGATTCAAAAGGGATGAAGAAGGCAATTTAGTTTTGTCTTCTTTGGATGTATTGCCACCTCACTTTTCTGCCATACATTTCTCATGAATTATAGACCAACTATGATCAAAACAAGGGCATCCAGTTGTGAATCTAGGTGACTTATTAAGGTTAAGCCATTGATAGGAATGGCTTTCAAGAACCCGAATGGAAAATGCAATAGTTGGTCCTCTCTTTGTTGTTTTGGTATTATTTTTGTATAGGGTAAATAATAGAATAAATGTTCGAGAACTAAGAAAATGTTCTTAAGAAAACTTAGTTTTCGATTAGAGTTTATAGGGAAAGTTTGATTTTTACCATGATATGTCAAGAATCTTACAGGTTAGACTATAATGTGAAAATAATTTCGTTTTGTTCTTATTTTTTTAGGTTTCCTTTAGTCGATAATAGATCATGGAATGTTTTATTTAAAGATACATATAGAAGGTAAAATAAAAAGGTAAGATGTTAGAAATAATTTATCTAGATGGATTGTTATCATAGGAATGATTTACAAAGCTTTTGTTGTTTGATCTTCCCATTATTTCTCTAAGGTGTTTCTAGAGGTAGGTATTACAACCATAATCGAAACAATTTTAGGAGGTGGAGGCCCATGAAGGATTAGGAGCCATGAGAAACACGGGGCCCTATGAGCAAGGCAGTAGTATCTAGGGCATGGCAACACTTCTCATGAACGCTCAATTGGAGCTAAATGGCTAGATCAGGCAAGGGCTTTGAATAAAAGAAATAACACCCCATTGAGGGACCTGTGAAGTAATAGCTTTGCAACTATTTTCGAAAATTGGAACATCTTGAAAGGGATTGCCGATGAAGGAACAACTTGTGCTTGCAGTAAAATGCAAGGCATAGGGTCATGAATTGCATAGTAAGGGCCAAAACGAGGTAGGAGGAAACTGCTTTTAGACCTTTAAGATCAAGAGAGGCAGTAGGGATTGAATGAGACAACCTGCAAATCAAGGCCTGAATGTTTACAATCGACAAGATAGATATGAACAAGGACTCCATTGTAGTAGAAGGTAATAGTGATCTAAAAGTTTCGTCTGACCTTGTTTAGGTTTTGATACACCATAAACCTCTTGATACCTACCTATTGACAGAGCAAGTTTCTATATAAGAAGTTGATAACTAAATTTCTTGAAAATATTCATACTTGAAGATAGTTACCAATAGCACGAAGGACAAGAATAGGCGGTTAAGAATTAGCATTTTAAGATTGAAATTTAGTCAACTGTAAGGATTTAATGATTGTTTAACTTTATTGAGACACTGCAGAGTTATTTGAAGATGTATCAGAATACTTACAATGAATGTTTTAGACAAGTGTGAATAAAGATTTAGAAAACAGCTGGACTATCACTTGATATGAGAAGGTTGTAGAGAATAAGTCAATAATGATTAGACGATACGGGTTATATGTGCATTCATAGTCTTTAGAGAATTTTAGAGGAATGTAAACAGTAAAAGACTCGATCACAAATTCACCAGAAGAATAATGTGTACAAAAAAGGAAAAAAGAGTATGGAGTGATAAGTCAGTACTAGGAATAGATAAACATATATAAAAGAATGCTAGTGAAAGATCTAGTAGATGTCGGGGCTAGAAAGGCAACTGGAACTAACCTTCAAATTAAGGAAGTAAGAGTCGTGGAGGAAAGGTTGCAATTGTGATAGATATTAGTAACTAGTATTGCACCGAAATGAGACAATGAGCTAAGACAGTTAAGCTCGATATGAGGAAAGGTTAGCTCATATATATATGTATATATTCGAGGAATTGAGCATCTTCATAGACTATCTACAAATATAGTAACATGAATTCATTTCTCATTTTTAACCTAAGTTTGAGAAAAACTTAAGGGACTTCGTTAAGTTTTAGAAATGTTGGAAAAAGGTGAAGTTGATGTAGGAGAACTTGAAAAGCGGTTCAAAGCCGAAACTCAAATGGTGACACCTGAAGATGAGATTTAGAGTTCAATGTGGAAGTTAAGACCCCACCAAGAATTCTAAGGCACTCAAGAGGTGGAAAACTAATGCCCTGAGGTATATCGGACCTTTGGAAGAGTTGGGAATGTGACGTATTGACTGGCCATACCGCTAGGATTAGCAAGATCGTATGATGTATTTCATGCATCTCAACTTAACAAGTATCATCCAACCCCCGATCATGTAATAACAAAGAAATTCTACTGCCAACCAACTTGTCCTATGAAGCTAGCACCAAGAAGCTTCGAAACAAAGAAATACGTCTCATTATGGTCCAGTGGGAACACCATGGCGTTGAGGAAGTAACCTGGGAGACAGAAAAATATCTGCAGTAGAAGTATCTAGATTTATTTCTAGGTACAGCAAAATTTTGAGGATGAATTTTTTTTTTTTTCGCACGGAAGAATGTAAAACCCTAAACTTTTTCAGCTAGTATTCGTTAATATGGAATCTTGTAAAAAATAATTACGTGATAAGCTGAGACTATAACGAATTAGAGAATTTAGAATTAGAATATATCTTAAATATTTATTTAGTTATTAATTACTAATTACTTTCAATAATTGAATTATAGTTTGGTTCGTTTGTTAGAATGTAGACATAAGAGATTTATTTTAAAATAATAAATAAATAAATAAATAATATTAATATTAATAATAAATATTGTGATAACAAGAATTCTTTCTCTATCATTTTCTTCTCATATTTTCTTACTCCTTTTCTCTTTATCATTTCTATACTTTTTATTTTTTCTTTATCAACCAGCACTACTGCGATCTCGTCTTTTCTTATCCCTTTCTTTATCATATGTTATAATTTTTCTCGGTCGTTTGTTAACCTAATATCACCACCTCACTTTTACTCTTTACATATCTTCAACTTGTACCTTTCTTACCTTTTCTCAACTGCCATTTTTCTTCTTTTGCCTTATCTTTCTCATTTTTTCCTCTTCTTTTACCTTATCTATCTCTCACAAGCCATTCTTCTAACTCTCTTTGTGATCTTTACTGCAAATTGCCTATTATACAATTTCCCTCACCACCGCCGCACTTTTCATTTAGTTGCACCTTTAACTTCTTCATTTCTCTCATTGGTCTTGTGAATGCTTGAGACATTGGTTTGAGAAACGGTTTAGTATCCTCCACATATCTAATGTGATACTTGCCATTGGAAGCATGCTATATCATGCCACTTTGCTGCAAACATGTGTATATATCTACTATTCTTTTACGTTTTGTACATCTACTATTTTCTTGAACTTATCAGGGACTTTGCAACCACTTCATGTTGTAGAACCAATTATTTCTATATTGGCAAGCCAAATTGGCCTTCTATTACTTTCCCTTTATTTGCATTTCATGTAGAAGATGATCATCATATGGTCTTTTATTCTGGAATCTATAAGTTTCAATCCTTTTACTTGGTCTGGAATGTGATATGGAAGTACGGATCTAGTTTATGGTGCATTATGGGTGTTATAGATATGGAGATTCATGAGTTTCCTGGTAAATCTTTAAAGCAAATAATTTATGTGCTTTACCAAGACCTATCTTTCAATCAATGCAATTTCTACTACATTGGTATCTCTAATCGTTTAGCTGCCAAATCCATTGATATTCCCAAACCAGATCCGAAAATCAACTGAACTGCCAGTTCTTTTGCTGTTACACTAGATTTTTATTTAACTAAGTAGGCAACAAAAACCATCATTTAGGGCAAGTCTTTGGGTAAGAAATTGCCTTGCAATATTTATTGAGACCATAATCGACTTTGTGAAATATAGGATGACTATGTTTTGCTATGGAAATCTGTTTTGCTATGGAAATTCATCCAAGTTAATTATGTTTGCATCTTCAATAGTTAAATATGGAAATTTATAGTATTAACCATAAGTTGATATGAAATAATATGTTAAAGGTTGCTATTGATGAAAGTGCCTTTAGTTCCTTAATGGATTCTTTTGTCATCCGCTTAGGAACTAGTACAAGTAATTTTAATGCAAACAGTAAATAGGTAAAACATGGAACAAGAAGTGTGATGAGTGATACGCTGGGTGCCTTCTCAGTTCACTGTCTTATTTTAGTGAATGATGCTTGAAGTTGATTTGGAGAATGCAATCTATGAGGTACAATATCACCATTTTCTACCCCATTTACAGCACTTTATTAGAGACATTATGTTCCTAGGCATGTAGATTTGATGATCTTTAGGTGTTAATTCTTAGCCTAGCAATGAGTGTGAATGTTATACACATTTTATGTCATTTTATTTCGTAATTTTATCATCTTATGACATTGAATCATGATAATTCATATGTCATTTGTGCATAAATTCACACATTCCATGTTAGCATGTGAATAATATGATTTTATGTAATTATTTCATTTATTAGGTCATTCTATTAAAGTTTTTCCAGAAATTGCAATAAGGAGAAATAAAAAGCCAAAGATGGACATTCGAGAGCATGCTGCAACATAAGGATGCTAAATTGGCTATTTGGATAAGGCAGTTGCACGTAAGCAAGATGCCAAGTTGCAGCCAGAATAGCTAAAATTGGGTACGGATAAGAGGCAAAAAGCATCAAAGAAACAACATGAAAAAACCACTTAAAACTTGAAGTAGAAGAAAAGTTTCCAAAGAACTAATTAAATATTGGCAAATTGGCAAGTAGTGGCACATGGACGCACCTCACTGGACCTCATGTTCCACAATATTGAGCAGCCATTTGAAGACATCTGATTGGGCCAAAGGTTACCACTTGAAGGACACATGTGAATCTCTCATTGGACCACAAGAAACACTACATCTAATTGGCCAACAACTTGCAATTCGTACAAACTATAAATAGAAGAACAAGAAGAAGAAGAAAGCATTGACTGGGAGTTCCCTATTTCATAAGCTTGAAAGCTTTCCCACCTTTTTACACTTCCTAATCTATCCGTGGAGCGCCGAAAGCTAAGAAGGGACTTACTCCTATGATTAAAAAAAAAAAAAAAAAGAAGATATAGAAGCCCTTCATCAGATAGTGATAGCGGCTGACCGATTGGAAAAGGAGCCAAGAAGATAATCAGAGTTAGACTGCGAGTGAATACTGCAACRCTAATGACTGCAGAAGCACACTTCCCTTTGCAGGAGTTCTCTAAATTGTTATTCATTTTATATTCTATTTGTATTGAGCTAAACTTGATATTTGACTAGTTATACATTTCTAAACTGTTACTAGCTAAACTTCCCTCTGCACATTTCTTTCATCAGTCCTGTAGCATAGGTATGTCTCTATACCAGTTTACCCACCACACTGACCATGTGTTGTAAAGGATGTTGTAGCATGCATAGCTATATCTCATAAACACATACTTAAAGGATCCCTAATTCCTAACTAAATTCCATTCCTAGTGATTATCTTTCTACTTACTTATCTATTGCTTTCTACTATCTTATCATTGTAATTAAGTGTGTTTTACTTTTATTATTCATAAATTACCTATCTCAATTTATTGCATCATTCTTTGCAATGTCCATACCTATGCTATAGCATCAATCCTCGTGGGATTGACATCCACTTATCACTATATTACTAGTTATACTATGTATACTTGTGCGAGCTTGATGAACTCATTTATAATATTACTAGTTTYTTAWGCTGTTGTTAGGGATTGATTAGTTAAAATGTGGTATGAAAGTGTAATACCCATGATAAATTTTTCCATTCTTATGAATTTTACATAATTACATAATTCATATCTCAATTCACTATTTAGTTTATTAGCATGACTATTAGTGTTTACTTATTTTGCAGCAGAAGGACTTGGAAGCTATAATGAATCGATATGCCAATTAGAAAGTCAATAATTTTCTTATATTATTATTATTATTATTTATTTATTGCATTATTGTGTGAGTTTATTTATTTAATAATGAAATTTTGTTACCTTAATTTAATTCAAAATCTATATCTACTTAGTTAAATTAATTTGGATATAGTCCATTAGAGCCCATTCTTTTTTCCAAAAATCTAAAGTCTTATTTCATTTTTGGTCTTGACCCAAAGAAAATCTGTAAACTTCAACCTTTTTGGGGTTAGTATGGCCTAAAGTGGTTAAGATAGACCAAAGTGAAAGTCTACCAAAAATAGAAAAAAGAAAGGGATGAAGCCCTCACAGTTGCCATTCTTGACTTGGTGCATTTGGGAGGTAGAGAGAGAGAGAGAGAGAGAGAGAGAGAGAGAGAGAGAGAGAATGAAGAACAAGAAGAAAGAAAGAAAAAGGAGATGAAAAGGGAACTTGGTTAATGAAATTTCGTGCAATTAAAGGTAAGTTTTATAGAGTTACCTTCTTCTCATTTGTTTTCTTTTTGAAATCTGTTGAATACAGACCTAGTCATTTTCTTCTCTTTGAGCTTGAGTTTTCTTTCTATAATCCTTACACTACTTTTTATTAGGTAAAATTGAAATCTATTGATTTGCTAATGAATACTAGCCAGTTTTCAGAAGTTTGTTTCTGTACAACAAGGGCAAAGATGTACTTCTTGATCTTGTTTCAACATAAATCTTGATATGCTTGTAGCTGTAGAGACTAAATTATTTATTTAATATAAGTAGAGAGCAAACACGAAAAGGGGAGCCAATGACTTTTGGGTATCTAGAAGCAGAAGTAAGCTATGTTTGCAGCTTTTATTTTCCTTGAGTAAAATGCTAGTAATAATCATTATCCTTTTAAACTCATATTCACTAGGACAACTTGAGATACCAATTGTTTTGAGATAATATATCAAGACCATCTACAATTTAAATCCTCTGCGGTTCAATATTGACATTATGGAGGCAATTTGCAAGCATATTCTATAATCATGATTGGCTTTTCTTCCTTTGTTGGTTGTTATGGTTGTTGTTGCACAATAACAATGTGATTTTCTGACACCAATTTGGTTCCCAAGTGTTCAGCCTATGATATCGGTCTTTGTTTAATCCTAAATTTAGTACCGATATAGAACATATATGTTTCTCTGGAAGCTCAACTGTGATGGATTTCATGTGGTTTTCTGGAGATGAGAGTGACACTACATAAAATGCCTTCAGAAGTTTTGGAGCCTTAAGTTGTGACAATGTTTTGAAACAAGTTTCTCAAAAGATGTTTGATCGATTATCTACCTTCAAGTTTTGTGTCTTGAGACTCTTGGTCTGATTTTTATCTTCTTGTACTTTATAAATTATTGCCTTTATCCTTTCATGTGCTCTTATGTTATTCGTGTATTTTACCTTTTTGCCTACTCACTTTTATATTCATGTTACATCGATATATGGAAGAACCTTGTTACTTGGATGAATGATAATAATTGTATATAACAGCTAAGCAACACGATACTTTTTTAGAAAATTTGGAGTAGCTTGGGTTTCTGTATGAGTTCTATAATAAAGCCAGAGAGTTCTACTTGACCCCATGATTTCTACTAGGACCATATATTCATTTGTTTTAATAAGTCATTTGATCATTTTCATGAAACACTTGAGATAAAAAAATCTTGAGAACTAACCACTTTTATTATATGCATATAAGATTAAATTTTGTGCTAGAGTAGAATTTTTTTAAAGGTTCTTTATGAGTATTCTTTTTTAATTAAATTAGGATATTGTTTGGCATATTGACATTGAGGGTAGCCAAGGTACTCTGTTTGCAATTAAAGTAAAGTATGTCCATTAAGGATTCCAAGTAAGCAAACTCCCTTTGTTTTCATTGAATGTAGAACTCCTAAGGTTATTTTAACATGAGATTGTGGTTTACTTTCAATTATGTAAAATACTAATTATTTGTATGTTAGACCTATATATTCAAGTTTTCTCATATGAACATATATTTTCTTTATTATGTTGCTCTATCTTTTTGGACAAGTTGCATGTTCATGATTTTGATATGGCAAATGTGTTAAAGAATAAAGTTTGAAAAATGTAGTTTTTTAATGTTGACTGTAACACCCCCAGATTAGGAACTTTATCCTAATCTGGGAATGTCACAATTTACTCACTGACATGAATTTGCGAAAATCTAAAAGAATTTAAAAATAAATAAGAAATACTTAATAATAAATAAAAACCATTTTAGTCAACAACCATCTTAGTCCATAACATTCATTTAAATTAACTTCAGGGTAACATGGTTTGCCCACAAGCGATCTTCTCGCCCCATCTGGCTACACATCATCTGAAATGCAAAATAAGAAAAAAGGAATGAACTAAAAAGCCCAATAAGTAAACCTAAAAAATTTATTGAAATATTAAAAGAACACTAGATACCCAGTGGTATTTTAACTTTTCCCGCAATAAATCACATTTTGGCCTTTTATAATTCTAGACGATCCATAAATCCTATTTTATATATTGATAAGTTTACATACATCATCACTTCTTAAATTGCGCTAGATCCAACCTACCATATTTATTCCTATGAATTTTAATTCCTTTCCTCAAAAACATCTTAATCTCCTCAAATACAATTAAAATCAGATCAATTTCTTAAAGAAGAAAATTTAATAATCTCCAAACAAAATGGAAATTCAACTCAATGATCTTCTCATCAAAAGCCATAATCATCAAAAGTCAAAATCGAAGYCTTATAGTCCGATATCTAATCACAAATTTATTCTTAATTCCTTTCAGCATCTTGGAATAAAAACCACATACCGTTTGCATCTCCTTATGGAAAAATATTTTGTTTAAAGAACTATCCCAACCATAGTTAAACCTATTCAAATTGACCAAAAACTCCTTGAGCATTGTCAGAAGGAATTCAATATCTCACTTATCAAAGATTATCATCCAACCTCACTAATCACCTTATAATTACTCAATATTTACATAACAAGATAGTCTCACATCTTAAACATTCAAACAATACTTTAACATAGATTTAGTATCCCAGTTCCTAACAAAAGATTTCCTTCAAAGACTTTATTCTACAAACACCTTAGGTATCACCTTCCTAGCAAAAGATTTCCTTCAGAGACTTTATTCAACAAAAACCTTTTCCTAAATTTGGCATCAAATTTATATTGTTACACTTTTAATTTTATCTCATGGATAGGTGAGAAACRATATTTACGATCTTATTTAGGAATTACAAATAGAACKTAATGACTCTTGTCTAAATGGATCTTCAAAATTCTAAACATTATATATCATCCCCAAAATTAAACAAATATATGGACAACATGCTATAACACATAAGTTAACCTCCTTCGAGAATTAAATCAAAACATAAACTTACCAGATGGTCCACGAAAGGAAGCTTGTGGCATGGCTCGATATCCATATAACTTTTCAAGAATTCATAAATCAATTTTCTTATGATGTCTATAGAATTGTTTTTAAAACTCTAAGCTCTGATACCAAAATTGTAACACTCCCAGATTAGGATAAAGTTCCTAATTTGGGGGTGTTACATTGATAGAATCTCAAACTTTAGGAAAAGAGAAAAAGGGGTGGATGCCTAATAATTGAGCCCAATGAATCACTATATAATGCTGTTATAGATGCCTATAGAATTGTCAATAGGCATGATCTCTCTGAGTTGGTAAATTAGGAGATGAAATTCACCTCTGTCTCACTCTTTTTGKAGAGTGAAAATGAAAGTAAGGTTAACCTCTTTRTAAGGTAATATGAAAGTGAATGTCAATGAATTATTAACCGCTTTGCAGTGCTACCTGTAGAAACTTATCTGGTTTCAAATAATAATTGCTATTGCAGAGATTAATGGTTAGGGAATACACCAAGTGAGTTCACATTAGAAATGGAAAACTTTAGAAAAGTTAAGTGGAATGAAATTTCAAACTTCATAATGGATAATGCATGTCATAAACATATATGGATGGGATTTACTTACTGAGCTTTAGCTCATTCCCTTCCATCTTTTTACATTTTTGATAAATGATTAGTCAGAACAAAATCAAACTAGGGCAATTGAATCAGATCCTGAATTCAATCCCAGCTGTACTCCTACTAGGTGAGGTAAATGTATTAGGTTTAACTTTTTGTCCACGTTATATAGATAATAGATGTATACGGAACATGTTCCTCCCAAAGCCATGTCAAACAAAGTCCCAAAGAGAAATTTCAAACATCACCAAATCCAATAATTCAAAGTTCAAATATTAAATGTAGAACATTTATTAGACACCCAAATTATCTATATGTTCAATCCAATTATTTTTCAATAAGACAATACAAATATTTTAGATCATGAATTCAGAGAAAAGGAAATTTTCTCCACATACCTTAGCAATTGTCGATAATCAGTCATCGATATTAGACAGAGATCTACCTCATATATCCACTCTTTGGGCCTACTATTTCATTCCTTAATACCAACAAAAGGAGGAAAATTCCCCATTACTTAGATCCCGAAAGCATAGGATTATACCTAATTCTAACTCATTGATCAACTATGAGATATCTATAGATTGTGTACGTATAATTGAATAAAAGGTAAGTGCTAGTTACCTACATCAATCGACTTAGGGCGGTATGTGGCGATTCTTCTTAGTTTCTGGCCTCAGGTGCTAAACCTCAGGTTATCTTTGACTAGCATTTAGAGTAATGGAAGCGTAAGAATAAATGATCCTCTTATATTTAATCCTAATAGGTTTCTAATTAATTTTTTTCCAACTAAAAATTGAATATTGAATATTACTAAAATGGCCCAATGGGCTCGGGTATTACAGGAGTGGACTCTGATACCCAAATTTTGATTCCTTAGTTAAAAATATTAATGTTCGGTAAAATTTGTCGAATAATCTTACTTTTTATTCATTTGTTGATCTTATTCTTTCAAAAACTATTGAATTACATATTAGTTGGTAAATGGATTTGTTGGGAGTTGTTTTTTGGTCTAGTATAGGGACCCTTTTGTTTTTGAATTACTTCACCGAGTTGAAATTATTTGATGGTGATATAGAGTATTTTTGAGTATTGGATGTTGAGTTTCGTATTTTGCAAATAGGTTGGATATGTGTATAAACAAAGGAAACTCTGACAAAATTTACTGTAGAAATAGTTACTTTAGGGTAATTGTTAGATGGGATAAGCATTAGCACCTCTTGGTTTAGACTTCTTTAACTTGGGGTGTTATAGTTTTGGTATCAGAGCTTAAAGTTTTAAAAGCAATTTTATAAACTTTACAAGAAATATATATAAAGTTTTTTGAAAGGTTTATGGGTATCAAATCATGCTGTAAGCATTTCTTCCTAGACCATCTAGTATATGGGTATTGATTGATATTTAATGTTCATTTGTTATAAGTATTCGCTTATTTAAGCTTTGAATTCTTATGTGTATAATTTTTCCTAGTTTGGTAATGGCTCGTACCACACGTTCACAAGTTTAAGAAGGGATGACATAGGCCCAGAATGATGGGACAGGCAATACCCCGCTACTGAAGGAATTCTAATGACTATGGAAGTTTTTATATAAGCGTTGGTAGCTTTCAAGCAAACTAGCCAACCGTGGAGGAATGAGACTCGAAAATATGGGAAGATTTATGAATTCAAGAAGCTTCATCCACCATCATTCAAGAGTACTATTGATCCACTGGAAGCTAAAATATAGTTGACTATGACTCAGAAAGGTTTCTCCGTCATGCGATACACAGAGAGAGAATATGTCGACTTTGCTACTTACATGCTCCAAGGAGAGACGTATGATTGGTGGCTGATGGTCGCCATCACGAGAATAATTGTTGCCCCTTCACTTGGGATATGTTTACCGAAGCCTTTAATGACAAATATTTTCACAAGAGCATCCACCATCAGAAGGAGAGGAATTTGTGAGATTGGAATAAGGAAGTTGACCTATGAACGAATATAAAGCCGAATTTGCACGGTTAGCTAAGTTTGCTCTCGACTTGGTGGCAATTGAAGATAGAAAGGTGATGCATTTTGCGGAGGACTCAGGTCTCAAATTAAATTGACGGTGATTCTTTTTGAGCTCTCCATATATCAGGAGGTTGTCAACAAATCCCCTTTAGTAGAAAGGGCATAAGTAATGAGTAGGGAGGAGACCAAAAGTCAAGCAATCAGCTAGCGATTTAAAGGTGAGAGTTCCAAGGGCTGGGTCAAGGGTGGTCAAAAGAGGAGACATAACCGGGGAAGTAAATGGAGTTACCAACAAAATAAATAGCAAAGGAAGGCTTGCCCGAAATAAGGCAAGGAACGTTTGGGTGAATGCCTTCTAGGCAAGGGAGTGACTGTGCTTCAATTGTGGAAACCCATGGCATTTTGCAAATGAGTGTAAGCTAACCTACTTTAATTGTGGGAAGTTAGGGTGTCTAGTCAAAGATTGCAAGGAGAAGAAGAAAACTACACAAGCATGTATTTACACCGTGTTAGAAAGGAGTTAGAGGAAGCATCAACCGTAGTATCAGGTACTTATATTTTAAATATTGCATTAATTCAATTAGAATAGTATATTTGCATGCATACAAGAATATCTTGTCATGTAGGAACCGTGCCTGTGTATGATACACTAGCGACCGTACTATTCGACTCGGGAGCTACCATTCCTTTGTTCATCCTATGTTTGCTAAGAAACTTCAAAACTCTCTTACATACCTAGATACATAGTTCAGTGTGTCTACACCTTCTGGGGATGGATTGGCTAGCAAGACATCATGCCACTATCAACTGTCGTAATAAGAAGGTGATATTTAAGCCCTCTAATGAATCATAATTTTGCTTTGTTAGGCCTAAGGTGAAACCATCCATTCCAATTATATCAGCAATGAAGGCTCGTCAAATGATAAATAAGGGTTGCTCTACCTATTGAGTTGGGATAATTGAGGCTCCAAACATAAAACTTACCATCAAATAAATCTCAATTGTTCGAGAATATCAGGATATATTTTCAGATGATCTCCAAGGTTTGTCACCAACAAAGGAGATTGATTTCACAATTGACTTGACACCTGGAATAGCCCCCATTTCTAAGGTGTCATATCGTACGACTCCTGCTGAACTCAAGAAATTAAAGGAGCATTTACATGATCTCATGGATAAGGGTTTTATGCAGACTAGCTTTTCACCATGGTGTGCTCCTATTTTGTTCGTGAAAAAGRACGATGGAACCATGAGACTTTGTATAGACTATAGAGATTTGAATAATATGACTATAAAGAATAAGTACCCATTGCCCTTCATTGATGATTTGTTTGATCAGCTTCAGGGTACCCGATACTTCTCCCAAATTGATCTAGGATCTGGCTACCATCAGTTGAGGGTCAAAAGACATTCTGAAGACTACATTCTGTACTCAGTATGGACATTACAAGTTTTTAGTAATGCCTTTTGGGTTGACCAATGCTCTAGCTGCATTTGTAGATTTGATGAATCGGACTTTTAAAGATTACTTGGATCAGTTCTCATTGATGATGTATTAGTTTATTGGCGATCTAGAAAAGAGCATGAAGAGCCTTGAGGATAGTGTTTCAAGTACTTAGGGTTAAGAAACTCTTCGCTAAATTCAAGAAGTGTGAGTTTTGGTTTGGATAGCTTGCCCTTCCTGGGACATATTGTGTCCAGGAACGGTATTGCAGCTGACCCAAGTAAGATTGTGGTTGTTTGGAAATGGCCAGCACCTACTAATGTTGGAGGTTTGGAGGAAATTGCCAGCTTCCTTGGGTTAGCCAGCTGTGACCGGAGGTTTGTTGAGAATTTTAAAAATTGCCTCACCCGAGACCTAATTGACTAGAAAGAAATTGAAATTTTAATAGAGCTCGGACTGTGAAAGCAGCTTTGAGGAATCGAAGAAACAACTAACAGCTGCTCCAACCATAACAATCCCACAGGGTTATGAGGGGTTTGTGATCTACAGTGATGTTTCAAACAAAGGGTTAAGCTATGTGTTTAAGCAACATGGCAAAGTAATTGCTTACACCTCAAGGAAATTAAAGGAGTATGAGAAGAATTATCCAACTCATGATTTGGAATTGGCTGCTATGTCTTTGCATTAAAGATTTGGAGATATTATCTTTATGGGGCAAGATGCGAGATATACACCAACCATAAGAGTCTCAAACATTTTTTACCCAGAAGGATTTGAACATGAGATAACAACGATGGTTAGAGCTTGTGAAAGATTATGACTGTCAGATTAAAATATGGTAGCTCACACACTTGGCATGAAGAATCATATGTCTATAGGCATCCTACGAGCTTTTCAGAAACCACTGTTGGATAATATCCAAAAGTTCGAGTTGGATATTGTTCTTAGGGACATATCAGCCGATCTTGCAAACATAACTTTTGCACCCACTCTTCTTGAAAAGATAAAAGCTTTGCAAATGGAAGATCCTTAAATATTGAAGTGGTGAACTGAAGTTGCTGATGGGAAGCATTCAGATTTTGTGATCACTATTGATGGTGCTCTTCGGTACGGAGACATGCTTGTGGTCCCAAATGATAAAGGGTTGAAGGAAGACATTTTAAGGGAAGTTCATAATACACCTTATTTTATTCATCCTGGATGTACGAAGATGTATAGGGACTTAAGAAAACATTTTTGATAAGTTTCTATGAGCCACGATGTAGCAGACTTTGTCCAACATTCCATTACTTGCCAGTAGGTTAAGGTTGAACATTGGCAACCCTCAAGCTACCTGCAACATCTTATGCTCCGGAGTGAAAATGGGAGCGAAATGATATAGATTTCATTAGTTGGGTCACTTAGGATGAGGAAGGGTTATAATTCCATTTGGGTGATTATAGACCATCTTACAAACTCGACACACTTCTTGCAGGTGAAGACTACCTATAATATGGAGAGGTATGCTGAATTATATGTGGCGAAGATTGTTAGACTTCATGGGGTTCCATTATCCATTGTGTTTGATCATCATCCAAAACTTACTTCTTCATTTTGGAAGAGTCTGCATAAGGCCATGGGTACTCAGTTGAACTTTAGGACTGCTTTTCACCCACAAACAGATGGAAAGTCGAAGAGAACGATTCAAATCCTCAAATCTGTTGAGAGCTTATGTTATTGACTTTGGATGCAATTAGGACGAATTTCTTACCTTTGTTGAATTCTCTTTTAGCAAAAGTTACCAGGTTCATATTGGTCTCCTTTATGAGGCATTCTAAGAAAGGAAGTTTAGATCACCAGTTTACTGGGATGAGGTTAGAGAGAGGAGATTATTAGGCCCAAAGATAGTGCAGCACATAGTTGAGGCTTTTGGAAAGATTGGACAATGGATAAAAATAGCTCAGAGTAGACAAAAATGTTATGCTCATAGAAGAGGAAAGCCTTTGAAATTTGTAGTTGGAGATAAAGTCATTCTAAAAGTGGCATATACGAAAGGAGTTATGAGATTTGGGTAGAAGGGAAAGTTAAGCCCTCATTTCATTGGACCCTTTGAAATCCTTGAAAGGGTGGGCGCCTACTGGGCTACGCTACCACCAACTTGGCAATAGCGTGTAATGTATTTCATGTCTCCATGCTAAGAAAAGATGTTTTAGATCCTTCCAACATCCTTAGTTACGAAACTTTGGATCTTCACAAGAACTTGCCTTACAAAAAGGTCGTGGTGAGAGTCTTAGAAAGGGTAGAAAAGGTGGTGAAGAGGAAGACGATAGCATTATTCAAGTTTCTTTGGAAGAATCATGCAGTTAAAGAGGCGACTTGGGAGAGCGAGGATGAGATGCGCACTAAGTATCCGCACCTTTTTGGTGAGCTTCAATGTTGTAACACCCCCAGATTAAGAATTGTCCTAAGCTATGAATATTACATTACCTAAGGTAAGCARAAAATTGTTATGACATTACCTAAGGTAATGTAATATTCTCATTAGCAGAATAAAATTGTTATGTCGTTACCATTTCTAACAGAATTCAGAATTCAACACATGAGCTCTAATGTTTTATAGAAAATTGCAGTAAGTAGAAAAAAGTAAAAAGCCAAAGATGGACATCCAAGAGCATGCTGCAGCATAGGGACGCTATCACATCGGCTAATTGGATAAGGCTATTGCAGAAAGCAAGTCTCTAAGTTGTAACCAGAATTCAGCTAAAATTGGGCAAAGGATAAGAGGAAAAAAAAAGCAGCAGAGAAATGGCATGAAAAAGCCTCTTGAAACTTGAAGTACAAGAAAAGTGTCCAAAGAACTAATTAAATACCTGCAAATTGGCAAGTAGTGACACATAGAGGCATCTCATTAGACCTCATGCCCGACTCTGTTGGGTAGCCATTTGAAGACATCTAATTGGTCCAAAGGTTGCCATTTGAAGGGCACATGTAAATCTCTCATAGGACCATAAGAAACACTTATGGAAACCTACATTTTGGCATCAACTAATTATTTTCATCCCTGATATTGGATCACGAATTTCCAGGATTTCATGGACTTATCGTGCATCGAGCATTATTATTGATTCAATCTCGGACTTTGTATTGTGATGATTGAGTACTCAATCGAAAACTCTAAGTACTAGTCTAGCGAGTAAAGTACTACACTTGGCAGGTTCCCAATGCGAGGACCTCTAGAGCCGCCTGGACGATAGTGCTTTGGGAGTCGCCAAAATCGGCAAATCATATCTATGGCAAGCCGACATCATACCAGATAGATGGATGCACCATATAGTACCCATGGTACATGTTAGATGCTCGTACCCTTAGTCAGGAKGTTTAACCTAGGGTCGACTGACTCCTATAGTCGCGCTAGTCAACTTATTTGATAATGTTCATAAAGTGTAGTTGTAAGTCGCATGCATACACGAGGTGATAAGGCTAGTAATCTGGACCCCATAGAGTGAAAGCTCCTACGATTATAGCTTGTGTTCCCCGGCACTACATTGTTCATGAAATGGTTTGCATGACTTAACCTGTTTTCCATTACTGCATTCTATACTTGATTTGTTTCTAGAAATGCATCATTTCCCTCAATGAGATAGTACTGAAGATAATGTTAGTGGAAATATTAGGGATTGATTTGAATAAAGGAAATAAAATAATTTGAACAAAAGTTATCTAATGTTTTCTTTTCTTGGATTTACATAAACTCCTTTCCAGAATGTTTTTCGCTGCTAAAGTACACTCAGACACACACATGGGACTCGTTGACCCTAATTTTTCTAACATGTTTTAGTAGCAGGTATAGACACCTAGAGAGGTTACGTGATTCTGTGCTTAGAAGAGTTATGCAATTTTATAATCTCTTGAGGTGCCTAGAGATTTGTAATAGTTATAGCGTTTGAAATGTCATTTGAGAGTTGTACTCTTATATTTTGTGGATTGTTATGATTGTGTTAAGTTTTGTATATTTGGCAGTTTTAATATCATAAGGTTATGCACTTAATGAAATATTCATATTCTGTGACGCCCCGAAAGTTTATAGGAGATAGAAATCAATAAAAGTTACGAATTACGGATGAAATTATTACAGGACTTAATTTATTTAAAGTAGGATATTTATTAGGCTTTGAACTGGGGTAGAATTATACTATTAGAATAAACTCGAACATTTACTCGACTTAATCAAATTTTGAAAATTCCTTTTTTTCTAAACTACCATTTCAATTTTTTGTTATCCTTTATATATATTTTAGCTTTTATTAAACTCTATGCTATTTTCTAACCAATTTTTCAAGCTTATTTCTTAAAAATATATTTTTATTTTCTTCCTAAATGAGTTGCTACTTTATTAGCTTCCATTTCAGTCCAAAACTCTTATCTAAACTCTCTCCTAAAATTTCATTTTTCTCCAGTGTGTTTCTTGTTCATCCTAGTCGACTTACTGCTACAAATCATAGCCATTGCTTCTCAATTTTCTAATAAAGTCCTAACCATTAAAATTTCCCAATGCATGGCTTGTATATAGCAAGAGTGTCCATGAGAGTGTCTGGTTTTGGAGGTCTTTCAGCCAAAAAAAAAAAAAAAAAAGGATGGAGAAAAATAGAGCTATTCATTCTTGCTCTGTGCTATGTGAAATTGTGGAAGTTTTAGCTAGGGAATTGACAGCTATTATGATGATTTTTCAAGCTTTGTTGGTTGATTACTTGAGTTTTTTACAACTATCCACCTAGGTGTCAAGTGAACATGGCTTGGAGGAGAAAAATTATAATTCTCTCCTTCAATTATTTTTTTGTATGAAACCACTAGCGCATTCTTCTTCATTTTCAGCCAGTTTCCTCTTCTCTTATTCACCTTTAGGAGTCTCCACCAAACATATCTATATATTGACTTGAAACCCACTACAATTCATACTACAATTGACCTGTTTGTATACCTCCATAAGTCAAAGTATAGCTTTGTTCTCTACTCTTAAAAACAACCAGAAACCTTTCTTCCTTGAAGACAAATCTTTATCCATCCCTTTTTTTTTTT
>MEJB01000580.1:8715-24838 GCA_001752375.1 Rhazya stricta
TGGGAAGATATGCATTAAAAATTCGTACGAAAGAGAAGCAACAATTTTCAAACATATACTTTGAAAAAGAAAAAAAAAGGTGGCTAAAAGAGATAATCTCTATCAAAAAAGTTCCCTGACACATGTTTACATTCCAAAAAATGATGAACTCGCATGTATTAAAAAGGCTTCCCTCTTCCTCTGCTTTCTCTCCTAAACTTACCTCGGATTTAGCTTCAAATCTTTGCCACTTTTCCCCAAATTCATTAAATTTATTATTTTGTGCTCTTTTTGTGAGAGGACCTGATTAAGAGGCTTTTGAGATAAATTACATAATGGGGACTCAATTTCAACTGTTTCTTTTTTTTTTTTTTTTGGATAAGAAAAACTTTCTTCGGTCTCCCTAATATAAAATATCAATACTTTTATGTAGTGTTCTTTTTCTTTTCCAGCTGAGGATCCAGAATTTGGCATACAATCAATATCTCAAAATCAGTTTTGCTCATTTGTCAAAGTTGTGCTTGCAGAAATCCTCCCATGTTAACACCAAAAAGTTTAGGCTCCATTTGGATTGGGTTAGCTAATGAACTGTGGTTTCTTTGATAAGAAAAAAAAATTATAAATAAATGTTTTTAAAGTAGTAAAATAATTTTAAAAATAAAATATTTCATAATATTATTAAAGAGATTTAAATAGTTAAGGGACGATTTGCCTCATTCCCTCTTAACAAGCTATAAAAATGTATCTATTTTTTCTTGCATAACTTTCTTGAAATAATCAATGTAACTTATCAAGTAACTATCACTACTCAACACAACCAAGTTAAATGCCACCCAATCTGAAGTATCATCATGTGCATCATCGAGAGCCTAACCACAATAATTCAGAAATATGCCAAGAGGCATCTTGATGTTCTCCAGGGAGCTAATTCTATCTAGGGATACAAGGTTGGAGAATTATATGTTGAATTCAGAAGGTAATACTTTTGATTTCGTAAGCAACCTTACTGGGAATAGAGAACAACAAAGTTAATAATGCTGTTGGGCCCTTATCTTCTAATCCATGGCATTCCAAACTACAYCTTTAATTTGAGACAWGATAATCTAAATCTTCCACTGTATCACTCGTATCACTTCCCTATATTTACCAGACATGCAAAAGTTCTGAACCACAAAATAAGAATTTGCGTGAGTCCAAGTTGGCGAGAACTTTGTCCAAACATAAGTAGCAACWCTTTACCATGTGTACCTGCATTCTGCATTCAGTACATGAGGTCCACAAAGAGATCTCTGTTCTASCATCATCTGCAAACTTGATGCTGAATGGGAGAATGAACCATGCTCATAAGTTTACAAACAAGAGACAAATCTCTAGCTCGATTGCACAATTCTACTTCATCCATAATCTTCCATTGCTACCCAGTTAAGTAAATTTTGGTAGAAGTAAATTTCATCTAGCATCTCATGATTTCATCTAGCATCTCATGATTCAATAATCTCAGCAGGAAGTAAATATTCTCACCAGCAGGATTGGATATTTGGTTTGTTCCAAAAACAAATGTCTYGCCTCCAAAACCAATCCAACTATAAGAAACCACTTCACCCTTCTCTTTAACCAGTCTCCTGACTCGAACTAGGCGTTCCCAACTACCCCTCTGCTCATATACTTGAGCTAAAACTGAAAAAGGAAGAGACGACTCTAATTGCAACTGAACCATCTTCTCTGCAACTTCTTCTACAAGTTTCATGTCCCCATAAGTGCTACAAGCGTTAAGTATGGCTTCCCACATCTGAGCACTAGGCTCAAATGGCATTGCTTGTAATACAGCTATTGCTTCTGCAAGTTTACCTGCACGACTTAACATGTCGACAACACAGGCATAATGTTCACCTCTGGGTGCAATTCCGTAATCCTCTTGCATTGAAGCAAATATATTCATTCCTTCATCAAGCAATCCACCATAGCTGCAAGCTAATAAAACACCATGAAATGTTATCTGATCTGGTTTTAATCCCCTAGATAGTAGTTCCTTAAGAAGATTGATTGCTTCTACTATTTCTCCATTGCAAGTCAACCCCAGAATGATCGTATTCCAAGATATCAAATCTTTTGTAGCCATATTTGTGAATATATTCAAGGCATAAAGAGAAAAACCAAATTTGCTATACATATCAACAAGTGAATTGGCAACAATAAAATCTGATTCAAAACCTGATTTCACCACCAATGAGTGGACTTGACTTCCCTGTACTACTAGCATGAAGACTGAAGCACAATTGAGAACAGAGCTTAGAGTGAACTCCGTTGGCCCGATATTCTCCCTTAAGGAAAGGACAAAAGTCCAAAATGCTTTCTCTTCTTGGCCATGCCTTGCATAGCTTAATATCATGGAACTGCAAAGAGCTGAATCCCAGACAGCAGAAGTGTCAAATATACGAACTGAATCCTCCATTCTATTGCATTTTGATAGAAGGTCAATAGCAGAACTTGAAACTATTGTATTTGAAAATGACCCCATCTTTATACAAAGGCATAAAACTTGCTTGCCCTTTTCCAAATTACGCAGGTTAGAACAGGCTGCAATAACTGCTGATACTGTAAACTCATCAGGCACATATCCTTCATATCTCATCAAACAAAAATGATCCAGTGCAAAATTTTCAAACCCTGATTTACAGCAACCAGAGATGAGAGAGTTCCAAGAAATTAAATCCACCTCTTCCATACTCCAAAACACTCCAAGTGCATAATCTACAACCCCAGCCTTTCCGTACATGTCAATCAATGAATTCCCTACAGCTAACTTTGTGGCATCCACACCATTCCTTATAATATTACAATGTAATTGCTTACCAACAAAAGCACACTTCACAGACGAAACCAAATTGGAGAAAGTGAATGCGCTTGGCTGAACACCATATTTACGCATTTCTAAGAACAGTTCCCAGGCTGACTCTGAAATCCCAGTTGATACATATCCAGAAATTATTGAATTCCAACTCACAACATCCCTGTCAGGCATTTCATCAAACAAAAGACGGGCTTTTTCAATGTTGCCAACATTAATAAGAGCTCGCAAACATATATTCCAGGAAAAAGTATTCCTCTCGCCTATTTCATCGAACGCATTCAAAGCATCATGGAAAAGGCCAACTTTGCTATACATATTAACACAACGATTACCCAAAAAAGTGTTGGTATTAAAACCAAGTTTTATCAGCTGAGCATGGATGGATTTTGCAAATTTTGCAGTCTCTCTCAATGATAGAAATTGGTCTATGAGATTGGAGTAGAAGGAAAACGAACTTGTGTGGGGTCTATGAATTTGAACCCTCTGCAGTAAAGGGTGCATGCACGGAACATAAAACTATTACTTCCCTTYAGAAAATCATAAATAGCACAGATAGTCTGCACAGATTTCACATTCTTGCCATGTGTTCTCCTTTCATTTTCGTGTTCAGAAATATAAACAGGAAAGCAATTTGAACATACTGTATTCAAATGATAGGAACAGATATTACAGAAGAGCACTGGGCAAAGGCTTTCATTCACCGTTCATCAAGAGTAGATACCAATTTTGTTTCTTTGTTCTTTGCCCAGTTAAAGAYGAAAAGGACCATGGTACTTTGGATATTATTTTATTTATTTATATCTCTCATTTAATTTTTAGCCTCTGTAATATCTAAACTTTTTCATGCATCTCTACCGAAGTTAAAATTGACCTTATAGACATTTGTGTCCTTAAATAAAAGACAACGGATAAGTGTTGGTGTGCTAAATTTGCCTAACCGAATCAGCTATCTTGGTGGTGTTAAGTTAAGCTTTTGAACAAAATGAGGCTTGAATTATGAATAGCTAGCCATTTAATCGGTTTTCAGATCTATAGCAACCTCTTTTTGTATGTGGGATCCTCGAGTTAGCTTATGYTAGCCCTTGACAAAGTATGTAAGTCAATCGRATAACAATATATAGTTGGGTTTTTTTGGTATCGACTGAAGATGTGATTGGAAAATGGATATAAACTAAAATWTGCAAGGAAAATGAAATAAAATAAAATAAATTAAGCTACTAAGAGATGCCAAGCGGCTAGTAGAAATGGCTAAAGCAATTCACAAACAATAAAGCATGGACAAGCAGACTAACTTCAATATAGATAAAGCTAAGAAACTCAGCAAACTGACGAAGAAAGGTTTGAAACAGACTTAAAACTTTTGTAATCACATAAGTGTAATCGAAACAAACTTGTGTTGTGGCTAATCTAATTAATAAACTTTAAGCGAGTAAGCAAGTATAACTTAAGTACAACAATAATTCGGTTGAAACTAAGGAAGACTATGGCTAAGTAAAACGAGTAAGAAAGCTGATAAATTAAGCAAATTTAATCAAGTTACACTAACAAAAACTATAAGAAAAGATTAAAGAGCTAAAATGACTTAAAAATGATGAAGAAAGACTTCAGTTATCATAAAACATTGCTGAAAATAGAATACTACCTAGCAGAACAGCTGAAAACTGAAAATAACCGGGGAAAGGCTCATAAAGCTAGCTAAACATAGCTAAAAACATGAATTAAAGATATACAAATGAAGAAAAAATGYTTGATTTCTAGGTTGATGATTGTCCCTTTTGTCTATTTCATCTTCTCTTATTTATATTTGGCTGAGATGTTCCTGCCGGTTTAGAGCTAAAAGAAGCTGAGACCACTATCCCATTTTTCACCTTCTACGCAACTCTCTCAGCCCATGTCTTCCTTTTTCGGCTGGTCGGTAGAACATGTCTTGAATTTTCAATTAGGTGATTTTGTCCTGCTCAGCTGATTAGCCGTTTTCTTGTTGCTTCTGTTTCTTTTGCCTCTTTGACTACCTTCCCCACTTTGTCTGTCAGCTGATTTGTAGTTTTGCCTACCTCCTACATTCTCAACAGTTCCGGCTCTTTGTCCTCCAAGGAAACCTCTTGGGTTACTTCACTGGGCTAGTCGCTGTCCTTTGCTCAACCACTGGCRTCGGCTATTTTTGGGTGTTAACACATGCCTCCCAAGCTTTCRTCATGATCGCTGTGTTTAGTAGCTAGATCGGGTAAGGCTTGATGTGACCTCAACCTTTCATGTACCTTTGGAATTCCTACCATCATCGGCTGCTAGGCTTGGACAGCTATCCTCACTTTTAGCCAATTGGTTACCCTAATAATGATTGCCTTCCTTGGGACTCACAATCATCTTATCTCTTTGGCTTTTCTTGGCTGTACAATATAAATCAAATTCTTTTCCACTTTACTCCATATTACTTTTGTCTCCTTTGAGCGCTCTTGCCACCTTCTGCAATTTGATTTCCTACAACCTATCTCTGTATCCAGAGTTCTRATCAATGTCAATTTCTTTCCATCCTTCTTTCTAATCACGCCACAATGTCTTCTAGTAGTAATAATCGCGACGAAACCTCCGATCAGAACCAGCCTTTCGACCAACGCATTTTGTTTTGTTGTGACTCCATCAAGGAGTTCTTCAAGTTAGGCCCTGCCGTTATTCCTATTTTCTCAAACACTGACCTCTCYTTCATCAAGCCCAATGGGTTTGATCTTCCCTTCACTAGGCTAAGCTGGTCCTTAGCAAAATGGCCAAAGAATTTTCAATGTTGGACCGACCATTTGGCCATCTTCAAATAATGTTTTGAGCAATTGACTCCAAGCCCAGAGAGCACCTAAAGGAAATGAGGCATTTTACATGACATCCAACTATCATCATCTGCCTTCTATTTTGACAAAATCTGTTCATGGCCATTTTGCTRTTCTGGTCTTCTGCCACCGATGCATTTGTTTTTCCTTTCGAGATGTTAACCACCATAGTGGACATTGCCACAATCCTGGGGCTGCCCATGACTAGGATTGATGTCTTTGCTCTGAGCGCTAACAACAATATAAAGAACCTCGAGTTTACTTTCCACAAGCAAACCACTAGGTACCTGAAGTTTGTTGAGACCAACATGGACCAATTCTACCATTTCTGATAGTGAGCACGGGACCTTTCTATTGCGCTAGTTGTGTAAGTACATGATCTGCTTGTCCTCTTACAGTGTGGTGGTCGATTACTACTATAACATGGCGCTGCTAATGGCCGATCGACCCTTTCATTTGGCCTCTCTTGTTCTATTTTTGCTTTACCAAGGCCTGACTGTCGATTGACTAAGGCTTTGTCTCGTGTTGAGGATGCTAGCAACGTGACTACCCTTTTCTAATTTCTGTAGTTGTGGATGTTCCAGTATATTCAATTTTGGGATCAACCGTCTATTGGCCTAGGCTCTAGAGGCAGCCCATGAGGCTACGGGCTATCTGCTGTGTGAGGTGCTTTTTAACCATGTTGCCTTCTGGGGTGATCTTCAATCTCACCTACTCCAGGAGATWTGTAGTCGATGAGTCGTTACCYTATTGTCAAGGGATGAKGGGTCGATTGGTTGAGGCTACGGATCGACAGTTCAAACTATGCTGAGGTCAAGGCAATCTTRGCTRGCTTCCTAACTCCCYRGCATTTGTTAYATAGTGTCTGGCCCASAGCTCAGTATACCAACACATCAGTTGAGCTGTACTACCCCTACTGCTGTTCTAGGCAATTCGGCTTGATGCAGGTCATTTCTGCTGACCCTTAGCTCAACCCTCTTTTGCCAGCCACCTGGACCTTACTAAAATTGATGTAAAAGCTCGAAGGAAGGCACTATTGGCCTGGAGGATTGTAGAGGAACGTGGGCTGATATYGACTCTCAAGTGTTGAAGCTTATAAAACTCCAATTGCCTAAAGAGCCAACTAGCTAAGCTGAGAAAATCGAACYAAGTTCCAATGCTGAGAAGCCATCTAGTCGATCTGAATTGCTGATACCCCCTTCTTCTACTGCTACTACTCAAATCTTTGCCGAAGGATTTGATGATCTTGTTGGCCAAACTGATGACTCCCTTCTATTTGTAATCTTTACTGATGTGGTGAAAGTGTTACTGAAGCTCCAGCAAATCCTGCTCCCACCATGGAAAATCCAAATCTGGCAAGATTGATAGTCCCTCCAGCTGTTGAGGCTAGTAGCCAAAAGGTGATTAACGTTGCCCTTTGCAATCCACCCTACCTTCTCATTGAAGTCGAATGTGTTTTCGGCTATTTTTGAAACTATTTTTGTTTTTCTKGCTATTTGACTAGCATGTAGTTGAAAATAACTTTTTCGTTTTGCCAATTGGCTAGCTATGAGCCACACAAGCTTTATTGAATAACTTATTTTTCTATCAATTCTCAATCGCTTCCCAAAAGAAGGAGAATATCGCCTTAAGTAACTACAATTAATTGGTCAGTCCAATTCCTTACCTGTCGTCCAGAGGCTCCTCCTAGGATAACTTTATTAACCAAGAAAGGTCCTTCCCTATTAGCTAACCATTTACCGAATTCGGGGTTGTTTGGCGCAATCGACAAGCTTGTTTTCCAAACCATATCACCCTTCCTGAAAAGTCCTAAACYAGACCTGTCGATCGTATGCCTTAGCTATTCTCCTTTTGCAGCTTATGATGTGCCTCAAAAATCGGCTATTGGCATGCTGTGCTGGAATGCTACCCTAGCTGATCTATGGTGAGTTCCACTGGAAGGACAGCATCTTGCCCATACATCATTTGATAAGGCGTAAAGCTTGTTGCCTTTTTAGGGAAATTCCTGTAAGCCCAAAGCACTTCCTATAATACATCATGCCACTTCCTAGGCTTGTATTCAATCGCTTTTTTTCACCATGTTGATAAGTACCTTGTTGGTTGCCTTCACCTACCCRTTAGCCTGGGCACTGTAGGTTRAGTGTATAAGCWTGATTTTGAACTGCTTGGCAAAAGTAACCACTTTRTCTCCGGTAAARATGGTCCTTTGATCGGCCGTAATGGACTCTAGGACTCCAGAACAGTAAATGATTTGATGTTTGATAAAATTAATAACAGCTTCTTGAGTTAGTTTTGGCATCGACTGAGCCTCYATCCACTTGGTGAAAAAAGTCAATAACCACTAAGATGAATGAGGGACCTTTAGAGGACAGAGGGTGAATTTTGGCAATTACATCCATTGCCCAGCCTCTGAATATCCATGGCTTGACAATGAGATAGAGCATTGTGGCTGGGACATTAAAGAGATGTCCTTGCCTTTGATAGGCATCACAACCTTTGGTGTAGATGTAGCAATTGCCTGTAATGCAGGGATCGTTCCTACCTAGTGAGCTTTGATGATAATGATGATGATGCTCATGGTTGTGGGATTTGGTCAGCTTGTAAGCACATTCTCCATCACCATGACYGTGGTGGGAGTGATGATGTTGATGCTCATGATCGTGGTTATGGTGGCGTTCATGYTAATTTTGGGAATGGGTAGATTTTGCAAGGCAATTGATCGGAGTTGTACAATTAAGGTTGCGAAGAGAGACTAAAGAGTGCYTACTGTTGGAGTTGAGAATTTTCGAAGAAAAGAACAAACTTTGAAGATTGACTTTGATTCTCGTTGCATTCGATTGCTCGAGGAGTTGAATTTGGTGAAATTAATCTTTGAAGATAGAGTGCTTCCATGTTCGAACATGATAGATGTGCCATCTGTAGCCAAAATCTACAGCCCYTTCACAGTTGAGGTGCTCATAATCAGGGTAGTGATTCAAGAAACAACGAACAACGAAAAAGAAAAATTGAAGAAGAAGAACAAACTTACACAGAGAAGTGAGGCTTTGGAGACAAAAGCTAGCAAGGTAAATGTGATTAAAAAAAGTAAGAAGAAAAGAAGAAAAAATGAGGCGGTGACCAACAGTGAAGGAAAAGAATGAGGGAACAATAAAAAAATGGTCTTCAAGTAGAAACAAAAGAGAGGCAGTGATGTAGAGATAACAAGAAGAGTATAAAAAGAAAAAAAGATAGAATAGTGGTGAGGCGTGATGTGTCTGCCTTAGCACAAGAAATTGCATAAAAGAAAAATTACATGAAAAAAATAAAAGTGGCAAAAAGATAAGAAAATGGAATAAGAAAAAGATAAAAAAATTATTATTACTATTATTATAAACAATACTTGGATTTGTATTTTTCATTAAAAATATTGTTATCCGAATTCCTTCTAACCAACGAACAAATTATGTCTCGATCATTTAAAATAATTAGTAATTAATAACCAAATAAATATTTAAGAAATATTCAATTCCGAAACTCTCTAATTCGTCAGTGTCTCAGTTTTGCACGTAAAGGCTTTTTACGAGTTTCTAAGTTAACGAATAATGGTTGGAAATATTTAGGGTTTTATATGAGTTATATATAGTATTGAAATTTTGTGAAGTCGGATGATTTCTAATAGTTTATAATGGTTATAATGTGACTAATTTCAAATGAGAGTTGTATTATCATATTTTGAGGATTGTACTGAGGAGTTTAGTTTTGTATATATGGGAGTGTAACTATTGTAAGATTATATATTTAATAAGACGTTCATACTCTATTTATGATCTTTAAATACTTTGAATGTTCAACTATATTGACTGTTAAGAGACATACAGTGAGTAGTTATTATTTGGAATTAGGTCACATTCTTACCGATAGTACCACCAAGCGGTTTACATTACATTACTCTTTTCTTTCACCTCGTGAGGAATGTGACCTAACCATTACATTTCACCCTTGAAGAGGGCTAGTCGGGTGAACCAGTCCCCCATGCCTCATTTCCTGCTCCACCTTTCATGGTTTAGGCATACACCATTTTTCTTTCTTACTTAACATTGGGAATTAGGTCACATTCTTACCGATAGTACCACCAAGCGGTTTACATTACATTACTCTTTTCTTTCACCTCGTGAGGAATGTGACCTAACCATTACATTTTACCCTTGAAGAGGGCTAGTCGGGTAAACCAGTCCCCCATGCCTCATTTCCTGCTCCACCTTTCATGGTTTAGGCATACACCATTTTTCTTTCTTACTTAACATTGGGATACATATATGTGCTTTATAAAATCCATTTACATACTTCCTTGAGAACATTGACCTTTAACAGATTCATAGTCATGCAATATGTTGTACAAAATATAATTGATGTYCATGGATGCATGTCATGGTATAGAGTATTGAATATACCRTTCCAAATTCTATAACCACAGAAATTCACATAAGAGCAATCCAATCATAAGACAYATACGCATTAGGTTCACAATAGATAGACACATTAACTCACATACTTGTCAATCAATCATAAGCACACATTCACATAAGTGTCAAAATAGAAGTTCCAAAATTGTTGAGAATGAGAGAGTTTACTAACCTGAAATGCTTAATTTCTTATGCTTTATTTATAGTTGACGATTGAGTTCTTKAGCTGTCCTTAATGTTAAAATRTCCACTTCCTAGATCAAATTATGGGAAATACACTTAAAAAGGGTCTTCAAGATTGTAAAACTTTACACCCTCTTAGAAACCTATTAGGAAACATTCTAACCTTTAGGTGCTAAAATGGTTATCATTTTCTTAAAGCTGAGTGGGCACGGACGCTACTTTGCGTCCTTAGTGTGTCCTTAGCTCAACAGTGCACACAGACCATAAGTTCTGTCCGTGCATGCTGTCATTCGTGCGTCAATGAGCATCTAGAGAGCACCCAATTTATACGGATGGAGCCAAGGACTATTGCTTTCATCCCTTTCCTTGCCTTCAACGGCTTGTGTTGCAAAGGTGTATGAAACTTAAGCAGGTTCCTTATTGCCTCGGGAGATCTCTACACTGGAGATGATTGAAGTGAATTGATCTAGCCACGTTGCCGTACGTTTAATAAGGCAAATTCAAGAAGCACAACAAGACATGGGAAATGAGGAGCTCAAGATCCTTATTTATCCACCTGAATGGGGTAATACATCTTTTCTGGGGTGAAAAGAAGAAACTTGTGCTTCTCGTATGCATTTACCCTGGTGAAGTCATTTTGCTGTGCACTTTTCTTCATTCCAATACTCTTACCTTTTGTTTTATGACAGCTGAAGAACATATCTTGCATCATGTTCTTTACACCAAGAGTCCATGAATTTGTTATATTACTGGTAGCAGATATCTTCTTCTTGCTCCATACATTCATCTAGAGAGTTGATTAAGAGGGTGTCACATACCGATTGGTTTAACCTTTTGTCCTCATCATGCATTCAAATCAACCGGTGCCTCTTCTTTATCTCCTAATGTTGCAAATCTTTTATTTTATTATTAGTTTTCCTTCATAAATCATGCCAGCATCCTGCCTTGATTCTTGGATAGACTCCACTATATCTTTGTCTATGTGCAAATAAGAATTAGTTTGTGCAATTTCCTTAAATGCCCGGAGCTCTTTTCAGATTCCATGTGACTGAAGTTAGGACTGTTCATTATTGAGCARTTTAAAACACCCGTGTAGTCGAGACTGAGAAAATGTTGGTGTCATTTTCATGGTCTTTATAAGTTTACTGCAGAACACTGTTATTACCAATGGAGAACCTGAAGCCTGATTTTTATTTTTACAGTGGATATTAGCAGTTTGCTAAAGGTACATTTTCTCGAGTAATTTGTATAGGAAGATGCTTTATTTAGGATCATCAAGAGGATTGCGGATTGCCCTACTCTCATTGAGTTTTATTTGTCTAGAATTCCTGGATATTGTATATCTTCATTTAAGATGTTATTGGGGATAACTAATAGACTTGAATGAAATACGATGAACTCTTTTGTGGCTGGCGTCTGAGGAATTGATAAAGGCTATTTAGTTTGATGAGAGGTACTTTAACTTCAGACTTCAGTTTTATCAAACGGGGCCTTAGACCTTGTTTGATAATTCAATTTAATACTTAAACACAAAACGAATTAAATGCATATAGAATTAAGTTTGTTTGATAATCTAATTTTGGAATGTCTTAATAGATTATATGCTTTTTAATTCATTCAATAAATTTTAAATGATAATATTCTAACTTAACATATTAAGACATTTCAAGTTAGATTATCAAATTTAATATTTAGATTGAAGCGTTATAAAATAAATTTTTGTCATTTAGAAATTTAATTACTTTTCAAACTTAAAAACTTCAGATTCAAGCTTCAAAGTCAGATTTAAGACTTTAAACTTCAGTTTTATGAGATAATGCCCTAATTTACACTGAGAATGAGCAAACTCATCCAATTGGGAGACTGTTTGTTTTGCTAGATTATTAATCATTTAGGAATTGATGAATGAAATCCTCCGCCTTAATATTTTTCTTTGGAATTTTAGTAAATCAAGCATTTTATCCAAATTAGGATCAGAGATATTAACGCTCCTTTCCTCCTTTTGGCAATGAATTTTTTTTCTTTTAAATAAGTTTTTTCAATTCCTTTTTAAGCAAGACATGGTTTTGAGAGTTCAACAATTCTTTTCTCACTTTTAGTTTTGACTTTAAAAGATTTAAAAGAAAACTTATTTTAAAGAAATTACTCTAAAAATAATTTATTTTTATTAATTGATTTGATTAAAAATAAATATATTGCATTAATTTCTAAAACGTTTTTTTCCAAAAGTATTATTTTCAAAATAGAACAAGCATTTTGTAATGAGTAGTTTAATTGTGTATTASATTTAGGAAGAAATTGGTTTGTATAATTTTTTAATTTCGTTCTCAAACGTTCAAAGTGCACCAAATATTTATCTTTATTTTATTTTTTTCCCCTTGATATATTGGGGGAGTGCATGTGGAAAACTCTAGACTTTGCCTAGTAAAAATGGTCCATCAGTCGGCTGCCCTTCACCTTTTATCAGTTAACACTTGTAAGCTTTTGTTTTCTCCCAAAAAAATTCCAATTTTGTTGAGAAAATTATTTAATTAGTTTTTTTCTAAAGAAGCATGTAATTCTAATTCAAAAAAAAAAAAAACTCATTGATATTATTTTTTACTTGAAAATCTTGCTTCAAAGGAAAAAAGAAAATCTATAGTAAACATTTTCCGTCAACAAATTATAACTCCTTTTCTTCAAAATGAATTTTCGACGAAAAGCTTTTCGTCTAAATAATAAATTTTAATTTTGAAATTTTAATTTTCTCACCTTTTCCATTTAAAAACTTTTTTCTCGAATGGAATAATTTTTTTCATGAAAAGTCCATCCAAACAAACCCTAGATTACTAGGTTTTGAATCAAGAAATTAAACCTTAAGTTCTAATAGATCATGAAATTTCCTTGTATGTAATTCATTAGGTTGTTCCATCAAACGACTCCATAGAGAACCAGTTTGTGATTGCTGTTAGGAAAAGTACTATCAAGAAAAGTTTATTAGTGTTTCATAAAAGGGATAATGTCCCAATAAGCAGTTTGTGGGGTGTTTGCTAAAATTGTTGATTAAAATTGATTTAYCTTGTAAAAAATGACACAAAAGGACATTTTGTAATACTAATTTGAGGTAACGTGTATWGCATGTTGTTTTGTATCTGTAGATATGAAAATTTATTAAATTAAATTATCATAATTTATTTAAATAACTAAGATCAATTCCAAATGCTTCCATTAAAATTAGGGACTATTTAACATCTTGACCAATGAAATGGTGACATGTGTCAAGGATGGCAATGTTCAATCAATGGAAAATCAAGGATGTGGCTCTGTGAATCAAGTGATTCCTAGATGTAATTTTGACCAATTAAATCAATTCACTTTGTCTATAAGTAGAGGCCAAAGTACAAGAGGAAGAGGTCCAGCAATACATATTGAGGATCAAAATTCATATTGAGAGAAGCTCAAAAGAAAGAGAACCAAATTTCTCTCCAAATCCTGAGATCAAGTTGCGAAGTCCTCGAAAAATTTCAAAAGAGTCCAAATCTAGAGATCAAGCTGAAAAGTCCTCAAAGAATTCCAAAGAGTCCAGATCCCGAGATCAAGCTGCGAAGCTCTAAGGAAAATTTCAAAGAGAAGAATCAACAGATTGAGTTTTTGCCATGAGAACAATTCATAAATGGTAACACTAATTCTTTGCTACGTATTTCTCTTTTTGTCCTATTATATTTTGTAGACAAGAGATTCTTGTCAACAAATTCGYAAAAACCTCGAAGCCTCGGCGACATGAGGAAGATGCCGCCGTCGAAAATCCGAGTCGCCAACTGTCGCCGCACTTCTATCGGCAAAGCAACATAGATGACGACGGGCAGAGACATATAGACCGCTCAAAACTAGGTCACATGGATCTAGGCCACACTTTCTCTTGGCCCACGAAGGAAAAAACAAGGGCCAAAACAAAACAAAAGAAAAAGCAAGCCGAAAAAGAGGTTGGCCTRCACGAGCCTGCACGGGAAAAAAGAAAGAAAAAGAGTTACCAAAGAACAAGAACAAGTCGGATGTCTCTTGCTAGGATGTCCCTTGGAATTCCGCAAATGCAAGAACAAGTGCTACATCAACATAGAAGAATTAGCTATGCAATAATAAGGTGACTTGCCAAAAAGAGACAAAACATACATGAAGATTTACCAAGGTATTGAAGTTGGCGATACAATGACGAGTAAAAGAGAAGAAGCTTATATAATTGATATGTGTATAATGACAAAAGGAAAAGAGAGTTGTATTAGAATTAGAAAGACGAGTTCTACCGCAACTCAAATATATCCAATATGCATAAGATATGTCTAGATTATAGTTTAGGTTATTCGAAGTTAGATTTTATAAATCTATCTTATTAGATAGAGTTAAAGAAAAAAAGAAAAAGAAAAAAATCCCAGCCGAGAAGGAAAATGAGGAAAAAGGGGCCAAAAAAGAAAGTGGACTGTGAACCTTAAGAGCCCAACAGGGGAAAAGAATGAGCCCAACAAATTGAAAGAAAAAAAAAGCCCAAGAAATTAAAAGAAAAAGGCCTAACATTTGAAGGATGAAGAGGATCCAAATATTTTAATGGCCCAAGAGAAATAACTCAAGTTTTTGGACCTATGATATTGATCTAAATGACATAAATCGGGTTGAAACTTGTTCACTCGATACCCATCTTTGAGTTGTAATCGTGAACAAGTTCTMGAGGAGAATTTTTAGATATAAAAATTTTATTATATCTAAATTTTTAAATACAAGAGGAAGAGGTTCGAAAATACATATTGATGACAAAAATTCATATTGAGAGAAGCTTAGAATAAAAGACACCAAATTTCTCTTCAAATCCTAATATCAAGCTATAAAGCCCTCAAAAATTTCAAAGTCGAAATCCCGAGATGAAGCTACAAAGTCCTCAAAAAATTTTAAAGAGTCCAAATCTCGAGATCAAGTGTGAAGTTCTCGGAAAATTTCAACGAAAAGAATCAACGGATTAGGTTTTTACCACGAGAATATTTAAGAGATTGTAATACTTTCTTATCAAATTTATAAGATTAATTCTTTGTTACGCATTTCTCTTGTTGTCCTTATATTTTGCAGATTAGAGATTCATGTAAATAATATATAAATACTCGTATTACTTTATACATTGTGTAAATTAATATTTTAAATATCTAATTAAAAATTGAAGGAAAATGAAAAAATATATCCCATCATTGTATTGATACAAGGACTCTATCATTCTTGTGTGACTGTATCATTCTCGATAATTATTTATGGAATTATCGTTTGTTAATTTTCAGTTATCTTAGAACTCTAATATAACATTTTCTGCACACTTGAATAAGGTAAAAAAAGTACACAAAAATACCAATTGAAAGAAGAGAAGAAGCTCCATTGCAAGTTTGTTATTCATCTATTATTATAGACGATAATAACAAAGATAAAATGAGAGGTATATAAAATGAAATTGATTCATTATCTGTAATATCTACTTATATTGCAATTTCAATAAACCAAATCATTGAGTAACTCTTGGATAAACTAGTACTAATAAAATAATAAGTAATAAGAGTTGGGTATATTCACCAAAGTAAACTGAATCCTAAAAGTCTTTTAAAAGAGATAATAGACCAACAATCGTATTAGGTGCCGTTATTTTTCGTAGGTGTGAGTTGCACATTTTTGATATAAAACATTGTATCTATCCTCAGAATATTGTTAATATTAATTTTATTAAAATATGAAACATATTTTAAGCAAACATCTTTTTTAGTGACTTTCAATTTTAAATAAGTTAAATGAGGCTATTATTGATAATTTTTTAATAGGGTAAGGAGACAAAGTTGTCAAAAAAC
>MEJB01000580.1:24897-83328 GCA_001752375.1 Rhazya stricta
ATTAATTTAATTTAATTTAATTAATTGAATACTATTATAATAATAATAAACTATCATTTTTCTTTAATTTAATTAGCTACTATTATAATAGTTAATAAACTAAAAAAAACATATCATTCTACTTGTCCCAAAAACATAATAAGTTAAATAATTAAATATTGCTTTTATTTAAGTTAATTAGCTAATACATTACAAATCAAGATACTATAATCTTTTAAGAATTAGGGATAGGACATGAGATTAAATTTTATTATTTAGCACTTGCTTTTCTGAAAAGCAGCTAAAAATGATTTCTGAGATACTAAATGTGTTTTATCAAACACTTCTAGAAAAGTTTTTTGTCCCAAAAGCTACTATGATGGTTGGAGAAAGCCTCAAACACTCCAAGAATTAATAGTTAGAGTGTCCGTTGGGACTTAATTAAATATATTTTGATACTTCATTATAATTGGTAGAGATGTTGATAGTTTAGTTTCATTACTTTTCAAATTTAATCAAATGTTTTGATGTGAAAATTTGAAAACCATGACCAAACTATTTAAAACTTCAAATGTTGGTTGGTTTATCTCCGATTTGATCTAGATAACTGTTTTCTTTCTTACATAGAGTTCAAATTGAAAACATATTTTTATGAACTTAATGGATAGAGATTTAGGCTGCATTCTATTTGCATTTGAATTTTCAGTTTTCTGGACTTCTCACTAAAGGGAAAATGGATACGCGGTTGGCTGGTATTCGAATGGGTGTAATGTGCCTGAGGTATCTCACCTATTATTTGCTGATAACAGTCTACTCTTTGGCGTTCTGAAATGGCATATTGCCAAATGATCAATCTGGATAAATCATCTCTGGTGGTGGATGGTCGAGGGGAGGAGGCCACTACCTCAGAAATTCGAAGCTTGCTAGGAATAGGCAACGGCAAAGGGGAAAACAAATATTTGGGGTTGCCTTACTATGTAGGGGGGTGGGAAGAAAGCAATATTCGGGCATGTCCGTGATAGGGTGTGGAAGAAGACGAAAGGATGGAAGGAAAAATTATTGTCCCAAGTTGGTAAACAGGTATTAATCAAAAGTGTATTACGGGCGATCCGACTTACACTATGTCATGCTTTAAATTACTGATTGATCTTTGCAAGGAAATTACATCCATGGTAAGACGGTTTTTGTGGGGGGTGGAGGACGGGAGTAAGAGGATTCATTGGCGGTACTAGGAGTCTATGCGTAAACCTAAAGCTGAAGGAGGGATGGAATTTTGTAATATTGAGGCCTTTAATCTCGCCTTATTGGCCAAGCATCGGTGGTGTCTGATCCAGAACCCTCATTTTTTGGTAAGGAGTATTGAAGGCTAACAATTTTCCTCACTTGGACTTTCTTACGATCTTCTTACCTCTGGCAGAGCATATGGGAAGGCCGCAGCTTATTGAGACAGGGTTTGCGATGGAGGGTGGGCTGTGGAGAAAAGATTGCAATATGGGATGACCCTTGGCCGAGTACACCGTATGATTTTCATATTGTGTCACCGAATCTATTCCTTCCCAGGAATCTGCCTGTAAGCATCCTTATATGCAAGGATCCCCTTCGTTGGTATRTTAATCTAGGAACCCTATTTGAGCCTAGAGACCAGGAGAAAATCTTGATACTACCCCTCCCATAGAGAGCAGAGGAGGATGTGCTTATATGGCATTATGAATAGAGCGGGATTTTTTCTATAAAATCCTCTTATCATGTAGGCATGGGTTGCCTCAATTAAAGTAGGGAGAAGGGTGGTGGTGTGTCCACTTCTGAGTGGGATGCAGGGTGGGTTTTGGGCACAACTTTGGAAGGTTACAGTAMCCTTCCAAAGTTAGGGTCTTATGCTAGCAGTTATGCCAAAGGATTCTGCCCACAAGGGAGCGATTGCAATCGAGATTTGTTATCGATAGAGTATGTTGCCTGATTTGCTCCTGGTGGATGAAGAATGATCTCTATTTTTTTTCTGAAGTGCAAATTTTCTTGGAAGGTTTGGAAATGTGCGGGGGTGAAGCTCGACTCACCGATAAGGGGTATTGAGCCCGTGAACGAGCTGATCGTAAATCAAGTCTCGAATCCGAAACTTATCAGTAACGCGATGCTGGAGAGGATTGTAATAATCATGTGCAAGATATGGTTGAAGAGAAATAGAAGGCTTTTCGAAGGAAAATGTTCAGCAACAGAGGAGATTATCTAACGGGCAGAAAGTTCGCTAAGGGAGTTCCAAGATGTCTGAAAGGAGGAGGAAACAAGGACGTGCGTCCGTAGCAATGCTCCCCAACGTTGGACACCCCCGAGACTGGTGGCTTACAAGGTCGACGTCGMTGGAGCTTGGRGGAGAGTACCGACAGGTGCTGGGGCGGCCATTTGGAATGGCACAAGAGAAGTGGTGGGTATGATCAAGAGAGAGTTCTTGCTGGAGTCGATCTTGAACATGTGGAGCTCCTCGCATGTTTACAGGGCGTCCGACTTGCTGAAGAACTGGGCTTACCAGAATTTGAGCTGGAAACAGATTGTCTGGTGGTTGCGACGAAGTTACAGTGCTTGCGGGTGAATCTTTCGGCGCTGGGTGGTCTCGCACAGGAAGTTAGGCAAGCTGCCATTGCAGCATGCTGTGAGAAATTCCTGCACGTTAAGCGTGAGTTAAATAAAMCGGCACATAAGTTACCACAACCAGGGTTTGCTGCGTCTTCAAACCATCTTTGGATTGAACATGTACCTTTGGATGTTTCCGCTCTAGCAACGGCGGATTTGCAAGGCTATGATTAAGTTAATGAAAGTTATTTGTTTTGTCAAAAAAAAAAAAAAAATTGGCTATTTTCAAATTTATTGAAAATGCATTCTGATTGCCATTTCTGAAATTTATTTCCAAAAATAAAAAAATAAAAAAGGCATTCGGTTTAAAAAATTGGTAGGAAAATGTTATGACTATTTTAAGTTAAATTTTAGTTACTATTAGTTAACATCATAATATGTTTAAATTAAAATGAAATACAGATAAATGTCATGTAAGCAATTAAAAGTTTTTTTTCCTTTTAATAATTACTAAAGAGAAATAAACAAAGAACACATTTTGTACATTTTGGTTGTAGGAGAGGATTTTACTTGAAAACGGTCAAAATACGAAATTTTCAGAACAACACAATTTTTCAATTTCATAAAATTTCAAAGTAAAATCAAACCAAATCAAATTAGAAATCCTAATATCGGTTTCTTTTTTTCCCAAAATTTATTCAGAAGAGAGGCCTAAGACACTAGTGCTCTGAATTTGGTTAAATATAATCTTACCATATACAAATCTAGCTTCTGGTAATTGAAATAATTCCTCCAAAAAAAAAAAAAAANAAAAAAAAAAAAAAACAAACAAACTCGTTTCTCCAGCCAAATTGAGATTACAATTGTTGACGCTCAAATAGCCGACATCAATGACTAAGAAAAGGCCAACAGCACAGCAAGAGCATCTCAGACCYATTAGAAGGATTCKCCCAAGAGAAAAATATCCAAAATGGGTGAGAGTACAGGAGGCAAGCAAAACTAAGGACCAGCCATTGGAAAAAAGGAAAAAGAGTGGCCGAGATGCCAGGAGAAATGGAATTGACAGGTGATTGGCCGATCGACTGAACGAACCAAACCATCCGGTTGAGAATCCAGGGCATGTCTTAATGACTAGACGAARAAKGAGGATGTGGGTCAAGAAAGGCACAAARAGTGTGGGAAATGGAATAGTGGCCTCGGCTTGCTTCATTTCCAAGTCAATAAGAGAGAGAAAATGAAGATCTTAGAAGACACACAACAATATCAATCCATAAATCAAGAATGTCATCTTCATTACATATCATTATTAGTATTTTAAGCTTCGTTAGGCTAGCTTTATGGTTAGTTTTCTTATCTTTTTCCAGTTTTAGAATTATTTGCTAGGTGCTTTGTGTATTTTTGCAATGTTGTATGATATTTGAAGCTTTTCTTTACCACTTTTGGCTTGCTACTCCCTTTAATTCATTTTCATTACTACTTTCATTAATATAACTTATTTTTAACTGCACTAATTTTACCATCTTTCTTATTTTTTCATCTTAACCTCAGCTTTTCTTAGCTTAGCAGTATTTTTAGCTTGCTTATTGTTCAAACTTAGCTTTCTAATACTTAGTTGCATTATCACTTTCTTTAAATTGTTCTATTTAGCCGTTCCCAGTTAAAACTTTAAGTGCTTTTAGTTTTCTAGTCTAAATATCTGTTTCTTAGAATATTTTAATTTTCATACATTTAGCCGACTACTTTGATATACTTAACTAACTGAGAGCAAAACCTTCTATTTGAAAGACTTATCCATACTTTTTTCCAATTGACTTACATACTTTGCTAAAGGTTTACTTAGACTAACTTAAGGACCCCACATATAAAAAAGAGGTTGCTATGGATRTGGCAAGCCAATCGAATGGTTAGCTAGTAAGAACTCAGGCCTCGTTGTGTTGAAAAGCTTAACTCACCACGAAGAGGATAGCCGATTCAGCTAGGCATTTTTGCACACCAACACAATTGGCTTGCCACAGTTTAACCTGGTAAGTCTGCAGATATTTCGATCTAGTCATAAAGTCATGCTTGAAGATTAGAACAGTCTTTCTTGGGTTAATGAGATATCTACAAGCGACGTATTAGAGATCTGTTCTATGAATGCTATCCTAAAGACGCTGGAAAACAGGAGCGTCCCACAAGAGACGGCTTCTAGGTGACAGGACCCACCCACAACAGCAATTCCTTCTAAGGAGTAGCCTATCCCAACTTCTTTATCGGCCATCAAATTCACCATGGAACAATGTATAGGTGAGTTGATGCAAATTTTAATCCAACAGTTTGCCATAGTTTTCAGGCTTATGCTCCAAAACCGAATTCAAGCGTCGGGAAAATATGAAGGCTCAAGTAACTTAACCCCRTTAGGTTGATATATCCCACTGTCCAGGATATAGTTCCTCTTATGGAAAATTTGGAAGCTGTGTAGTCCGAGGCTTCGCCCACTCCTCAATTTTCCAGGGGCCAATTCAATAGCTTAAAGAAAACATTCGTACCAAACAGTGGGTAGATTCCACCCCGGGGCAACCCTACTCGATAGGACAACCACAGCCTAAGGGCCAACCATCCAACATCGTATTTCGAGAAGTTATAAATCCTTTCATGCCCAATTTTGCAATTACCCTTATTCTCCAGGGTATATTATTAGCATAATGCTGGCAGGAGGAATATTATGCTCAATACCCTACTTGCCTCCAATTGAGGAAATCAATCACCTCATACGCAAGAGCGGATACCCCCCGTTGACCAAATTTACTCATATTGAGCCTCTCTAGCCGAGAGGCCTTACTCGGAGAGATATCCTCCGACCATTTTTCCTCAGGCTTATTGCATATTTCAGGCCGGGAGGCATACACCACGGAATCCTGGGGTCCAACCAAAGAACTTTTCAGCGCAAACACCTCTACCAATTGATGCTAACACCATAGTTGATGCTTTGAGAGGGCAATTGGGCCTGAACATTGTTGGCAATGATCGGCTAAGTTACAAGAAGCATTACCCGGAATGGATAGATACTGCAAATATTATGCCTTAGGGTACAAGTTACCTAAACTCTCTATATTTTAGGTGATGATGAGAAATGGAACATATCGGCCATTTTACGGCTCAATGTCGGGCATTGAGCAACAGCGAATTACATAAACTCCAGCTCTTTTCTATGTCCCTAATTGGGGATGCATTTTCATTATATGCCAGTTTACCTTCTATTTCATTACACAACTGGGCCGATATGGAGCGCTGTTCCATGAAAGGTTCTATAGGCCAGTACAAGAAGTATCCATAGCGAATACTCGCTATAAAGCAAAAGGTCAACGAGGACGTCGCTAATTTTCTGGAGAGATTCAAATAGATGAAAGGCAAAATGGCCCACCTTGCTGCYAGAGGYTGAGTGGACAAGGATTGCAATTGGGCTGATGAACTCACAACYAAAAGAGAAACTGATACTCCAGGAGTTTTTAGACTTATCTAGGATGCTCTAGCATGCCATGCGAGCCGAGGAGTTCATCAAGGACAAAGAGAAGTTCAGGGCCACCAAGTTTAGCAAGGGACAAACCATGGTTTCCATTATAATTGATGGAACTRACACGAATGAAGATGAATCAGCCAAAATCATGGCAACTGAATTGGTGAGGGGATACTATATACTTTCCCCGTGCTAAGTCCAGTTCGAGAGAAGGAGGAAGCTAACCAGGCGACCAGCCTAGCTATTCCTTTGACATATCTATAGTAGACTAGATCTTTGACCAGCTATTGAAGGACATGTAAATTAAGCTCTCGATTGGCCAGAATATACTTTCTACCAAAGAATTGAAAGGTAAAAGATACTACAAGTGGCACAATATCTTCAGCCACGGTACCAATTACTATGTAGTGTTCTAGAACATCATCCAAAAAACTACCATGAAGGTTGTACCAATCGTTAGTCGATACGGATTCGTTCCCATCAGCAGATGATAATGTGATTGCAGCCTCGAATGTAGTCAAAAGGATGTAGTGGCGGGTTAAAAGTTCCTGGTATGGCAGAATTTTGAAAGAAATCTTACGAGAGAGTTTGTGTTACCTGTCCTCGAGACTCTACGAACTCTGGAATAGTCGATTCAGGTGTCCCAGGCACCATTATGCTATTTTGGCAATGGAAAGAASATCGGTTCACTTTCATCCAATCAGATGACATGCCCTATGTCTTTAGGAGATTAACCTCCTGAGAAAAAGAACACGGCTAATTTCCACCTGAAAGATGAGACAATAACAATGGAAGTCTTAGCCTTGAGAACAAATCAACCTCTATACCACTCTTATGGCAGACTTCAACCTAGAAAATGAAGGAGCAGAGATAGAGGGCTTAGTAGAGAAGTTTGATTGAGGAGTACTTAATAACAACTGAAACATAGGTGGACAGGTTGTCAATGTTATCAGCCTACTTCCTACTAAATTCAAAAGCGTAAATCAGCAGAGCTCATTGGTCGGCAGTATCTTGTCAATAGAAGAGGCTATGGCCAAACTAATGCCTCCGGTAGCCAATATCCTCTTAGCTAAGCTAGAGATGGTGTTACCTAAACCTAGTAAAGGGATGGTGAATCACCTCAAGCTGTTGTACATCAAGGCTTATCTGGATGGACACCTAATCAACCAAGTGTTCGTAGACGGAGGAGTAGTAGTCAATGTCATACCTGCAACCCCCTTAAGCACCTGGGTGAGACTTCAGTCGATCTTATGAACACTGACATTCAGATGACAAATTTTACAAGGGAGGCCACCCAAGCAAAAGGGGTCTTAATCATGAGCTTTATAGTCGACTCAAAGACCAGTACAACCGCTTTCTTTTGGTGCCTACCAAGCTGGCCTAAATCGAACTATTGGGACGGGACTGGATACATGCCAACCAATGCACACCTTCCACATTTCATCAGCAACTCATGTTTTGGGATGGTGACCAGGTCAAAGGTGTCCAACCGATCCAAATCCGTTTTTAGCTGACATCCGCATGAGCGAGGCCATTCTCTACTTCTCGGAGTTTGATGCGTCCCARTTCTCCAAGCTTTCATTAGGATGTGAGGTTGAAAAGCATTATCGAAAGAAGAACCAAAAACTTTGATAGATTAAAAGTCTATTCAGGCATTTGCAAGATCTAGACARGAATGGACAACTTGTTGCAGCCGGAGGAGATCCAATAGAAATTTGAGGCCACATGCAACCTCAAGAAGGCCTCTCAGTTCATACTCTAGGGCCCTCTAAATCAACCTAGGAACCATGAATAACCAAGATGTCTAGGCTTAGTACTCTATTGGAGGAAGAACAGAAAAAATGGTTGATTGAATTGATCAAACGGTACAAGGATTTTTTCGCTTGGGACTAGCACGAAATGCCTAGTTTGGATCGAAGGGTAGTGGAGCACCATTTGCTGATTAAGGAGGGGTTTAAGGCTCATAAAAAAGTTGAAAGGAGATTCAATCCAACTCTCTTCCCTAAGGTYAAAGAAGAAGTTGAATAGCTRAGTGGGTATCAAATATTATGTCAATCATTAAGAAGAAGGATTAGGTCTGGATATGCACTAATTTTAGAAACTTGAACCTAGCTACGCCCAAAGATGAAACGTTATGCCCCGATAAATATGCTAGTCGATTTAACTACTGGAAATAAGTTTCTTATCTTCATGGACGGCTATTCCGGCTAGAACTATATATTTATAGCCAAGGATGATATACACAAAATAACCCTTAGGTGTCCAAGAGCAATCAGCTTATTCGAACGGGTTCTAAAGCCGTTTGGATTAAAAATGATGGCACAACCTTCCAGAGAGCCATGAACGTAATTTTTCACGATGTCATCGGGAAAAGCATAAAAGTGTACATAGAAGACCTTGTTGTTAAATCGGCTATCTTTTCACAACCCTTAGCTTATTTGGAGTGTCCTTCCTAAAGATGTGTTGGTACAACCTAAAGATGAACCCAACAAARTGCACCTTTAGAGTATCGGCTAGACACTTTCTTAGGTTCCTGGTACATCAAAGAGGAATTAAGGTGGATTTCAACAAGATCAAGGCAATAGAAGCCAGACCACTAGGAAACAAGAAGGAATTGCAGAGCCTAATCGATAAACTTTCTGAGAAGATTTCTGGTGAACTCGACTGGAAAACTCAAGGCTTTCTCTTATATACTAAAGGTATAATCAGCAGATGCATTTGCATGGAGGGGTGCTAGCCCATCAAGAAATGATAGGCCAGTGAAGCTTTAYRTGTCAGCTGCAGAGTCTTCAATCGGTTGTCTGTTGGCCCAAGATGATGACGAAGGGGTCAAAAAAGCTGTTTACTACCTCAAGCGATCTCTCAACGATGCAGATCCAAGAATTCCCTTATTCAGAAGCTTTTCCCTATTTCATGCTTGCACCAAGTTGAATACTGTCTTCTATAGATGGAGGTCAACGTCATATGCAAGGWAGATTTGGTGCATTTTCTCTTGAATCCGCCTATCTACTAAGGCCATTTGATGAGGTGGGCAGTAAAGTTGACAGACATTTCACTAAAATACGTGCCGTTGTGAGTTGTCAAAGGAAAAGCCATAGCCGATTTTTTGTCTCAACACCCCCGTATAGATGTAACCGATCCTTAGGTGGAGATGCAAAAGTATGTTGGAACCATGGAAGATGAACTTCAGAGCTCCAAGACCAGCTTGGGGTAGGAGCTAGCATCACAAACCAACCAACCTCAAGTACAGTTTCATGTTCAAGTTAGAAAATACTATTCCAACAACCAAGCCGAGTACAGGGCTCTAATATTGGGGTTGCAGTTGTTACTATTGATGAAGGCTTAAGCCGTACAAATTATGGAAGATTCTCAATTAGTCATTCATCAACTGGCAGGGGAATATAGGTGTACTAATGCTGATATAGTCAGCCTATATCAGAAACCCTAACTTTTGCTGAGAAAATTCTCTAACATGGTACTCATACATGTACGGAGAAGGGAAAATTAGGAAGCAAATGACTTGGTTCAATATGCATCATGTTATAAGGACACATTGTCAGGAGATCCATCGACTCACTTACACCAGTCGATCTTCTACGACAACAACTAAGATGCAACTRACCCTACCTAAAAATCCTCTGACACAAGATCTAGGTTATTTGGTTGTTGATGATGATCTATTTAAAAGTAGCCACAAGCATTTACTTTTGAAATGTTTGAGCAAGAAAGAGTTAGCCTGAGCATTAATCGAAATTCATGGAGGACTATGCAGAGCACACTAGGTTTGGTTGAAACTCAGATACACTAYATCGGTATGGAGTTTATTGTTCAACTATTGCAGCCAATTTTTCTATGCCAAAGGCGATGTCACCTAGCAAAGGTATGGAGACCTTTTCAATGTCTCTGCTATTGAGCTCCATCCATAGTCAAAACATGACCTTTTAGAGGCTAGGCTATGGACATGAGAAGCAAAATTCATACTCCATCTTCTAAAGGACACTCTTTTATCCTGATAGCCACTCAATTTTTCACCAAGTGGCTGGAAGCTTAGCTCATGACAAAGGAACTCAAGAGCCCGTCATTAATTTCATTAAGCATCAGATCATCTAYCGATTTGGGATTCCAGAAACCACAAAAGCTAATCAGCACATCATATTTACTGGAGACAAAGTAGTTGCCTTTGCTTAGGAGTTTAATATCAAGTTGATTCACTTTACCCCTATTACGCTCAAGCTAATAGGCAGGCAGAGGCGACTAACAAGCTACTTATCAACATTGGTGAAAAAGGCTATCGAAGGCAAACCTAGGAGGTGGCATGATATGCTACAAGAAGTGCTCTGGGCCTATAGAAACTCTCCTAAGGTGGCTATAGGTTTCATGCCCTATCAACTAACCTATTATTGAGTGAATTTCATGATGCAATATAAATGATAAGTTCACTAAGCTTGTGCAAGTATACACGATCAAATAAGTAATATAGTGATGAGTGGATGTCGATCCCCTAAGGATTAGATGCTATAACAATGGATTGAAAGATAGAAAGAAGAAAAATTGGTAAATTGGAATTAGTTTGTTAAGAAAAATGAAATAAAACTAAGTAAAATGATCAGGTATTAGAAGTTTGAAGACAAGGTAAATACGAGAATAATCGCTGAAATATGAAATTTTGTTATGTATTTATGGATTCTTTAAGTACGATGTTTATGGAATGCTATCATGCATGCTATAACATTGTTCACAGCATATTGTTGTGATGAATAAACAGGAATACAGTCTAAAGGATTGATGAAAGGAATGCYATAGGAAGGAGTGTATCTACCAAAAGGATAGAGTTCTTAACCTTTCAACTTTTTGTGACCAACTACCATGACATTAGCCCCATATTACCTCAGCTGACTAAATCCTTGATCCCATAAAGGCTGCTTTGTCATAGCAAACCTCAAGATATTTGCTACCTCACTATTTGGTGCTCTGGTGTTATGTTTTCCCAATATGATGTTAGGCTTGTATCAGCTTAGTACTACAGTCCCTTGAAAGGAATTTGTGCACACAACAACAATCCTAAGGATGTACATTCTCAATTTGAGCATAACCATGGGCTACTAAAATGCTAAAACGTTGCTCACTAGTGCAAAAACTACTTGATCTTTGCTATGTTCTCTCCTAACTGAGTCAAGCAATGGTATTGGCTTAGTACAGCTACTAAAGCTCTAGGTTCAAGAGGTATTGCTCTCAATACTCTCACCATGAAGCCTGTTTACGAATATACTTTCTCMCAATGCATTGGCGATTGTAGCTTGATGCTCAGCAATCATGCAAACCACTCACTTTACCCGAGTCTTTCCAATAGAGTTAACATCCTGTCCTATGTTTTCAACTCCATCTCAAAGGAACGATTTCCCACCATGAATTAAATAACTTGAGTAAACTGCAAAAATAGCTTAAGCATGCAAGAACCAAATTTAGTACATCATCATGCTCAAATTCACCATAAACGCTAACTCAAGTAAGTTAGCTCATGATCAAAGGATTAAAATGGAATGTTGCAATAAGCATTATGTTATACATCAAGATAAGTTTAGTATAAATAGAATGTAAGAGCAATATATTAAAATGAAAGACTCATGTGAATGGATGTGCRCTTCAACAGTTTCTGATGCTGTAGCAACCACTCCCAGTCCAGTCTAGACTATCTTGTTAGCTCCTTCTTCGCTTAATCAGCTACTGACACTTGCTAATGACTTTTTTCTAATTTATTTTCTAATAGAGGTAATAGTTCTTCTACAAGTTTTCCAAATCCTACGAAGGATTTTTTTGAATAAATTGGTGAGAGCCTTTACTTGGCAAAGAACACTCAAAAAGCCCYTCCTCTTTCTTCAATCCCAATCCTATTGATAGTTGTTTGATTCCTGCAAGTTGATGGCCAATGAAATGAAGTGGATTTTGTGGTCCAATGAGGGCTCTACATGTGGCATTCAAGTGGCAGCTTCTTTGCCCAATAAGGAGTTTTTAAATGGATCGCCAACTATAGTGCAACAAGAGATCCATATTAGCTTGCCATGGAGCTCCGTCTTCATCTTTATGCAAGATGACATTATTTTGTGAATATCTTTGGTTGCTYTCTTGCATCCAAAGTCCTTTACAGCTCTTTATGTGAAATTTCTCCTGCTTTCACTCAAATCACCGCCCATGAACATTASAATTGTAGCCTCTATTTGGCAACTTGCTCAACATGTTGCCTGCTTTTGCCTGTTCATGTTGCAGTKTTACCTTATACTTTTATGCTACAGCGTACCCAAAATGCATAACTTCTCGACTTTTTCTTCTCTTACTTCTCCACAACTTAAACAAGAATTAGATGATAATTGCAACAATATCATACAAACTAGAATATCTTGAAATCATAAGGAATTTTATGCTTTCTATGCTTAATTAGCCAAAATGCAATTATGAAATTGACAAATGAGTAGGATATTATACTAGGAATGAGATCCAAAATTGGWACAAATTAAGCACTCATAACTTACGGGGAAGATGTGGTCTTACTGATAGAGATAAATGTAAGATCGGCTCGGATAGCGCCTCAACATAATATGCCAATAGTTAATTGCCARTAGGCTTTGCTCATGGAATTAGATCAGGTGGATGAAGGTAGATGTATAGCTTTTGAACACATTCTAAGGCACAAGTAGAAGTTGGCAAGGCATACAATTGGCAAATCTGGATTAGGTTTTCCCAAGAATGCAATGCGGCTTGGAAAACAATCCTGCTTATTATACCCAATGATTCTAAATATGGTAAGTTTGGAGGGGCCATTTCTGGTTAGCAAAGTTATTTCGGGAGAAATCTATTCGCTAATGGAGTCGAATAGTCAGGAAATAGATCAGCCAATCAATGACAAATATTTGAAACGGTATKATCCTTCYTTCTGGGAAGGGACCAAAAATTGACCAAGAAGGAAATATTGAATAAAGCCTCATCGGCTTTAACGCAGCTGATTAGCAACAAAATAAAAGTCTTTATTGACTACAAGACAGCCGATTAGCCTAGATAAGTAAGAACATTCATAAGATAAACAACCGAAGATACATTCAGCTTCACTTGGAAAGAGCCACCATTTTGAGAGGCTGAGCATCAATCACCTCCTGGTCAAGAACTTTTGCAACCAGGGGGACCACCACGATGGCTAAATTTGGATTTTCCTCAGTAGGAGCTAATCTTGGTAGAGCTTCAGTTGCAACTTTCATCAAATCCTCAAAAACAACATTAAGAAAGGTTTTATCTGATCCACCAATTGGATCTTCTGCTACATGATCATCAAATCCTCTGGCAGAAGCATTGGTGGCAGCARCAACAGAAGAGGGTGGCATTAGCAATTCAGCTTAGCTAGACGATTGCCAAGCAATTGGATCTGGTCCAGCTTCTTTAGTTTCGCCAATTGGCTCTTCAGCCGTTTAGATTCTTAGATGTTCTAGCACTCTAGAGCCCTTGCATTCCTCTAGGCGAAAGGTGCCTCTTCCCGCTTACTCTCTACAATACACACAATTGACAATGCTTTTTGTTGCGTTTGTTGTGCAACTGGCAATTTCATGTTCTTCAACATTAACTTCATATATTCCTTGAACTCTCTTTGTTGTTGCCATTTTGTTTATTGTCCACTAGTAATTGTTGCTTGCTATTGTCTCTAGTATATTGGATGCTTCATTGTATGATTTTGATAACAGTGCTCCATTTGTTGAAGCATCAACTAGAATTCTTGTTTGAGCATTGATCCCGTTGTAAAAGGTCTCCGTTTGAATCCAGTGTTGAATGCAATTGGGAGAGCATTTTTTGAGCAGTTYCTTGAATCTTTCTCATGYTGCTAGAATGAGGTGATTTCATTTCTCAACTTTGCATTCTTTGTAGGTGAGAAGTATTTCGTCAAAATTTTCTCTTCAAATCAGTCTATGATGTTATAGAACTTGGAGAAAAAGAATTTAACCATTCTCTTGCTCTACTATCAATGAAAAAGGAAATAATTTCATTCTCGGTGCTAATTTTGAGGCTCCGTGAAGTTGAAATGAGTTACTCACTTCCAAAACAATCCTAAATGCAGATGAGGTCTTCAGAGGCCATTCCTCCAAAGCRTCCAACTGTCTGTAGCTTTTGGAACATGACTGGTTTAAGTTCAAAATATTAAGCTTAAATTTCAGGTCATACAATACAAGGATTTAGTTGTGCAGAACTAGTATAGCATATTCTCTTATAGCACAGTCTTCGTCATCTGCAAAATGCTAAATCATTAACCYGAGGTGGTTAGTATTGCATTRTTATGCCCCATTTGCTTGTTGTGCTTCAATCCTTAACTTTTTGTTCTTCCTTTTCTAATGATTCTTTCATGATCTTTATCTAGGACGGATGCTTCAAGAATTTGTGACTTGGATYTTGCTCTAGTTCTTATTAACTAACATTCTCAATAGCAAATGATAGCTGGAAAAGATTAACATATGTGGAAAGCAAGAAAGTTTACACAATTTGGCTTCATTTTTGCCTATCCCTGCCAACGGCGCCAAAAACTTGTTGGGGCTTAATCTATTGCGATTAAACTAGCACCCGCGCAAGTATACATGGTCCAAAAGTAGTAAGAATGAATAGAATTCAATCTCATGAGGATAGTTAAACGAAAGGAAAATTGTGTAAACTTCAAAGAAGAGAGGTACAACTGCTGTAACAAGAGAGGGGGACAGTTAATGGGGATGACTGAAAAGTAAATAGTTGAAAGCAAGTAAATGAACGTAAATTGGTTGAAGTAAATGTAAATGAAAGTAAGATAGAAAGCAGTAAAAAGTCAGTGGCTAACTTAGAGTCAGTTCTGAATACTATAGCAYCRATGAGTAGTCTCACGTAATGTCTTATATGAAGCCATTCATAGTGCAAATGTAGGATAAGTAAGGAGACCAAACCACATTTCTATGGTCATCTTCCCAACAATTCTGTAATGTTATAGGATTGTTCACAAGTGAAATAAGTATCCTTATCTATGCTAGGTACTAGAATGTTGTAGCAATAAGTTATTTAAAGGTTTAAAGATCGTTCTTCCTTAACCCTTAGTAGCTAATTTGTAGATCTCACTCGGTACTTAAATAAATGATTATGGCCATGATATTTCATTACTTTCTTTATCAATAATGAGTTCCGAAAACATGTAGGCTTGACTTATGGCCTCTTAACCCTAATCGAATACCTTCCATCTCTCAAAGAGACACTTAATATAGACTTAAACAACCTTGATCTTGAGGTTTTCAGCATTATCAAGTTGTTCAACCTTGAAATAGTTAACAAAAAGACAGCTATTCTAGAAGAATAGATTCAAAACCAACAAAGAACTCTTGCCAAATTGCCAAAGCTGTAAATAGTTATAATAAAACTTAAGAAAGCATTTGAATAGAAATAAAGGTGGATTACACCATAAGAGAGCTGACTTTCTTCTCTTTTTAATTTTAAGTACAACTGAAATGTAAGCAAACTAAAATGGTTCCTTTTGATGAAGAGAACCTTAGATAAGTCCAAGAATTAACTTCTAATTCTTAAGAAWAACTAACTRTCCTTCTACTTGAACTGTTGTTCTTYRTATAAAGMTTGAAATGTAGCTAAGTTGGTAATTGCGATAGCATTCCTCTCTGATAGGTCAGTGCTGACTCAGTAGACATTCGTCTTGTAGTGCCTATTTCGGTAATGTGGTCCTCAATACCTTTTTTCTGTCTGACCATTTGGATAAACTTTGGAAGTCAATCTAGACCACCTTTTTTTAAGTCATTTTCACTCGGATTTCTCATTAAATACATGGGATTTGTGTTGTTTTATTGGAAGATGCACCTTAGACCCATTCCTTAGAATTATGAATTTTGTAGCTTTCCTATTATCTTGCAAAACTTCCTTAAAGATCAAACTTTTTAGGTTTTAAATAGCCCATTTTGCATTCTCAAATGTATATCAATAGAAATAGCAGAATTTAGGCCACAAACCAAGATGATTTGCACAAATTCATAAAGAAAGAACCAAGTTGGACAAAAATGGGGATCAAAATAGGAATTTTATCAATGATTATCATTCYCTTAAACTTAAATCATTGCTAGTCCTCGAGCAATAATGTAGAATTATATCCATAGTCAGATAACTTTCTTGCATTCATTATGCAGCAAAGGGCAATTAGATAACCAACAATATTTTTTGAAAAATCAAAGGGATCAAGTAAAAAGTGTCTGAAAAGAGCCTCATAATCAAAAGGGGTAAAACTCACCAATCAGTCTAYGATCTATTAATTCATTGGTTTTGTTTCATCCGCAAAGAATTCATTCAATAGAATTTTYATTCAGAAAACTTTTGATGCAAAGAGTCTTATCACATTCAAAAATTAAGTGCAAAGGGGATGCTTTCCATTAGCATGATTTTTCAATAGGTTTCTCTTGTGTCACAAATGTCATTTTACGCAAAGGCATACATGGGTAGCATGAGTGCCTCTGATTACTCAGCATCTGTCACAACTTATGAATTGCTATGGCAAACTCTTATCTCGTTCCTCTTTTGATGCAAAAGCATACGTGGGTAACATGATGCCTCTGGTTACTTAGGTACTAAAAACAGTAGAATAGTATTTCAATTAAGGCTCTTTTTCTTTTCCCCCAGACTTATTCAAAAATCATTTCTAGATGCGGTTCATAGAAACAACAAATTTTCTCCATAAATTTCTCAAGTCCAAATTCAATTCTTAAACCCTCTTTTACTAAACTGTAACAAATTGTGTGTTAAAAAAAGAAAAGGAATTTTTTGCACGGCCAAAATAATATTAACACCTTAACCTACTCCAAGTGATACTTGGCCATTTGCTCCTTCAGTTGATTCTAGGGTTGTTGTAGCATCATTAACATCTTYTTAACCTCCATGAACTCACTGCTTCATTGCTTGATRGGTTTATCTGGAATAGGCTCACCCTCCTTAATCTCCATGAGTTCATCATCATCATCCTTTGTCTCCTTATTTTCTTCCTTAATGGACTCATCTTCTGATTCAAATTCTTTTTCTAATTCTTTCCCAACCTCCTTCTCAACTTCTGATTCTTCAGTATTAGATTCTTCCTTCAGCATCAACTCAGCAATAGTAGCCTTTTTTCCTTGTAATGGGGGCAGATGCCTCTGCTATTTCCTTATAGTTCCTTGCTATGGCATGTTCATCGATGGGGGCTGTGTTTTTTACTGTCTCTTCATATGGGTTTATCAAGACTCTCGCTTATTGGCATAATAGTTTTATGAAAGAAAAGAAAAGTTTTCCTTCCCTCTTTTCAGCGCAAGCACACATCTTAGCATAGATAATCCGATCAACATTAATAAATTTCCCAATAAGAATTGAATAAAGAAGTATCATATGTTCATGGGAGATTGTATAATCATGGGTAGTGGGGGTGATGCGAGATTTAAGRAAATGAAACTAGATTTTTGCCAAAGGGATGAGTGAGGACCTTAGAATTGTCCTTGCTGCAGTGGCTGATATGCTCCACTCTATTCCCTTCTTTATTAGGGKTCTCAAGATTTCTTCATTCAGGTCATCATCAACTTCAAGGACCATCTTCTCGTATTCGAATTTCCCATCAGGGAGCTCGTATCTCTTTAACCCCAACTTATTACTACTATTCTTACCATGGCGGTTGTTTCTTTTAAATCTCCGAAACTAGCAAACTCCTCATATTTGTGATGAGAGATGCTTTTCTTGACAYTCTCAATGACTTTCTTAGCATYTTTCGTAAAGATGAGACCTTTTTCCATCGGCAAAGTTTTCTTCTTGAAGACATCATTGTACCTCTTCTTTGCTTCACCAATTGTGAACCTTGGCAGAAGGGGTAGTCTCTTTGGGGTGGTAGCCAATTTGCACACCATTGTTGAGGGATTTTGTTGTTTTGCTGTAAATCTTCTTCTTTCTCTCAATCATTTTTGCTATGCAAACTCTTCTGGCTTATCTATTCCCTTATTCAAACTCAAAAGCTGCCTTTTGATTAGACCTAACGGTTCAATACCCAAATATTTCCCTCTTTTGCTATTTCACTATATCTTTTGAGTTCCAAGAAAGACAATAACAAACTAGGCTTTCCTTTTTGATGATGAATGGCATGCCGCCACTTGTCTACTTTTTTTTGAATCAAACAATTCTTTGTGATGTGGCAATTCCCTAGCCTTTCATCTTCTTTTTATCTTTTACAGACTTCTCTTTTTTTCTACAAAAAATCATTAACATGGTGTAGTTGAATTCTGCCCTTCAAAAGTTAGTGAAATTAACGGTGAGTAAGAATCATAATAAACCAAATCAACCATTAAAAAAAAAAAAAAAACTAAGGGTTGCCTCCCTTCAGCATTTACTTTACCATCCTTAGCCTGCTACATTATCCTTCATCATGCATTGCTTTTTTCCTTTCTATTTTTCAACATGATAATGTTTTAGCCTTTGACCGATTCACTTCGAACGTTCCTCCGTTTCTTTTATCTTTAAATTGACTGCCCCATAATGGTGCACTTTGATGACCTCAAAAGGTCCTATCCAATGAGACTTTAACTTTCCACGAAATAAGTTTAACCTAGAGTTAATTAGTAAAACTTGTTGCCCTTCCTGGAATTCCCTTTTCAAAGTCTTTTGATCGTGCCATCTCTTGGTCCTTTCCTTGTACATTTTAGCATTCTCATAGGCAATATTTTTGAATTCATCCATCTCATTGAGATGTAGCATTCTATGTTAACCAGCTTGTTTCAGATCAAGATTCAATGTTTTTATTACCTAATGTGATTTGTGTTCTAATTCAAATGGTAAATGGCAAGCCTTCCCATAAAATAATCTAAAAAGGGACATTCCCAGTTGTATCTTTAGAGTTGTTTTATATGCCCATAATGCCTCATCTAATCTTTGAGACCAATCTTTTCTGTTTGGACTATCAACTTTTTCCAAAATTCTTTAGATCTCCCTATTTGAAACTTCTACTTGCCCACTTGTCTGGGAATGATRTGTTTTAGCAATTTTATGCCTCACCTGGTACTTTGCAAGAACATTTTCCATCATCCTGTTGCAGAAATGTGTGCCTTCATAACTGATCAAGGCCCTYAGTGTACCAAATCTCGCAAAATGTTCTTCTGGAGGAATTTTGACCACTGCTTTAGCATTATTGGATGGCAATGCTATAGCTTTTGTCCATTTAGATACATAATTGATAGCAACCAAAATATAGGTTTTTCCAAAGGATTTAGGAAAGGGTCCTATGGAATCTATTCCCCACACACTAACAAGCTCAACTTCTAAAATGTTAGTCAATAGCATTTCATGCCTTTGGAAAATATCTCCCACTCATTGGCATCTAACACAAGACTTAACAAAATTATAAGCATMTTTAAACAATGAAGGTAAAAATTAACTAGTTTAAAGTGGCTTAGCAATAGTTTGAGTCCCTCCAAAGTATCCTCTACAAGGTGCAATGTGACAATGTTGTAGCATACTTTGGATTTCCTCATCATCAACACATTTCCTCATAATTTGATCCGCACAAAGCTTGTATGGAAATGGTTCATCCCAATAGTAATACTTCACATCATGCATGAAGTTCTCCAACTGTTGCTTACTCAATTTTGGATGCTATAACACCGATGAGCAGTGTAATACCACAGATTTAGTTTCTATTTTTCCTWTCGAACTTTATATATATACAATTTATGTTCTAATCAACTAATTAGATTATATTCATGATTGTTATTTATTAATTTACAGCGAAAGGACTTGGAGGCTGTAACTTTCGATGTGCCAATTAGAAATAAATATTATTTCCTTGATTTACTATTTGTTATGCGTTAATGTGTGAATATGTTTATTTAAAGGTGAAATGTTATTAGTTTACTTTAATTAGAAGTCTTAGTTAATTAATTTAAACTTGACATGTTAAAGCCTATCCTCTTCTTATTCAAATCTAAAGCTAGATTTAAAGTTTGATGTTAGGCCAGAAGAAAACTAATAGATTTTAATTTATTTGGGTTTAGTTGGTTAAGTAATAAAAATGGCCCATGAAGGAATTTTGGTTAGGGTTAAGTTAGCTTTCAATATATATATATATGACCTAAAGAAGATGATTGTTCATCTTCTTCCTTAAAAATAAAACCTAACCCCCTCACCACCGCCGCCTCCTCTCTCTGCCCTCATCAATGCTGACCTTCCCTATCTCTCTCTCTATCTCTCTCCTCTTCTCTACCGGTGTTGGACGTCACTCCATCTCCTCCGTTCTCGTCACTTGACTAGGTGCCCAAGCGACCAGACAACCAGGCGACTAGGCACCGGGTGCGTTGTCCGCTAGAGCAAGTTGTGCGCGTGCAGCACGTGCGCGACCAAGACCGCCGTTCACACACCCGAAGCGTATTTCTTTCCTGAGCATGATTGACGCCATTACATCTTAGACTCGATACAACACCTAAGGTTCGAGAGCCAAGGTGAATCCTTAGTTTCTTCATTTAAATTAATCGAATGGCCTAGGTTTTGCATTGTGTAATAATAATTAAGGAAAAATATGGAATATGTTTAATTGAAATTTAAGTTAGTACGATTAAGTAAAAAGAGGATATAATTATAAAAATATGTTGGCATATAATCTAGGCTGAAATTTAGGATTTGTATAATAAAATAATGTATATTGTGATTACGATTATTATTGTAATTTTAAGAAAGAATTAGGAGTCATGAAATTAAATTATACTATTAGTAGTTCGATTTTATTGACATGAAAATTAATCTTGAGAAATTATTGGTTAAGGTCACCATAGAAAAAATGATGAAGGTATTRACGGTAAACACCTGTATTAAATGAATGTATTTGGTCAAACAAGTTTCAGATRAATATTCTTTGTRTACTAATATTAGGATGCTGTGGCACATTGATGTTMTGGGCAACCAAGGCACCTCGCTAGCGATTTAAAGTGAACAAATTTACTAAAGACYATAAGTAAATAAATTCCAACATTTTCATTGCAAGTGTGTTGTTATTATGATTGAATCTYTATGTGAATTCATAATAGATATTGAAATATGTAAGTAAATCACACATTCTCATTAATTATAATATGTATGAAATGTTATTTTGCCAAAAATCTCTATCTGAATTGAATATGAGGTCATGGTCATAATTGGATTGCATTTATATGATATGATTTATGATTTTACTTCAAGTATGTGAATATTTCTACTTGATGGCATGTTGGGAAGTTTAAGTTAAGAGTTCATGTGGTCCATGAGTATGTAAATTGCAGTAGTTGCAAATTCTCTGGTATGGACGTAATCATACCTTCAAGAAAGAAAATGTTTTAAAGAATGAAATTGGAAAAGTAACTATTTTGAGGAATGAAATTTGGAAAGATGTTTTTTTTATGATGAATGATTTCCAAACGTTAATGATTTTCAAAAAGGGGTGTAAAGCCTAAGCGATGAAAGATGTGAGTGAAAAATAGGGCGTGGGGACCGACGAATCTGACCTAATCCTCTTGTAGGGTAGGAAAGTAAGTGATGTTCACCTCTTGCGAGATGAAAAATGAAAGGAAAAGTGAAAGTAATATTAACTGCTTTGCGATTCTACCTGTARAAAATGTGACCAAGTTTCAAAAAATAATGGCCCACTGCAAGCTTAATGGTTAGGTGTTACACCAAGTGAGCTCACGATCTTATAAAATGGATATGTTTGGAAAGTTTTGGTGAAAAAGAAATTTTTTTGAAAGTTCTCACGATTTTATGATATGGAAATGTTTGGAAACTTTTGACGAAAATGAAATTTTTGGAAAGTTCTCATGATTTGAAAATAAAGTTTCTCTTAAAGTTTTGACAAAGTAAAATTTTGAACATCATGACATATATTACATGTACAAGCATTCATGTATGTGATTTACTTACTAASCTTAGTAGCTCACTCCATTTTCCCTTATTTTACGTTTCAGGTGACGACTAGCCAGATGGTGTATGGAGATTATCTGGGAGCAGACTATRATACCTAAGACTCATTCTGTCAATTAAAGTTTCTAGTGATGTATGAACTTGTTGAATGTTTAAATTTTATTCGTTTATTTTCAAAAGCTTCAACTGGAATTTAAATATAWGAGTATTACCTTGGTGACGTTCCCAGACTAGGGTAGTTTCTGATCTRGGTATGTTACAAGCAGTCTCATGTAGTGTCTTACATGAAGCCATTTGTAGTGCAAATATGGGATAGGTAAGGAGACCAAACCACATTTCTATTGTTATCTTCCCAACAATTCCATAATGTTGTAGGATCKTTCACTAGTGAAATAGTATCCTTGTCTGTGCCAGGTACTAGAATGTTGTAGCAATATATTACTTAAAGTTCTAAAGAGTGTTATTCCTTAACTCGTAGTATCTAATTTGCAAATTTCACTCGGTATATAAACCATATGATTATGGCATTGATACTTCGTTACTTTCTTTATCAATATGGAGTTCYGAAAACATGTAGGTTTAGGTTATGGCCTCCTRACCTTAATTGAATACCTTCAATATCCCAAAGAGTACACTTAATACGGACTTAAACAACCTTGATTTGAGTTTTTAGCTTTATCAAGCTGTCCAACCTTGAAACAGTTAATAGAAAGACAACTATTCTAGAAGAATAGATTCATAATCAATAAAGAACTCTTGCTGAATTGCCAAAGCTGTAAATACTTGCATTAAACCTTAAGAAAGCTTTTTAATAGAACTAGAGATGGATTACACTATAAGAAATGTGACTTTCGTTTCGTTTCTTAACTCTAATTACAATTGGAATGTAAGCAAACTAAAATGGTTCCTTCTGTCCAAGAGAACCTTAGCTAAGTCTAAATATTAACTTCTAATTCCTAAGAAAAACTAACTCTCCTTCTCCTTAAAGTGTTATTCTTTACGTAAAGCCCAAAATGTAGTTGAGTTGGCAATTGCTATAGCATTCCTCTCTGATAGGTTAGTGTTGACTCAGGAGACATTCGTCTTGTAGTGCCTATTTCGAGTAATATGATCCTCAATACTTTTATTCTGTCTAACTATTTTGTGCAAACTTTCGAAGTCAACACAAACCACCTTCTTTAAGTTGTTTTCGCTCGAATTTCTCATTAATGCATGGGATTTATGTTGCTTTATTGGAAGATGCACCTCAAACCCATTCCTCAAAATTATGGATATTATAGCTTTCCTATCATCCTGCAAACTTTCTTAAAGGTCAAGCGTTTAGGTTTTAAATAGCCCGTTTTGCATTCTCAAATGTATATTAATAGAAATAGTAGAATTAAGGCCACAAACCAAGATAATTTTGCAACAAATTTATAAACAATCAACTAAAGTTGGACAAAAATGGAAATCAAAATAGGGATTTTATCAATTGTTATCAGGACGTCACGTAGCCAATACCCCATAGCCTCCTTAGCTACCTCAAGAATGTCAGCTGCATCCAAAAGTTAGCTGACCTGAACTCAAGAATATATTGATGCAGCCATAGCTGCAAGACCCATAATGGAGCTGACACATTGCTAGTAACCTYGCCGCTAGGCAGAACCTTAGTAAGCCGATTTAACCCTCGATACATCAAGGAAATGACCAGAGAAGCCAGGGGGAGAGGCTGTCCGATTAGCCACAAGGATACATAGCAGCCGTAATTGGCCACCACCCYATTGGAAGCCAGATAGAGAACATACTTGCAYAACCAACAAAGGAGGAATGGTCTATGCTTATCGATTGAGATGGTAGAAGTTTGTAGCATGGCTGCTCTCGGTAAACTTTGCATACCCTGCGATGTGTTTGCTAAAGTTGAAATTAAAAGCCTTCCCCCCTTCATCAGCATGCATGGAAGGAATATCAGCCCCAGTAATGGGCAAACCCAGAATAGTTGCAATCTCTAGCAAGGTGGGAGTGAACATCATGAACAGAAAAACAAAGGCATTGAAAGCAGAAGACCAAAACGGCATGACATCCATGAACAAACTTCGATCAAAGTGGAAAGTGAAGGAAGTCAGTAGTATAGCATGGGAGATGCCCCATTTCCTCCATGTATCCTCCAGGCTAGGGGTAAGCCTCTAGGACCACTGATTGAAGAAGGGCAGATGGCTGGGCTAACAGAGGAAGTTTTTTGGCAATTGAGAGAGAGACCAGCCCTGCTGGTTAAGAGGGAGATCAAACCTTGGGGTTTGATGAAAGAAATAAGGTTGGTGTTGTTAAAAGGAGGAAGAAATGAGGGACCCAATTTGAAAAARTCCTTGTCAGACTCATAGCAAACWAAAATCCTTTAGTTGGTGATCTGGATCTGGCTAGAAGAAGCATCACGAGTCTCACTGCTCGAAGACATGTGAATGCTGTAGAAAGAAAGGAAGAAGAAAGAGCTGATTATCAGAGAATGTTGGAAGGTGAAAGAAAGTTGTAGAGGATGGATAGAAGCAAGCAAGTAAACTTGCAGGAGAGGACAATGTTAAATGGCAAAAGGAATCTGAATTGCAAGCTTACTAACCATTTTTACCGCCAACAAAAGTCGAACAGATGAGACGGCTATAAGTCCCAAGGCAAAAAACATCATTGCTAGGGTAACCAACTGGCTAATAAAGGGGACAGCTGTCCGGCTCAACAATTGATTACTGCACGAGTTCCAAAAGCACACAAAAAGATGGGGTTGACGTCAAGTCTTACCCTATCTAGCCATTGAGCACAATTGATAAGGGTGAAGGCTGAGGGGGGCATCTATTGATGCTCAAAAATAGCCGACATCAACGACTAAGAAAGGCCAACGGTTAAACTAGAAGGGCATCTCAGACCTAGCAGAAGTGATTCTCCAACGAGAAGAAAAGCCAAAATGGTTGAGGAGTAAAACAGTTGAGAACACAGGAGGCAACCAAAGCTAAGTACTAGCCGATGGACAAGCATGTCATCTTCATTACGTATCATTAATTCATTATTTTAAGCTCCGTTAGGCTAGCTTTATGGTTAGTTTTCTTAGCTATTTTCAATTTTAAAACTGTTTTGCTACGTGTATTTGTGTATTTTTGCAATGTTATATGATATTTGAAGCTTTTCTTTACCAATTTTTGCTTGCTACTCCCTTAAATGAGTTTGATTAGTACTTTCACTAATATAACTTGTTTTTAGATGCATTAAGTTTATCAGCTTTCTTATTTTTCCAACTTAAACACGACTTTCTTATCTTAGCCGTATTTTTAGCTTGCTTACTGATCGAACTTAGCTTTCAATACTTAGTCACATTATCAGTTTCTTTCAATTGCTCTGTTTAGCCATTCCCAATTAAAACTTTTAGTGCTTACTATTTGCTAGTCCAAATATCTGTTTCTTAGCATATTTTAACTTGCATATATATAGCCAACTACTTAGATATCCTTAGACGAGTAAGAGAGTAAAACCTTCTATACGAAAGACTCAACTGTACTTTTTTCTAATTGACTTCYATATTTCAYTGAGGGTTTATTTAAACTAACTCAAGGACTCAATATACAAACAGAGGTTGCTACAAATTTGGCGAGCCGATCGAACGATAAGATAGCCATAACTCAGGCCTCGTTGTGCTGAAAAATTTAGCTCGCCATGACCATAATAGCTTATTCGACTAAATATCTTTGCACACCAACAACTATCCATCCAATTTTCAACTTCACAACAACATATATGGAAGAAGCTGAAGTTCCGTAGTCGGGACATGGGGTTGCAGATAGTGAACTAATGGGCCGCGAGGAAGCTAATTTCCAMCCAGAATTTGGTCTTCCTCCCACTATCAAACTCAATTTGGTTTGCTTGGATTTTTTTTTTTTTTTTTTTTTGGTTTTCCACACCTAATACTTGATGAGTTTATGATTTTTCACTCCATTTTCACTTTTTTGATACTTAAATTTTGCTTAGAGAAACTCACATAATTTTTTTATTTTATACAAAATTGTAAGGGCTTACTTATTCAATTTGATTACAAATGTTTCAAAATAAATGATTTTTTCAAATTAATTATTAAATAAAGAACGTAGATAAAATTAAAATTATTATTTTATTTAAAATTATACAAAATTATCGCCTGCTTCTCTCAAAAATAAATAATTTTTTTAAATGAATAGAATATCAATTTAACTAGATAAATCCATGAAAGTCAAAGTTGATGGGCAATTTTTGTTCAGATCAAATAAAGCACGACCTAACTMCTAACTAGCCAAAATTTTCAAATTTTGTTCCATCCATGTATATAAAAGGAGACAGTGCCAACCTAGTCAAGACATATATAACTTCAACCTGGAATACGCCCACCAATACCACCGCCACAAGGACAGAAACGCGCGCTAACCCACCTGAGATTGTCAAACAGACGGAAAAAATGGAGGTAAAGAGACGAGCAGTGAAGACCCTGGTAACCAAATTGGGTTCTGTTTCCGAACAAACCAGGACGGAAGCTCTCTGTGAGCTCCGACTGGCCTCCAAGAACGACGCAGAAAGCTGCCCGGTAATAGCCGACGCCGATGCCGTCCCATATTTGGCTGAAGCCCTTTATTCGCCTAATCGAGTTATTCAGGAAAACGCCGCCGCCACTCTCCATAATCTCTCTATTTCCTCTAAGGATCATGTCATGTCCACCCGGGGTGTTCTCGACGCGCTCTCCCACGCTCTCCTTAACCCCACTTCCCCTTTAACCGAGCAGTGCGCCGCTGGGACGCTTTATAGCCTGTTAACGGTGGATTCTTACCGCCCGATTATTGGTCACAAAAGGGATATACTCTTCGGGCTGGTGGATATGGTCAAAAGGCCCAATTCCGCTTCCAGGAGTATTAAGGATGGGCTGAAAGCATTGTTTGGGCTGTCCCTCTATCCGCTAAATCGGGCTGCCTTGATCGGTCTTGGGGTGGTGCCTGTACTGTTTTCCTTGGTGTGCAAGGATGGGAGGGTTGGAGTAGTGGAGGATGCAACTGCGGTGATCGCGCAGATTGCGGGGTGTGAGGACAGTTGGGATGCCTTCAGGAAAGTTTCTGGAGATAAGGTCTTGATTGATTTGTTAGATAATTCAACTGGATCGAGTATTAGGACCAAGGAAAACGCGGTTTCTTCCCTGTTGAATTTGGTGCAATTTGGCGAGGAGGAAGTTGCTAAAAGTCTTAGTGAGATGCGAATGGAGGCATTAGACGGAATTTTTGATGTTTGGGCAAAGGGAAGTGCTAAAGGGAAGAGTAAGGCTCTTGAATTGCTAAAAAAACTTGATGTTAAGAGTGTGGGACTGATGGCGGACTATGAATCTTTGACTAGCCATTCTTCTTAGTGAGTTTGCGGTTATCTCTGTAATCCGGTTGTTGATAGGAATAGTATTAACATATGATGCTGCCTAATGTAGTTCGCTTTGGTTCTATACTTTATTGTGTAGCTTAGAGGAGATAGGACTTGATAGTTGTATTGGATTGGATTGATATTGTAAATGGGATTGCATATGCTATCTATTTGTGATAGTGCATTATGACAGAAACACTTGATGTTGTGAATAGCATTCCATAGGTAAAAGATCAAAGGTTTTCCATGGTCTTTAATATTCTGGCTTTATTTTTCTATTTTAGTGGTGTGATGTATACGTTTGTCTTGTAGTTAATGTGTTTTTGCATAATTTTCGATGTAGTAGATGACCTAAGAGAGATCACTGGCTTTCCTTGGATTTGGATTTGTCTATCGGCACTATTTAGCTTGCAGATGCATGTGAGATCGCACATCCTTGACATGGTGGACAAACATGGGAAATAGGTGCTTAATATCCTTATTCATCCTCACTGCACAGAACAAGTTCTTAAGGTGGTTGCAGCAAACTCTCAGCTCATCTTTGAGAAGCATGTCTAAGCTCATTTTGTGTATACTTAATTTCTAGCACTTGTGCCATGATGTGCTTGGCAGACGTTAAGTAACTAAGGTATGTTGAAAATTTAGATGCTTTTGAACAATTTAAGTTGTTAATAACGAGTTGATTATGCATTGTACATCTTTTATAATGAGCACAGGTCTTTTTATAATTTGTAGTGTAGCTTTTTCCTTAAATTATCATCATAAATTTTGAAAAGCTTGGAAAAACCAGACGTACATGATGTATTTCAAGTATTATAATTCTTGGTTTTTCTTATCCAGCAGTGAATAAAGTGTAATTTAATTCGTCATGTATTTCTGATACTTGTAATGCTTAGTACTATTAGACAGAAAAAGAAGACGGAGAGGAAAAGTCTTTAATTATTTTTGGGGTTGGGGGCAGGTGTTTGGAAAAGAAAGAGACTCAAATATGTGGACAATTGCCATTTCATTAAGAGCTTATCTCCTTGATTAGAAGTCAATGATAAAATCATAAGGAAGCAGAAATGGAAATTGGAAAAAGCTCAATTCCATGAACCTTTTACCTTCTCAATTTGGCTCATTTTGTTTTATACATACTTATAGAAGCCAGGATGAAGATTTTTCCTTGGACATTGGATTTATGAAATCTTTGAGCTTGAATTGTCACTTTTGTATTACTAAAGAATTTAGAACATATACTAATGTAGGATCTAATGTGATTCTGAGCAAATCATTTACTTAACTACAGAATGGACAAATGGCATTCTATCCATGATCAAGATATTTGGACAGACCATAAATGATTGTTTTAGGAAAAGGCAGAAGCCAAATTTTCCAGAATTCAGAGATTGGGAATGGAAGATGTTCCCTCAGTAAAATTTCAAGGTCTTAGGCTTCTGTAATCTCAGTCACTCTTAAGTATTCTCAAATGGGATGATTTATGACAGGAAAACACTTAATGCTAAATAGGTGTTGCCCTTTCCTCTTTGCCCTCTACCAGAAAGATTAAAAAGATGCATAACCTTATTTGTACTGCAGTTCTGTCTATTGAGCTGAAGAGAGAGAAACTCCTAGTTCATATGTTGCATTACTTCTGTTAAAATTTCACTGATTTTCYTTTGTAAAGCTTATACCGTGGGTATATCTTTGTCTGCCTTTCCTTTGGAAAAGGCAAAAACTAAAAATTGAAAATGAAATTTCATTGTAATTGTGGCTACAGTGATGATTAGAGATATTTGCTATTTTAATGTGAGCAACATAATTTTCTGCTGCACCAGAACTGGCAGAAAAGCAGTTTTTCTGGCTTAATCAAGCTTTTAACTAGTCGAAAGGCTTATTATTAATAATCTTGCTATACTTTGACGGCATAAACTACATATCTACATGCAGAAGCCGAAAGATATGGAGAATGATTGCAGAGGGATGTTCGGACCAAATTAAATGAAGGGTAGGTTGAGATATTGTTGCTCGTTGTCCTTGGAATTTCTAGGGGGGAGAAGACATGATTTATGGCTTGATATAGTCATTCAGATCTTCATTTCTTTCTTTCATTTACTCTGACAATGCCGTTTCCAGAAGGTCTAAGTAGAAGTTTTTAGCTGGTGAACAATTGTTTTCAAAATATGCTAAATTGATGATTTTTAATTTTTATTTTACTTTCTAATTTGAGTAAGTTATGCGTTTTGAGTATTCTTCTGAATGATGTTGTTGCAATTTTGACTGTTGAAATCAGTATATGAACTTTAGGAACCTTAAAAGGGCAGCTGTTTGAAGTTTCTTAGTTGGCTAATGAGAGAAAAGGTGAGCATTTTGAACATGTCAACTTATGTTCGTATGGTCCARTGAAGAAGAAGAAGATACATAATAGGTTATATGTTTAATTCTACATTTTTCCTTTTTGTTTAGAAAGTCTCTCTTGTTTCCAAATCATTTTTCGTTTTTAGTTTTTGAAAATACTTGAAACCTGTTTATTTTCTCGCTTCTCAAAATTTTAAAAAATAGAAAACAGAAAACAATAAAATCCTGTTTTGAGCATTTCCGAACATGGTTGGCGGTTGTGAACTYGTGTGGAGTACGTAAWTGCAATGGAAATTGTATATGAATATCCAAACRCACTTTTATTATCCCATCTTTCCATAAAATAGAAAAAAAACCAATAAGAAATTATTATTGCCTTTCTTTTCCTACAAATTCTGAAGGACTTGAAGAATTAGGGAGATTCAGATTAGCTAAGCTGTACCTTCTTTTTTTTTTTTAAAAAAAAAAAGAATGGTCATAATTGATTCTTTTTCAATTTATCTTTCAAATTCTTATTTATTAAATTTATAATTTAGGGATAATCAAAATTTTAATTATCAAATCTTTTGCCCTTCAATATTCTTGTATGATTATATTGATAAGATTAATTCAAATTTRATTCGAGCTGCATTTTGTAAGATTTTTAATTCTTGAGCAGAAGAAGGTTCTTTGATGGTCTTAAGAGTTTGCGTATCAAATTGCTCTATTAATTTTTAATTTGTTATTATAATAATTAAAAGCTTGAGATATTATTTTGATTTCAGAGCTTACTTATTAAATTGCTTGATTATTAATTTTTAATAAAAATTTATGTATGTTATAATAATAAGAATGACAAATTAAATATCGTCGATTTTACCGTCACCGTCTTTTATTTCGAAAAAGGAAGTTAGGTAAGTGCAAAATTAGGATAATGTTAAATAATACATTTCGTCACTTAAAAGTGGACGAATTAAATTTCAAATTTCAGTCTTCAAACTTGATGTTTATCAAATGAGACATGGATATTATTAAAGCTTCTATAAATATATTCTTAATAATAATAAAATTTATTGCCTTAAATACTGTAAAAAAAATTTATAAGCATCCACAATAAAGAAGTTTACAAATTTTTATTTTTAAAAAATAATTTTTGAAATGAGAAAAAAAACTCAACATTGAAAACTCAGAACTCAAGAGTACCAAAGAGAAGCCCCCTTAAATTTTAATCTTCTAAATAACTTTTCCTTTCAATTGAAATGGCAAATGCTTTGTTGGATCAAAATGATTGGTTTCTGCTCAAAATAATTGTCCTGAGATTCTTATTATTCAAGTTAATACATTGTATTTTTTTTTTTTGATTTTCAATAAATATAGTCTGTTTCTTTCCCTTATTTAATTTGATTTTATGTTATTATGATATTAAAATAATATTTTTCCTAAAAAGAAAATATTACAGTCATAGTAGAAGCATGTTTAATGAATCTTGAATTAAAATTGAAATTCATAATTTATRAACAATATAAAATCATCATTTGAAAACCTCAAACGACCCTTAATATTAAAAAAGTAGTTGCAATCTGAGAATCTTCTGGTTGGGAGTGTTGCTTAAGCCATGCTTCGAAATGAGCTTCCTGCATCAGTTGGCTTATGCCTATATTATTGTAAAACATTTAAGAGCCGCTTAAAGCATGTAATAATAACTTGAAAACTGTCTTGCAATACAAATGATTCGCCTTCATTTTGCCGGAATGTGTTAACCCAATTCAGAAGCTCAATAATCCTTTCAAACCCACCGAAGCTATCTTGCAAGCCTTCAACTGCACTCATTTTCTTGATCATTCCAACTGCATATGCGAATCGAAATGCCAGAATATGATTTAGGACTGTTCAACTATCTTCTCGGCCTTCCTTGATGAATGCAGCATCTTTCATCAATCACATCCTCCACACCTCCATCACCTCTACCTTCACCTCCAGCCACCATGGGAAACAGTCGCAACCCACGCATGCTAAAGCTTTAACATCCGTAATCCTCAATCACCTCCGCTTTGGCAAGCTAGCGAAAGCAGTATCGCTTCTCTTTTCTTCCCCAGTTGCCTTCGACTTCTCATTGTATGCTCAGCTCTTCCAACTTTGTGCCTCTAATAAAGCCATTGTCGAAGTCCGCAAGGTGGAATCCCATCTAGTCAGCTTTACTCCGAGACCGCCGACATTTTTGCTCAATAGAGCGATTGAAGCTTATGGAAAGTGTGGATGTTTGGYTGATGCAAAAGAGCTGTTTGATGAAATGCCTCAAAGAGATGGAGGGTCGTGGAATGCAATGATTACTGCTTATTCGCAAAATGGATGTCCTGATAAATGTTTAGGGTTGTTTCGTTCTATGAATAGCTCGGGGGTAAACTCGAGCGAGGTAACCTTTGCCAGTGTTCTCGGTTCATGTTCTTCTGTTTTGGAACTTTGGTTATCAAGGCAGGTGCATGGCCTTTTTATAAAGTACGGTTTTTCTGGCAATGTCATACTGGAGACTTCGCTAGTGAATGTGTATGGAAAATGTGGGGAAATGACGGAGGCAAGGAGGATGTTTGATGAGATTGAGAACCCAAATGATGTTTCATGGAATGTAATTGTTAGAAGGTATCTGGAGATCAATGAGGGAAAGGAAGCAGTTTTGATGTTCTGCAAGATGGTTAGGGCCAATTTGAGGCCATTGAATTTTACAGTTTCAAATGCTCTTGTTGCTTGTTATACTATAGATGGACTTAAAGAGGGAGGTCAAATTCACGGATATGCTATCAAGATTAATTTTGTGGGGGATGAGATCGTAGTAAGCTCTYTGATTAGTATGTACACAAAATGTAGAGACATGGARAGTGCTTCGAAGATTTTTGACCTGCCTTCTTCAAAAAATTTAATTAATTGGACTTCCATGGTWTTTGGTTATGCAAGAAGCGGAAGAATCAGGGATGGGAGGAAGCTCTTTGATGAGATGCCAGAAAGGAACATTGTTTCATGGAATGCAATGTTGGCTGGCTATACTCGTATCTTGCAGTGGGATGAAGCAATGGATTTTATTGTTTTGATGTGCAAACAAACCAGAGAGCTTGATAATGTAACTCTTGGATTAATACTGAATGTATGCTCCGCTCTTTCAGATGTTGAATTTGGCAAACAAGTCCATGGATATAGCTACAGGAATGGTTTCTTCTCCAATCTATTTGTTGCTAATTCACTTCTTGACATGTATGGGAAATGTGGTTATATGAAGTATTCTAGAGATTGGTTTCTTCAAATGAGTCATCTGCGGGATCAGGTATCTTGGAATGCTCTCTTGACTAGCCATACAAGGCATAGGTTAAGTGAGCAAGCCATGGAGTTTTTCTGGGAGATGCTAGGAGAGACAATTCCAAGCAGCTATACTTTTGCAACCCTTTTGGCTGCTTGTGCAAATATATTTGCACTTGGACCAGGTAAACAAATTCATGCATTTATGATTAGAAATAGTTATCTTATGGACACTGTAATTGTTGGAGCTTTGGTGGATATGTACTCTAAATGCCGTTGTATTGATTATGCTCTTAGAGTTTTTAGAGAGGCAAACTCATTAGACGTTATTCTCTGGAACTCCATGATWCTGGGATGCCTTCACAATAGAAGGTCTTCGAAAGTACTKGAATTGTTTGAGCTGATGGAGAAGGACAGTGTTAGACCAGACCATGTCACATTTCAAGGCCTCCTTCTTTCTTGCATATCTGAAGGTTGCATTGAGTTGGGCAGGCAGTTTTTTGATTCAATGAGTTCTAAGTATTGTATAATTCCAAGATTAGAGCATTATCAGTCAATGATTGAGCTATATGGTCGGTTTGGACTTATGGATCCACTTGAGGATTTCTTGAAAAAGATGCCATTTGAACCCACTGCTACAATGTTGATCAGAGTTTTGGACTTCTCCCAAGAACATGGGCACTCAAGGTTGGTACAGTGGGCAGCTGATCACCYTAATAGACCAAATGTTTAGGTCTTCCACTTCAAAATCATTGATAAGACCTGAGCCATTGGTCACCGAAATGWTTTTCTTTTCAGGTAATTTTGATTTACGTGTAATTTTGATCATTTTTTGGATTTTTATTTGAAACTTCAATGCAGAAAGTGGCTTATTGGAAAAGAACAAAGAAGCTGTGACATTGTTTCTATTCTTCTTTTTCTCTAAAGTTCCATTATTTTTTATAATAGTTGTTTTTGTTCTTCATATTCTTTTCCAATATGTAGATAAAGTGGGATACCAATCAAACGTGTATATGGAGAAACAATGAATATTTGATGTGAAGCGTTGGTATACTGAAACTAAAGAAAAGACCCCTAATAGYTCAGGAAGGCCTAGGAATCACCCCTAAAGTTCACTAGAAATAACTTCTTTTAGTTAAGGAATCCCTTCTCTGGCATCTCAGAGATTTAGTGACCGGAATTCTAATATTCAAAAATCTCACATTCAAATACATTGACCTTCTTTTATGGTGAGATAGTGTAACGGGTCTAGCTAGCTATGACTTTGTGAGTTCTYCTTCAATTCATTATTGGTTGTCTTCTCWGTTGTACCTTAGTTGTCATCCAGATAAACTAAGAAGAAGAAGAAAAACAGTGCAAGTAGAAAATGGGCTTAGGTTTGGGCTTTTATGTTTTGGACCTTAATCTTGCCATTGGGCTTCAAAAGTATTGGGTTGAGGATTTGGCCCAATGAACCTTGGAATGCTAATTTAACATCCGGCATCAGGAGTTCTTTGTTAGCTTTTTTTTTTTTTTAAAAAATTCTGTGCTAAGAAGTCTTAACCTTTTTGTTGTAAGATTTTAACTTCCTGATTATCTTTATTTTGTAGTTCTCAGAGCTTTAGTATGATTTCATAAATGGTAACTCGATATCTTTTGTACAGTCCCTTTTTCTTTTAGGATGAATTACCAGCTTCTGTGGATAAGTTAGAGGTTGATTGAATTGTGGCCTCCCATGTTATGTTGGTTAATTTCCCATGCCAATCTCTAAGAAGGCAAGCTTTAGAGAGAAAGACTGAAACAATCTTCCTTGTATCATTTGTATTATCAGTGCAGGTACTTATGGAAAGAGGAACCAGTAGAGACTCACATCTACTTCAGTTGTGTAGTAGGTATATGCTTCTTCTTTTGGATGTCGTAGACAGTAAAAAGCTGTTTCTTATAATCTTTTATTGCTTTTGTTACTCAATATGCTTAAAATTTATTGGGATTTGTTGGTGAAAATTTTGATTTCATTTTATGTGTATTTCAGTGGATTTTATTTTTTTCATTTGATTGGCAAAACCTCTTAATTACTCTCATCTTCCATCATTGTGATTGTTACTCTTTTCCTTTTCCAGAAAATTGCATAAAAAATTACCCATTGCATTSAAGCCTAGTGTTGCATGTCTTCTACTTTTATTTTCTGTGTAATGGGATCAACTAAGTTGCACTAAACTTGACTATCTTATCGATGAACTTTCCTTCAATTTGTTTTCCAGTATTGTTATTACTGATAGTTCAAAGTTTTTGCCTGCAATGACTTAGGTTGCCAACTTGTAATCCCCAATCTCGTGCAAAGTGCAATTCTGATCCTAACAAAAGTATGTATAATTAATTAGCTGCGGATATCATCAACCAATTTGGTTGAGTTGATTTGGCTCTCAAAATTTTAGCTTCCTTCTTTCTTGTGAAGTTCAATTTTTTTTTCCGCAGGTTTTTCACTCAAATCGATCCATGGAACRGAGCAGATGACTGCTCACCSTTGTACTACTTCAGACAGGATGGAAGGGAGTTGCCCTGCAGCAGATATGCCTTGTAGCGCATAAGGTGTTATTTAGGTTTATTACGTTATCAAAATTTCAGCAAGTTTATCCTTTTCTTAAATTGTTTGTTCCTCCATCTATAATTTTGACCAGAAAGAAATATATGTTCTAGTTCTATTAAACACCTTGGGTTTCTCTCAGCCATTACAAAGCTAAGTACGAATGGTCATTAATCTATCTATAGTATTATCTCAATACAAAATTGATGATTAAAATTTATTAGAATTTAGTAATGAATTGAAATATGGAATTAATCCTGGTGTGTATAGGGTTGAGCATTCATACATATGAGGTGAATTAATTGGTTAGTAGTGTTGTATCTTAATCATGGCAAACATTGTTAAGATGTTAGGCCTGATGAGATTCAACATTCTGAATGAAGATGTTTCCCTTATTTTATTTCTTTCTTGAATTCTTTGTGAACTGTTGTACTGTCCTTGATTTTTTCTTCTTTTTTCGCACACAATATGAAGGAAATAACATGTTTTCCCAAATATTGTTTTGGTAGGTTAGAACCAACATGCAACCATAGCTTTACAATGTTGACAAATATTGTGATTTTGAGCCTTGGTACTATTGCCATATTCGAGCTTGTATTTGCAATTTATGTTCTTYTGTCCCTTGCTRTTTCATGGAATATGTATTTTTGTTTGTATTTTTTGATAATGGAGCTTAAGTGTTTCTTTAGCCAACATTTGGATTGCTTAGTTTCTTTTAAAGTAAAAATCTTTATGTTTGCTTTAAAACTAATTCTTTTCGTCTTTATATTGTACTCATATCCCAGGGAAATGATGGGTTTATTGAAGCATATCAATCTGTAAATYCGTRAATTGATTGTGCTTCAAGTATTCAGGTACATTTCTGAAATTTTCGACAGATATCAGATTCATGCTTGAAATGTAGAGTAGAGTAACCTGGTAGTGATTGCAGGATTTATGTCACTTCGGCATATTAGKCTTTTATTCTGTAATTCTTTTGGTATACTTAATGCATGTGGAAAAGGAGTATGCCAGATCTTTGTTCTCTTCTTTTGATCAAATAATAACAGTTTATAACCCCCCCCCCCCAAACCCAAAAGAAAAAAGAGCAAATTATCCAGGTTTGTTATCTTTGGTTGGGGGGATCCTAAGAGGACCAACAATATTCAATTTATAAAACGGAATGGGTATTATGCAACTTTTAATTGGAACTGTTGGTGGAATGGGTATCACTCAGGATTCTGCAAGATTTAGATATTTTTGCAGCTTCACAGGGTCTTCTTCTAGGATTTGATTTGCTTTTAAGATCAAAGAAATCCTTTTCTTGAATAAGTTGATTGTATATTGTGACCAATAAAATATAGTTGATTGTATATTGTGACCAATAAAATATACTGATAGAAAATAGATACATATTCTTGGTATGTGAGTGTTGCAAGATTAAAGACAGTTACTGTATATCTTTAATTATTTCTCTATCTGTGAAGACTTTTCTTTAATATATTACATACTCCATGACCTTGTCCACGGATGATTTTAGGCAAATTAACTGTATCTTATATGTGGTCTCGTTTCTGCATTTGCTAATGAAACTGGCATCATCTATAGAAGTGCATACATTTGTCAAGTTAACTTGGTTTTTCTAAATTTTAATCTTTTTCCTTTTTTTTCTTTTATCCTTATTCACCATTATATCTCTTTAGTTGTCTTTGTGCACCTAGCCACATATTATATATCTTAAACCAAGATATTTTCTAAATACTTATGTGAATTGGGAACACTTGGAGTTCTGCTCAGTCTTTATATGTTTGATCTATTTGAGTGATATTGTTAAACTAATATTGCTTAAAATTAGTATAGCTCATATGTAATATGATATTTATTATCGATCCACAGGGTGAGTGCCATTTGGTTTTCTTAATTCAGTGGTTAGAATATTACTTTCATACATTGATTGTGAAATGAAGGCTGAGGCTATGGTCTCCTTAAATGTGTCCAACAATATCATTTTTGAGGCAATTTATAGTATATCTCGTGCACTTTAAAACTATTACATATTGAAAGCCATGTAAATTCTAATTTTCCTTGTTGCAATTTATGTTCATAGAGTATTCTGATGTACAGAGATTCCTATACAGGTTCCAATTATGCTGAGGTGRAGTCATTTTGCATAGTAATTGTCTAGAGGAGTGAGTACATTGACTTGTGGTTTATGACTGCTGATCCAATTTAGAGTTGGGCTTGTACTGCATTTTTCATGCTTTTTTTATATTACTCGGAGCAGATAACTTGTAGCTGCGTGCATTCATCCAGAAAGCTGAATCACAAGAACAGTTCTTCTATCATATGGACTCAAATCAACTGAAGCGGTGCCTGCCTCTTCCTCAGACCTGTTGATGTCGCATAATGCCTCAAAGTATGAGCTCTCCATTCCATTCATAAATCTTGATGCTGCCTTGTTGGTTAGAAATAAACTCTGATTCTAATATAGACTGCCATATTATTTAACCCATGTGAAATTTCAATTATTTCCCTCTATAAAGAATAGTTTTTACTATATAAAATTCCAGTAGATATTACCCATTCCTCCTGTAAATAATTTGAAATCGAAAGTCTTACCCTTCATAACAATTAAATATTTCAATAAAATTATTTATTTATTGTGAATGATTACAAGTTTATATGTTTATTCAATGACGTCACTAGGTGCTAAATATTCTTCCGTTGATCAGTAATCATCCTTTTTTAAATTTTCCATGGGCTACAATTGTCACTTTCATCACGTTCAGAGCAATAATATCTCAATTTCCATCAAAGGAGGCTTACAAACTCCAAAGCTACCGACACCTCTATTAAAGTTCAGGGTTTATTTTTCCAATATAAAAAAGTTGGCAACGTCATAATTCAAAATATATTTATATAACAGACCCAGTTGATTCTGATTAAAAGAATTAGTTAAATAAATTCATTGAAAAAAGTTTAAATTGAATATATTCAATTACGAGGGTATAAGATTTTTCCAATTGAGAGTTGATACTGGCATCATTCTATATTTTGTTATTGGCACTTTATTTAAGTTGCTACCCCAATATTTTAACCTCATTTTCCTATTTTCCACATTCTTCTTATTCTTTTATTTGAGGTAACATAATCATCTATATTCATTGATTTCTCTCTCTCTCTCTCTCTCTCTCTCTATCAAACAGTTAAAGAAATAAAGTTAATTTATTCTTAATTCTCTTGCATCAGAAGATTTGTTCGAGAACCACACGTGTGTCACTTGAAGGAATGGCCTACGATTGTCTCTTTCATCACGTTCACAGCAATGAAGCCATAGTCAGCTAAMCTCCAAAGCTACGGCCGACACCTTTTATTGAAGTCCAGAAAAGGTAAATATTCAATTATGAGTTTTACAAGAATTTTGCAATCGGTTTCCAGCATTGCCCTCATTATCTGATTTTACCTCTTTATTCTCTTATTCTTTTATTTGAGAAAGAAAAGGCAAAACAGGCAACATAATCATCTAAGGGGTTCTTCCCGTTTACTCTGAGAGAAGTTCCCCCAACAGGCCAAAACCCTTTTGCGTGTATCTGCTGTTCGGACGAGGGGGTAGAGTTCGTGCATCCCAAAAGGTTTAGAGATACTGGGGAAAAAAAGGAAAAGAGTTAACATTATCATTTGAGACGAAAATAGCTAGAGTGGAAATGTCTGTAATAACAAATACTAGTAGCCGTTCTATTTTTTAATTTGACATATACATAATAAAACCTATTCGGATATTTTTTAAAATTGGATGGGAAAGAGATTAATCTATCCGACCATAGAATACATAACTATCTTTATTGTTTGTTTGTTGTGGATCGAGAGTGATATTTTGGAGGGTTTTACGCAATATGGATGCAAATTCAGAAGGCACATTCTCAATAGGCGCATTTTTTAAAGGTTGACACAAACGAAAGGAAGGGAACTTTTAAATGCATTCGTAAAATATGCAATCGTTTTCCATCTATTTTTTTCGCCAATTCACCTTCACTATTCTCAGCCTTCCTCCTCAAATGAAATTAACCCTTTTTAAATTACTTAATTCACCACCCTCCACTGCCGTCGCCGTTGCTCTCCTCTGTCGTCACCGTCCCTCTCCTGCTCATAACTCAATCTGCCTTTTTGTCATCCGTCTCTCAGGTGCGTTCTCCATCGCTTTCGTTTTCTCTTTCTGGAAAATTTTGATTAGCAATTGGTATGATGGGTATTTAATTTTGGCATCTACGTGCACTCTTTCTAGTTCAAGAAACTGATCATTATGCTGAAACAAGTTTCCGCGAGGTCGTTCCTTGCATTCTGCCAGAACGAACCGCGGTATTCCTATGAATTTTAACAAGTATTGTTGCTTGCGGGGACAAATTACTMCACGAAGAGGTAGCAGTATAGATTTATTTCAAAATTCAGTTAACAAAATAGGAAAAAAGTAGAGTGACTCAAGCCTAATCTAATGTCACAGAAGTCCTTTGTATGCCTCTGATATCTTGCAACACCCTTTTGTGGAGATTAGAACTGGTACATATTTCATGATTTTGTCGGTAACTCAGTCTACTCTTATATGGGCTCTATTGAAAATTACGATTCATGCTTAAAAATTCATGATTTTGTTAGGGCTAGGGCTAACGGACAGCTACTAAAAATTCTTTTCTTTTTTTTTTTTTTTTCCTTTGGTTTCTTGTTTAATTTATATTTTGCTTTCTACGTTGGATATTTGAGGATAAGATTGCATTTAATTGAATTTATGTTAGTNTAGTTTTGTGTTCTAAATTTGTATTTGTAATTTTGTTATTTTGGCATTGAATGGAAACAAGTACTCGAAATGACTGATTATTTATTTATTTTTTTGTATTGTGAGGGCTTATGAATAGCAAGATGTTAGTAAAAAAATTTCATACACGCTTTAATTAGTTTCATAGGGTCGTAAAAGATCTCAAGTGTAGATATGAAAATTTTATTAAATTAAATTTTTATAATCTATTTAGATAATTAAAAGTCAATTTTAAATATTTCTCATTAAATTGAAAATTATGTGGCATGTCAACTAATGAAATGATGACATGTGTCAAGGATGACAACGTTCAATCAATGAAAATCAAGGACGAAGCATGGCGAATCAAGTGGTGTCACGTTGCTATTAAATGTGATCTCGACTAATCAAATCAATTTGTTTTGCCTATAAATAGAGGCTAAAGCGTAAGAGGAAGAGGTCTTGAAATTCATAGCAAGGTCCAAAGTTGAGAGAAGCTTAAATCTCTCTTCCTATGAATCCCTCAAGAAATTTCGAAAAGAAGAATTAACGAATCAAGTTTTTACCACGGGAAAACGTTTTAGAAATTGTAACACATTTCTTATCAAATTCATAAGATTAATATAATTGTTTCATATCCCTTAGTTTTCTTATTATTTTACAGACAGAAGTTTCGTGTAAACAAATTTTGAGACGCCAAGTGGGACAATTTTTGCTATTCATCTTTTCTCTTCAAAACAAATCAAGTCAAATTCATCAATGCCCTCAAAGAACAACATCTAAAAGGTTACCCCTTCCAGATCTGCAACATGTGCTACTGCTGCCAAGGCAATCATGCCAACCACATGTGCATGACTTGTGACATGGAGCAAGGCTCCATCTGATGCTGGGAAATAAGTGGAGTACTTCTTGTATGATCAGATTTATGAATACTCCAATCCCATATTGAATGACATTCATCCTCAAGAAGCGGAAGTCAAATCTGCTATAAGAACGATTTTGTCTTTGTTGAATGCAGAAGCTAAACCCCAGAGGTCCAAACATACTGATGACGAATATACTTCAGATTCAAGGCCAATTACTCCTCAAGAATATCCAAAGCTCAACATGATGGTTCATGAATATCCAACCACAACTTCATCCGCTATGCCCGTTATGATGGCGGACAACTCAACCATTGAAGAACAAATTTCAAATGTGACGAAGTTGGTGAAAAATGCTGCAAAATACAATTAACAGCAAGATCTTACAATTGCCCAACTGCTGAATCGGCTTGACAATGCTGAAGAAACAAGCCAATCTACTCTAAAATATCCCGAGTCTTCAAATACCGAATCTGCAAGAGTTTTAGGAAAACAACCTCAAGTCGAGTTCGAGACTGAAGACATGAGAGAAGCGGGACCTTCAAAATAAGCCGCAATAATTCAAGTCTTGTCAAATGGGCTAATCCCTGTTGACCAACTGAAGGATTTCATCATGGACGCCATCAATGACAAGAATGAAAGGAGTATTAAATCTTCCTTCGAATATTCTAAACCACATATCAAGAGGATTGATAACTTGAAGATGCCCATAGACTATCAACCTCTGACTTTTCAACAATTTGACGGTAAGGAAAATCTTAAACAACATATTGCACATTTCGTTCGAGACTTGCAACAATGTTGGCACATATGGTGACTACCTTGTCAAGCAATTTGTTCGATCTTTCAAAGGAAATGCATTCGACTAGTTCATCAACCTCAGAACCGGATCCATTGATAGTTGGGATGAACTTGAGCATGAAATCCTCAACCGCTTTTACAGCACCCATCAAACAGTAAGTATGTTGGAACTCAGTCATACTAAGCAATGAAAAGATGAAACCGTCATTGATTACATCAATGGATGGAGAAATTTGAATCTGGATAGYAGAGATCGCCTTTTTGAACAATCTTCAATCGAGATATGCATCCAAGATATGCATTAGGGCCTCCAATACATCTTGAAAGGAATCCAACCAAGAACCTTAAAAGAATGGGCTACCAAGCTCATGATATGGAGTTGAGGATTACGGTACACGGAGATCAAGGAGTTCCAATACCGGAGCCACAAAAGAAGGAGAGATTTAACTTCAAGAAAGYAATTAAACCATCTTCCAAATCTGACACAAAAGCATCTATGACAACAACTGTAGCACCTGTYAGGATACCTACAAAAATAAGCAGAAAAAGTACAGAGAAAGTTAATACTGCTCCACATCTTGGAAGAATGTGCATGACTTTGAAAGATATGCAAAACAAAGAATATCCATTTCTCAATTCTGACGTTTCAAAAATCTTTGACGACATGCTAAAAGCGGGGATCATCAAAATGCCAGAAATGAAACGACCATAAGAAGCAGGACGGTTGGAAAATCTAAATTATTGCGAATATCATTATCTTCTTGGTCACTCGATCAAGAAATGCTTCATCTTTAAAGATAAAGTCATGGAATTAGCTCGTAAAGGACACATTTTGCTGGAAGAAGAAAGAGTAACTGCTAATCAAATAAGCATCATACTAGATACTTTCTCCTCCAGATCTTTTAATGCAAATGTTGTGGATGTCTCACAATCGCCTGAATGCTTCTATTGAGATCAAATTTGGACAGTTTGACATGATAAAATTCGACGTAAAGCCCTCACCTAAATCTTCTTGTAAATCAGTCAACCCAGTTACAGATATAGTTGCAAAGCCATCTGAAAATATTGAAAGTGTCAAAGTTGATGATTCTGATTTTGAAGGCTGGACAGTTGTAAAGCGTCGAAAGAATCATGAAAAGAAATTTGTAAATAAAAAATTCATTCAACAAACCAAAATAATAAAAAGGAATGTACTGAAACCAAATAAGGTTATTCCTAAAAAGATCACCAACAAATCAAAGGGATCATGCATATCCAAGTACCGACGACCGATTACATTGAGAGAGTTCTTTTCATGAACATTAATCATCAATCTTGAAGTTGTCTCCTATTCTGTCACAGATAAAATGGAAGTACGTAATTYCGGCTCTTCCTCCAAAAGATTCAATTCAAGAGGACTGCCTTGTGCAAGCCAAGGAATGCTCTTCAAATTCAGTCGCATGTATGACGGCCATAATTTTCAACGAGGATGATTTGTTGCTGCATTCAAACCCCCATAACAGACCTCTACTCATATCAGGCTATGCATAAGAAAAGAAGATAAATCGAGTATTGCTAGATGGAGGTTCAACAGTCAACATCCTTCCTCTATCCATGTTAAGAGAACTTGGATTTCCTCTGAAGAATTCTCTCAAAGTCGCCTCATGATCCAGGGCTTTAATCAAGAAGGTTAAAGAGTGTTGAGCACCGTTCGATTAGACTTGTTAATTGATGAGATGTCATCAAGTGTTCTACTCCATGTGATCAATTCTAAAACCTCCTACAATATGTTGCTGGGAAGACCTTCGCTTCATGACAATGGGATTGTACCCTCAACACTCCATTAATACTTCAAGTAGATTGATAATGGTTTTGTGAAGAAGATAATYGCTAACAACAAACTCTTCACAGAGGCAGAAGCATATATTGCCGATGCAAAACTTTACCTTAGCCAAAAGAACGTATCGTTTGGTAAAAGTTAGATGGCCCCAAAGAAACAAACTCATGGTAAAGGTGATTTCATTTCCAAATCTCAAACCTTCATTAAGGAAGAACTTCATCATCCTGCAAAATTCATGGGCAATGTAGAAAGCCATAAGACAAAAGCGCAGTATATTCAAGCACCTACCGTCCTTCGTTGTACTCCAAATCAAGAGGAAGGAAGGCCAATCTCTCTTTTCTGAAGTTAAATCTATACAAGGATTTACTGTGCCTTTGACTAAAATCGAGGTGTTGAAGCAATCGAAGCCTATTTTGAAAGGTTTTGCACGACCCGTAGTGGAGCCAATGGTGGAGTATGATTCATTACCATTCAAAAAAACTAAAGAGGGCTTTGATCCTACTGCATACAAACTCCTAGCTAAAGCTGGATATGATTCACAAAATCAAATACATTGGGAAGACTTATTCCTGAGTCAAAAGGTCATGGCCTGAATGAGACACATAAGATGGTAAAATAAAATGGGTATTCTGTGGAAAGCTCGAGTACARACATCGAATTCAAGCAATCTGCACCTATGTACATAGCAATCAAAGCGAGTAAGCAATTGTTATATGTTAGTGAAAGATGAATGTTCGGCGGTGGGTCACAAGTCAGTCTTTGACCGATTAGGGGAAGTAAACTCTTATGCCTCAGTTTTTGAGTGGTTGGGACCCCAAGAAAGAAGATCAAACAGAAATTCCATCTTTATTTGGCCATCAACGATATAGTCGATTCATCCAATCAAGTCGTGGTGATGTAGTTAGTAGTTGCTTTTTCTATACTTCTCTAGGTGAGTGATTCGATCCAAGTACTGGCAAATTGGTATCCTGATTGGAGTTTGGATAAGGTTTCTGCCCTATGATTTTGATTCCGTGGGATTTTTTTCAACTTGAAAGTAATCAAATTGTTGTGTTTGGAGTTTTACCTATGATAGGTATTTTTTCATGTTTTATTCCTTGGCTTCGAATTGCTCGTTGAACTGCTTGACTATTACCCTGGAATTATTTTTAATTAAGAGGTTCGAGATTTGTAATGATCGGGCCATTTTCATGGCAKTAAGTACTACTTCATACTCTCTTTCATTTTTGGTAATAACAAAGTCATACTTGAGTGCGTAMGCGAATTCGGTGCCTTGGGGACTCATCAAGATAAAACTGGCCCCTTTGGTTTCCTCTCTGCTGACTTATCGGTATATGGTAACCAACAATGGTCTGGTGGAGTTGTTCTTGGTACATTTTCCTTTATTTTTGTTACACTGAGGGTGCATTCGACTACAAAGTCAGCTAAAGCTTGAGCTTTAATTGTGGTTCTTAGTTTATAATCTATGTGATATTCACTCAATTCCGTTGCCCATTTCATGAGTCTAGTCATGGACTCTGGCTTGTGGAGTACTTGCCTAAGTGGCAAATTTGTGAGTACTGTGATGGATGGGCTTGAAAGTATGATTGTAATTTTCTGGCTGTATGACTAGTGTAATGAGGTGTTTTTCTAGTATGGAATATCGCTCTTCATATCCTCTGAGTATATGACTAATGTAATAAACCAGTTTGGCCGAGTTGTTTCTATGAGAGCACAGATCGTGCTTGTTGCAGTGTTATTGATAGACATATATAGGAAAAGTGTTTCATTATCTGGTGGTATAGTGAGCAACGGGCAGTTGGTCAATGATTGCTTGAGAGCATGAAAAGCTCTTTGGCACTCATCATCCCACTGGGAAGGGGTTGGGTTCCTGAGCAGCCTATATAATTTGAGTGTCTTTTCCCCTGTTTGGAAGATAAATCTGCTAAGTGTAACTAAACAACCAGTGAATTTCTGCGCTTACTTTGTCGTTCTTGAAGCTTGCATTTTGAGGATTGACCTTGATTTTCATAGGGTTCGCTTCATTGCCTCGTTGTGACACCATATATCTGAAAAACTTCCATTCTTCTACCCCAAAAAAACACTTGGGGTTAAATTGATCCCAATGGCTTGCATTGTTTGGAGAGTTTCTTCCACGTCTTTCACAACCGCATCTATAGATTTGCTGAGGATATCATCAACATAAACCTTGGCATTTTTTCMCAGTTGAGTTTTGAAAGCTTTATTGACCGTTTCTTGGAAGTCCACTTCGGCGTTCTTCAGTCTAAAGGCATCTTCTGGTGGCAAAAGATTCCTCTGTCAGTCATGAACGCTGTTTTTCTTTGTCATTCAAGAGCCTTTGTATGCATCGAGGAAACATGGTATGCTACGCTTAACTGTGGCGTCCACAAGTCTATCAATACGGAGCAATGGAAATGGTTTTATTGGGATCACTTTGTAAGCATCATAATTGATCTTCTTAAGTGTAGTCTTAAACTATAGTAAGCATCATAATTGAGCTTCTTAGGTGTAGTCTTAAACTATAGTAAGCATCACAATTGAGCTTCTTTTTATTATTATTATTATTTCTAGCATTTCAAATTGGCTTGAATCAAATTAATCTTATTTAATCCAAAGAAGAATTTAATCTAATTTGCATCATCATATAAAAATTTCATATTCATCCTACCTAAAAATGATCAAATATTTTCAAACTTCAACTCACATAAACCTGAAATATCTCTTCTCAACCCTTTTTAACTATATAGCAAATAATAGATTCTTCAATTGTCAAAAAACTCAGCATCCCTAGCAATAAATAAAGTAAAAAATTACTATGTTTAGACCAAATTTAAACATATTAAACCGAAGAAAGATAAGTATACAATCCATTAGAGAAAACTGAAATATATTAGAGAATTTGAGAGAAAATTTGAATTTGATTGATAATAATATAAATGAGYAAATGAAAATACAAACATAATGGTCCTTTAAATAGATAAAAACACAAGGATTACCCTTAAAGTCCAACTAATAAAATGGAAACAAATTTCCTAATCCTATAGGAATTAATCCTAAAGCCTAATTTATAAAATGTGAAATAAATCCAAAAACTAATAAAAACTCTACAACTTATTTTTCAAAATCCACTTAGCCACAATATTACAATCCACTAGGCGATGAGCATCCTCGGTAAAATTCCAACAGTATCCATACGAGCAATGGCAGGAAACATCATAACTCCTATTTTCGATCACAAATTCCATTGTAGAGTAACAATCCTATGCAGGGCACCACTTAGTCTTCGTACTATCCCTCAACATAAGATATGATGAGATCATGTCCTGACCAACAGCAGCATCACATAAAGGATCAGGTCGAACCCAAAAATAATTTGGACCTTTGTAAAAGGGTAGATCCTCTCCTTCAATTGTTCTACCTCCTAGTAGKATACTAATCTAATAAGGTCTTGTTCTCCAAGAATAAGGGGGGAGAATATTGCACTAATATATTAACCCAATAAGAGTTATTATTGAGTTTAATCCTAGTAGTATACTAATCTACTAATAACTCTTGTCATGTAAGAATAAGGAAGGCGGAAAAATATTACATTAGTAGACTACACTTGAATACATGGTTGATACTCTCCTCACACACGATTGCTAATTGGGTATTCGAGTTTGAGACTATAGGATCYGGAAGGTTACCAATCGATGCGAACGTAGTTACATTTCTTGATATGTACTTATATTTGTTTGCACATTTAGAAACACATATGTAAATTGCTTGCTAATATGGAAATAATCTGARTTTTTTCTTTAGGCATACAAAGTTCAGGAACGTATGGATATCATAGATCAAGCGATACCTTACGCAACTTCACATTCTCATGGAGCATCGATATTATTTCGTCAGAAGATGAACAGAGCGATGGGATGTCTAGATATCTTGGTTGCAACCATAAGCTGGAGTCTAGGCAATACCTCTTGGACCTACTTCTCGTTGCTCGCAGGCGAAGATTGATGCTCGGAGTGAGCGTGGAGTTTGCCAAAGTGGTTGGCGTCCTAGGACTTTCGCACCTTCTGCCCCAGTCGACTGAGCCCCAACCTGATGCTCCCGAGCTAGCGTAGGAGGATAAAGACGATGGCAGTGCCCTCTCACTTCTCATCACATATGCATTCCCCAATGATAGGATGTGCCAACCAAGGACCTCTCGGCACTTGGATCATCTACGCAAACGAATAATGGATTCATAACTCAAGTTAAGTAGCAATCACCTCAGCAAGTAGACATTATTGCACCTAGTAGGCRGCATGACAGATCAGATTTTGACRGTGCAGCTGATGATCATCTAGATGCAGTAGTACCCCGTCGGAGGGCRCCCATCCCCATAAAGTGCCAAACCATTATAATCCTTCTCCTTATTACCATTAGGACTATTTGTTAGACTGTTTTTTGTAAATATAACTTTTACATTCATTTTTTTCTAACAATAAATTATATTGTTGTAAATTCTGCATTATTTGTTCTTTGATGATTCTTGGTTGAAGTTGATTAAGGGTTGTACATTGATAAAATCAGGTTTGATGGTAATTGTGGTTGATGGTTGAATTTTATRAAGTTTTCTTATCGTAGGTTGGCTTAGTGGTGGAGTTTACATTTCTAGTTTACGGAATTCACAAGGAAWGAATTTGCTGACTGCGTYGATCATACAAATCAATGCATTTAGGAAAAGCAAGTGTTTGCATTGMAACCAGTGTAAGGACTAATTGCATTCACTGAATGTSATGGGTTTTTGGCCCAACGTTCCATCCATTTGTGCTAGGGATTCAARAGTCCGTCTAGTAAAGGAGAACTTCTCCAATTGCTGTCCAKTTTGGGTAAAAACTTTGTTTTGGGTTATCTTGAACCCCAACTATCTTTTATCAACATTTATTGTGGATTAATTTGATCCAAATAACAATATCAATTTGTAAAACTAACAAAATTATAACTTAAAATTAGTTGATTGTTAGGGAAAGCATCTACTTACGGATGAGTTATCTAGAACCTATGTATATAGTAGTCAATCCCTCTCCAATAAAGAGTTTGTTAAATCTGCAATTAATGAATTTAATCAACTCTAAAGAAGATAACAGAGACATTCTTTGAGGGTTTTCTTTTTTTTTTTTTTTTTTTGGTTGGGACCTAATTGAAAAAATGCACCATTTAGAAGATCTTCACTGGAAAAGATAATGATTTTATATTCTTTATTGGGTGGGATCCAAAATGAGCGGAGATGCATTTAACATAAAATCACCTTATATTTCATCAAATAAAAATCTTATTTAACACATACACATAGATATATATATTCTCTTACTTGCATCGTCCTATTAAAAAAACACTCAAAATAAAAAATTAAATAATTTATCTTTAAAACTTAAAAATATATTTTAAGTTTTCTTCCCTTCAGCTTACTTCAGTTGGATCTAGGAGCAAAACATAGCTTCTTATAATGGAGTTCCTCAAGCTTTCTTCGACCTACATAACAATAGCACCAAGGGAAGAAAAATCTTCCTCCTCATCCAAGAGCTTACGAACCACAGTCATACAGTCATTTTCCACTTCAAAATGATCCAGTTTCAGATTTGCAACCATCTCCAACCCCTTCAGCCAGCTCGTTGCTCCCACTACCTTTCCGGCCAACGCAGCTTCAATACCACCATCCATACCCCTTATCAAGACGCTTACTGCAGCCACTCCATCTTTATGTGACCCATCAACATTACTCTTAAGGCCTTCTGTTGGTGAACTCCATTTTTCAACAGCAACCTCCGCGCCCATCAACTCCAACTCTTCACTACGCACTGCATTTTGATACTCCAATAGCAAGTCCATGGGAGAAGGTACAGTCACTCCTCGGCAATAAGAGGGTTCTCAAAAGCCCATTGGTTCCTTGTAAACCACAACACCCACATACACACAATAACCAACTTCAAATCCCACCCATCCCGCAACTTCCCATGGACAAGAACCATGAGATCCTTAGGGCATTTGACACGACCAGTTSCCCATAAAATATCAATCCTAGCCTTCCTCCAAATGCGTTTAGCATATCTGCACTCAAGTAATAAGTTGCACTAAGTTTCTTAATCCCACCCACACRAAGGAGAGCGAGTATGCTCAATTCGAAACCATTTAGCTAGGTTAACTCTCATCGACAAAATACCTTGACATAATCTCCAAGCCCACACCCGGGCTTTCAGGGGAAGAGAGAGACTCCATAATTCATCTAGAAAGAGGTTGTAGCCCCCAGAGGATGAATTCGAGCACCCACACAGCTTCCTCGAGCCATGAAATTCCTACTAACTCTATATGCTGATTTTACCGAATAAATRTAGTGCCAAATTATAGTATCATCGGATGGTATAACTGCCAGAGCAACTTTAAAATCTCCTCAACATAGCGGGGCACAAACAACCCCTCCAAGACAGCCTTATTCCACCCTAGGAGTTCATACAACCGAAGATGACTAACCTTAAGATCATGAGTGAGAAATAGGTCCTTTGAGATCAACCGAAAATTATAAGGTGTTGCCAACGAAGGATCATAGCAAATGCGCACACTCTCGCCATTTCCAACCCTATAACGAATACCAAGCAAAAGCAACCCCTTCACCATAAAAAACTCRAACCCGCCCGTTTCTTAGCTTTCAAAAAATCCTTATTTGGAAAATACTTCGCCTTTAAGATACTAGCTAAAAAAGAATTAGGATATTTTAGTATCCTCCACTTTGCTTTGCAAGTAAGGCAAAATTGAAAGACTTAATATCTTGAAAACCCAMCCCTGCAGCTTTTGGTTGACACAAAACCTCCTAGCTATGCCAACAAAGTCCCCTWCCACTCTCATCCCTACCCCACCAAAAATTCCCTATTAGGGAAATGATCTCCTCCACCAGTCTATTAGGCAACAAAAAGAATGACATAAAATATGTGGGAATGGCATGAAGCACTGTCTTAATAAGAGCAATCGAAGACCTCTCAAAATAACTCTTAAAAAAATAAAAATAAAAATAAAAACTAAAAGCAACTGTATATAAACAGAAGAAAAAATCAGTATAGTTAGTGAGAGACCTTTAGAGATCTTGAATCCTCAATCTCAATGAAGGAAGTATTTCTTTCTTTTTCTCGTTTTCTTTCTTTTTGTTTAACGAGAGTGGTGCGTAAAATTATAATTATTGATGCAAACCTTTTCCACAAGAAAGGGAATTTTTTGTTTCAATGGAAGCAGAAGTGATGTAAATTATTAAAAAATCAAAGTCGGTTTGTTTCACGGAATTCAGTCAATTATCTTGTCAAGAATATCATTGATAAATAGGAATTTGTGTCATCAAAAGATTTCCTGCGACTTTAATGTTTTGTATTCTTATTTTGGTGAAACAGGTCAACTAAATGAATCTATATTTTACTCTTAAAATGTCAAAATAAAGTGTAATTATCATCTTCTTATTTCCTCTTGATATTTCCTTAAAGTATCTCTTATTAAGTAGCTAAAAAAAAAAACTCATATTAGAGCTTAATAACCATTTAAAAAATTAAATGATGCGACGCCCTAAATGTCTTCAATTATTTTAATTTATAAATAGGTATACTATAACAACTAAACCAATAAAATAATTTTAGCATTTGAGACAGGAATCCATATTATCTTAATAATCTCTCTATATTATAAATTATACAATTAAACCAAAAATGTTTCTTGGCAGCCTGTAAATAGTTGGAAAAAAACAATATTTTCTTTCCATTGACCATAAAGAGATGAAAAAGATATATATTTAGTAGCAAACCATACGCGTCCAAAGTGCCAAAATTTCTATATTAGTCAAGTCTTGAATTAGCCGAGAAAGAAGCATTCGATGGAGGATAAACTAGTCCATATACTTGTTTGATCTGTTCTCTAACGTTTAGTAAAACTATCTTTTGAAATAGAATGAAATTTAATTTAATAGAACTTAAAAATATCCTTCTACATGATGCTATCTCAATATACCAAATATCTAATTTATATTTGTAATTCAAGTGACAAAAACATTTTATTTTTTACATTCTTACATATAAGCAATTAATAAAAGCATCTTCAAATAAAAATATATTTATATAAGTCGTTTAAGAATTATTTTTACATTACGTAAAATGGTTCTAGGCCATCTAGGTGAAATATGAAACATATTTAAAAAGAATAATTTATCATAATAAATAGCTTCTTTAAGAAAATAATAAAGGCTTGCTTTTCTAAATTTAAAAGTAATTATTGCAAAAATATCTTAATAAATATTTTAAAATAATTTTCTTCTTAACCTTTTGTATGTCATCAATCACTATTGATTATTGGTGTTTTACACAAACTATTTTTAAATGSTAGATAACCATTTAATAAATTACCTTATTTTTTCATTTATATGAAGAATCTATTTTGGTGGCTAGTAAAAGGCCATAAGTAATCCTTTTTCTTTTTATGCACATAATAATCAAGAAATTAAATGTCAACTAGCCCCATTCAACCACTTTTTAATCCAATATCATGCCAACCCTTGCATCATGTCTCACAATTTTCTAAATAAATCTTTTATAAATGATCCATGAACATTATCTTCCTGCCATCAATTAAATTTATGAGGCAATTCAAGCTCATTTTCTAAGAAAAATGTCATTATCCATGGAAGATGTCAAAAGGCATAGCTCAATCTTTTAATATAGTCATTTCAAAGAAAAATATTTTAATATAGAAAATAAAGAATAAATTAACAGCTCAAAATCTAAAAAGATATTTGATAATAAATTATCTTTTCTTTCAATATGTAAATTCTTTTGGACTGAAATCTTTTTGTTCAAATATAATTTGCTTTGTGTATTTAAATAAATATTTGATGACCTATTAAATATATCTTATTTGCATAAATGAGTCTTTTTTAGTTTCTAAAAGTCATTTACTCATAACTTGTCAACTAAAGGTATTTTTGTTTTTGAATATTCCTAATTTATGTGGTTGAGTTGGAAGCTATTTATATCTTTAAAATGATGTAGTATAAGTTATCACTTTAAAGTTACTAATTGATGAGGACAGTTGTGGGCCTTTGAATTAAATAAGATAGTTATAGGAGTTCATACTATCTGCATTTTTTAAAAACATGTCACATTATATTAAAATGTATAGATCAAGAAAGGGAATAAATGATTTGAAACTATTATTGAAATGACACTTTTATTCTTATATTGAAAAAGAAATAGTAAATATTAATGGAGAGAAGAAGATAAGATTGGAGGAAAAAAACCCGACTTTCAAAAAATTAGTAATTATTATTTCAAGAAGATAAGATTGAAAAAATAATTATTATTTCTTAACATGAAATGTAACACACTTTTTATACTAAATAATAAATATGTTTGCTAAACCTACGACGCCTAATTTCTTTGCACAATATTCTTGTGGAGATTTTTTCATTAATTTCCTTAGCATGTTTTAATAGATTATCTTTCTATACATTTTTTCTTTACCTTCACCCTTAAATATCGATGAAATTGAATACATAACTTATTAAACATTACAATTAAAAATCATAAAAGAAAAATTTAGACATGTAATTTGGGAGCCTTGGTATGAGTCGAGTAGTTAAAGTTAAATAAATAATGAAAAGTAAAAGGTGAAAGAGAGACAAACACGAGAAATTTAGGGAACATGGCCCTACGCCCACTCATCTAGAAGCCTTGACTTCATTGTGCCAAAAAGCAAATGAAGCCGCAATTTACAATTATAGAGCTTGGTTGTTATTCAAAGGAAGGAGAGTGACCATGGACCAATATTCATTGATGACTATGCAAACCCAACAAACTCCATTCACACACCCCTATCTCCCTTTCATCCTTCCCTTCTTCTTCCCCTCCTCTGTCCTCCCACAAAATCCTCAAGGAAACCATGCTTGATCCAAAGGCTGAACTTGCCGATGATCCTTTTAGGAGCAGAAATGATAGCTACGGCACTTGGGGTCCTTGGAATTTAGACGCTAGAGCTAGAAAAACTGCTCAAAACTATGGCAACTATAGAAACCATAGCTGGGAAGACGATGAGGGAGTTCACTCGCCACCCTTGTGGACTAATAGTCCGTCCAGGAGTCCAGTGCATCCGCGACATCACGTCTACAATTATCGGACTTTATCGCCGACATCAAGGACACAAGCCATAGCAAGAGGGCAAAAGGAACTTATGGAAATGGTGAAGGACATGCCTGAGTCCTGCTATGAACTCTCCTTGAAGGATCTTGTGGAGCAGCCTAGAGTTTCCACTCGAGAAGAATGTCTACTTCAAGAGAAGAACTATGATGATCATCAACAAGTTGTAGCACATCAAAGGGTCGGTATCAAAAGGCAAGAAAGCAAGAAGAAAGCAAATATTACAAGGAGTCCAAGTATGGATAACCGAGGATTGTTTCTGAAGATGGTATTTCCAGTTTCTTTGAAATCAAAAAAGAAAAAGAATGTGAATTGTTCTAGTACATGTGCAAAGGTTTCTCCTAAACCGGAGGTCTCTGATAGAACATCAAGAAGTGTCGATAAAGATTGGTGGAAGAAGAGATTCTCAGCTTCAAGTGAGAGTGATTCAAGTGGCAGATCATCAAGCCATAATAGTGGAAGTACTGGTAGCAGTGGTAGTCGCAGTAGTCGCAGCAGCAGTAGCAACATAAGGTATGCAAGTTCAGTTAATGTTCTTCAGAATCTCATATTCTTGTTCAAATTTAAGTTCATTCTGAGATAATTCTTTTTCCTGGATCTGAGTTCCGAAAATCCTTTTCAATCTTTGCTTTGAAACTTCAAAATTTGCATCAAGCTGATGATGATTGCTGCAGTAGCTAATATCCGTAGAGTTCACGTTTCTGTGCTATAATTAATATCTAATAATATAAATATATTAATAATTATATCTTTGTCTGGAAGATATAAATAACATTTATTGAGTTTCACTATATGAGATTGTGTGTAAAGATTAGCTTGAAAATGTCCTAACATTTGGATTCGAATCCAAAGCGAAAAACTTTTATTTTTTTCACTTTCAATTTAAAATTCGAAATTGATTCGTTTGCAGGTATAATATATGGGTCCTACAATTCAAATTAAATATACATTTTAGATATTTTTAAATCAAAGTGGGAATATATGTCAAGAATAATTAGCTTTATTTGAATTATTTTATTAATTTTAGTTAACTAAAAAAATATAATTATCTATGATTGGTGATTAAGATAATAAGGAGTTTGATACCTTAAGCGTTGTGAATATAGCAAATAAAGTTACGAGAGTTTTGCTCTTTTTATATATTCCTCTCTTCTCGAAATCAAAATAATCGGAGATAAAAGTTTTGAATTATGAACTATTAAAAAAATGCATATGAATTTTGAAAAAAGGTAAAAGAATATTCACATCCAAACGCTTTCTCTAACTTTACTTGTGTAAAAGAATTAAAACAATTGAATATGTATTTTTTTTTTTTGGTGGAGTTTTAGAAGTAATTAAATTTGTTAAACAACAACTAATTAAATGATTGTGATGCAGGAGAAAGAGTGGGCTCCTCACCAGTTGCTTGCCCTGCTTTCACTCCAGGAAAGCCAAATCAGCAGAGTAACAAAAAAGAAGAGTGCCATTTTGTCCTCATGCATACGGGGGAGGTGATGAGGTAATAATGTTTAGATGAAGGGGCAGAATAGTAATACTAAACACAGAGCTTGGAGTCCAGTGTGTGTAAATTCCTCAAAATATTAGCAAAAAGCAGATTATGAAATCTTTTTCTGTTTTATCTCTTTTGCTCAGAGAATCCATATTTATCACGAGTAGACAATCGAACTTCTGGGTGGTCTATGCACTCGAGTAGCAAGGGACATAGACAAGCTCGAAAAATTATATTAAAATTAGATATCTTTTGAGCCTAGAGAGGAAAATAGGCAATCAAAAATCCATCCTCACTTACACAACCTTGGAATTAAAAGTCACATTCCTCAAGTCACTGAATTCCACTTTGGAGTGGCAAAAATAAATGCTCAAAAGTAATTAATAATTCGAAAATAAAATTTGGAGGCAAAAACAAGTCATCGAAGATAGGTAAATAGCATAATGTGCTAATTTTTTTTATTTATTTTTGAAGCAAAATATGCTCCTCTATTAACTCCGTCTAAGTGTATAAAAAATACTCTCTCAATCTTATGGATCTACTTTTCTTTTCTTTTTTTTTTTTTCAAAATATAAGCCTATTTTCCTTTATAAACGTTAGCTAGTTTAATAAATTTTTTACTTTACCCATTGCTTAATTCAAAAAAATTATTATTCATTTGATCTTTAAATAATCCACATTTCTATTTTAATTGGAATAATAAATACTTTAACATCCCCTAATTATTAACTCATGATAATCTCATTATTTCATAATCCTTGACTCCAAATATCTGCAATTATAAAAAAATAATTCTTTCTTAAAGTAACAATAATTTAGGGTATATTTGAAAACTAGTAAAAGAAATTAAAATTTTATATATATTAAAAATTCCAAAAACAAAAATCTCACCTGATTAACATTTTTTTTTTTTAAGTTCTTTCATAAATTTACTCCCTTTTCCTGTAGCATCAATTCTCCCAAAAAGAGAACGTACTTCAGAAACCAAAAAAGACTCTTTTATGGAAACGAAACAAACCTAATGAGAGTAATATTATCGACTGAAAACACAAAATTACTTAATAGTTTAATAAGAATATTGAATCTAAAATAATTCTATAATTTGAAACAAAATGATTAATAAACATTTTGTTATAAAAATTCAATAAAGCTTCAATCTCATAAACATCATACATAGTATTCCATCCATCTTCAGCATCACAATCTGATGAAAAAGAAAAATGATTATATCAGAAAGCAGAAAAAGYCCATCTAATTCTCWACTGGCTACMAAAAATATGCCTKAAGTTAACGTTGCATCAATCATAGACCATCTATCTGTACTTCTTGGCCTTTGCCAATTTCTTCTTCTTCTTCTTTACAGCTTTCGGAACCTTATGTTTGCGCGCTTCTCGCTTCTCTTCTTTAACCTTTTTCTTCTTCTCTTTTCTAGCTGCTTTTCTGTCAATAGATGATGGCTGCTCAGTTTCAGATGACGATTCTTGTTCTTCTGAGTCAGTTGAATAACTTCCATCTTCATCAGTTCCAGTTCCTTCTCGACCATTCTCCAGGTCAGGATGCTTACTTGAAACAGGGGAATCTTCTGCATCTTCCCCAAGCTGGTCCTTTGTTCGGCTTTCTGTCACAGAAGCATTAGAAATAGAAAGAGCCTGCTTGAGACCCGTAATGGTCTGATAGTACATATCTCCAGTGTCTCTGCCACTGGTGATCCGTTGCACATCTTCCTCAGCATTCCTCACACAATCGAGTGTTTTTGGAATATATGACTGAACATATAAACAAAGGAATCGCAATAAGTTCCAAGTCTTCTTTAACAAATTTTTTGCCCTAGTATAAAGTAGCCCCTATGATCAATTAGGTATAAACTGCAAGGATTCAGGAACACTTCTAGCATCACTCAATGTAAAAAAAATATATATATATCTAGGTTCAAGGTAAGGTTTTTGTGCTTTTCTGCCAATAAAGGAGCAGAAGATAGGGGGGAGGAAAACAATGAGTGGTTTGGTCTAAAGGAACAATCTTGAGTTCCGTTATGAATGCACAACAACAACAACAGCAGCAACCAACAAACAAAAAAACTGAAATTCATTTGCACCAGAGTTAAATAAATAAAGGGCAAAAAATAAAAAGCTGAGACATAAGTACCTGCATAAATACAGAATCTGCGATTTCTTCCTCAGTAGAGATCACATTGCCTCTAGCCAAAATTTTTTGTTGCACCTAACATAAACTCTCACTTTTAGGTTCAAATGATGGAAAGGTTAAGGATCAATTATCGTGATTTTTTATACCTCCTCTAAATAACTGTCCACTGAATCATCATTAATAGAAGGATCCACGATAAAATCAAACAATTCTCGTATCGTCATAACAGCTACGCCATGCTTTCTAAAGAAATCCTGTATCAAGTGCTGGCTACAATTATTCTCATGATTAAAGGATCTTTTTCATTCAATTGATCTCGGCCATAATTAGGGAGATTGAGAGAGACTTAACAGAAACGTGAACACAATCCTCTCTAAGGAAATCAAGTGCATGAGGATGATCGAGATCGACAGCTTGTGAGACATCAATAATATACAAGTGGCCCTGCAAAACAAGATTTCTAACATATTATTACCAGAAAAGGTGAAACTTTTCAAAACAAATAATGTATATGCCTACCTCAAAGTAAAGTATGTTATATTCGCTGAGGTCTCCATGTACTAGCTTACATTTTTGATACAATGTCCGCATTGCCATAATTATCTGATTCCACACATGAGTTAACATCAATAAAAAGCTATAAACAAAAATTACTTTTGGATAAATCCCAGACCAACCACTTTTTGAACCTACTATTACTTGGAAAAATAACTGCATATAAAATTTCAGCAATAGAGCTCATATTCACAATACTTGGGCTTCAATGCTTCACACTAAGCAAAAATAAAAATTTAAATGTCAATAGCATTTGAGCTCTCCAACAGCTGAAATGAATAATATCGT
>MEJB01000584.1:25040-51806 GCA_001752375.1 Rhazya stricta
ATCCGGTGCATTAGTGCTGGTATGATCACACTCGCAAGGTTAGCCCCGTTCTGTTCCCTTACTCCCAACCTAAAAAAGGTTCTCGAAGGGGACTTTCTTCCCTAAGCCGGCCAGGGGAAAAAGCGTCGGACGGACGGCCAATCCCGGGAGCATGCTCCGGCCGGCCGATCCGACTATCCGGGGATTGAAAATCTTCCGGAGTCCTTATCCGCCCTACTATGTCATAATATTATGCATTGTACCTTTCTGGAAAGGGAATGGTGAGGCGAACATGACCTATTGTGTTGCGATGGCCTAAGGTGGATTTCGGGCATCGGAGGTCATTTAAGGCCTCAAATTGTGCTTTAAAGATAATTTTTTTGGATTTTTTTTTATATCTTACAGATTTAATTATGTTTTGTTAAATTGGCTTTTAGTTTGGTTGTTAGAGCCCTATGATCTATATTTTTAGTATTTAAAGTAACTTTTCGATATTTTTTCAGTTTTTAAGCTAATTTACCGTTCAGCATTTGTGGAATTCACATTTTGGGTGAGCTTTTCTTGGGTGGTTCCAATATGTCATTAAAATTAGTCTTAATATACTCAATTAATTTTAAATTTGCATAGACTTGTAGTGAGTTATTATATGCTGGATAACCTATTTCTTCTCAGGAGACAATCTGGGATATGTTAAGTTAAAATATTTCACAATCAAATATGATGATAATTGATTGATTGCATGATTAAATTTGGGATTGGATTGATTAGGATTTTGCTTGGAATATATGTTGATTGATTTTTTTTTTCTTTTGCCTCAAAAATAGAATCATATATATTTCATATCTGCTCGAAAATGGGAGTGTAGTGGGGGAGTTAGCTTAAAAGATGATGTTTTAGGGTTTGCTTGAATATAGCCTCCCACACATGCATGCAAAATTGGAAGGTGTGACCTTCAAAGATACTTGTCTGTATTCCTTAAAGAATGAAAATCTTCCATAAGTCTTATGMATTTTCAAAACAGATACTCTTTTCAAAATTCAAAGAATGATTAAGACACAGATAGGTGAAACATGGCAGCACAATTGGAAAGGTTTCTTGTATACAGCTTATAAATGAGATTTCCTCCAACCCATCCTAAAACCAAAACTATATCTGCGTCGGAGCACATGATTGAAAAAGGCAAAACAAGTGATACATGAAGATCCCATATACAAGCAGGAGTGATCTAAAAACATAATCCCAATGTCGCCATTCAAGATGGAAGTATACCATAATTTGCGAAAAACAATACAAAGTCCTAGGAAATAATTTACAAACCTTAGAGTTAAGAAAAAGATTAATAATAAAGTTTGGAACTCATATGACCACTGTTGTTGTCGCAAATATATGATGAATACAAAGCCCTAAATAATATCACTATTACAAAGTACTAAAAATTACTTCTAAAAATTCATCAATWGCAATGTTTAGATCAAAATTCCTCATTTCACTTTGTGTATTTGTCATTTGATTTTCAAATCCTCCGTCTCCAACAACTTGTCACATTTAACAACAAATATTGGTTATTATAAACAAGTAGAATTTGTGAAGCTAAACCTAAATCATACCTGTTCGTTTGATGATTGGTGCACAATGGAATTACCACTTCTCCTTGTATTTCTTAGCCCACTATTTTGTTAAGAATGACCTGTGCCAACTCGGTCACTATTTCTTCTACCGCTCCGACCACCTTCGTTGCGTGACCTGAATCGATTAGTTCTTGGACGACCCCTAATAGCCGTGATAYTTGAGTTCAATACCACATTTGTTAACCTTTGAGTAATGCTATCCRCTTCTCTGAGGATATAGAATAATCCTTTGACAAATAATCTAATTTATTCGATCCTCTGGCATGAACTTCTAAAATTTTAATACTTTTGCTTGACCTAATTCCGGCTACATAATTTGTTTCAAGCTTCCCTTTTGTCTTGAAATTTAAAAACATGTGACCACGCATTAATCACGTTTATGTTCATCTTTAAACTTTATCACTTGCCACAATCTATTATCCAATATTTTTTCACAGATTCTTAAAGGGCAATTTATCCGCTTTGACATTTTTTTGGACGTATACTTCCGACCTCTACCACGGGTGATTGTTTGGTATCTCCCTACACCGCCAGCACCCTACGAAGCTGATTTCTTAGCAACACAAAATCCTCTCGATCAAGCAAATGCAAGATAAGATGCAAACATGTGCTCGATGTTCTCATAGTGCATTCCTAACTAGGAGTTCTTAGATTTACACTCACCGTTGCTCCATCTTSTTGTTGATTCTGAATTTCCATCATCAATTTCTTTCACAATAGTAACATCTTTTTGAGAAAGTTTCTTCCAAATGTCCAAATTATCAACTATCGTTACCTTCTTGGTCCGCATAGTGATTTCATACACAACTTCAATCTCATTTGCATTTCCAGCTTGTAGATGATTCGTTGAGATCTTCCACCGGGTACTTATAGACCACACTTCCAATTGGATTTTCTCTAATGGCATGAAATATTTGAATTGAATGTCATCAGCTATTGTAAATTGCAAAGAGGAAATTCAGCAAAGCAGTCTAATTTTTTTCCTAAGTAAGAGTTTCTATCGTCCAAAGCAAGAGTAGTATTCATTAGAGGTGAGGGAAGTGAATCCAAAGACTAGATTCGCAAATTTTTTGAATGATGACTTTATTGAGAAACTCATTAGGAGGGAAAAGTTTAGTCCATGTAGAGAAACGTGGCAATTGCAAAGAGAAGAAAGAAAAATGTGGCAATGGAGGAGGAAAATGTATGTTAGTTTAATACAAATAATTCAAGAACAAAAATACTAATTTATAAATGTAATTCCTAAGTGCTTATACTAATTGAACTACTAAATACTAATTAAGCTTCAAATTAAGGATTAATTACGCTCATTCTGCAACTAATATCACTTTTTTATAGCGATTCAATTATTAATTACTAAGCAAATCTTAATCTCTATTAATTACTAGTAATTTTTAATGCTCAACCATTTAATATTAYGCTAATTAATATTACATTAATTAATAATTAATAAAATAGAATATCACTTTCATATAGTAATTCAACTAACTAATTACTAATTAAAATTTTAATCTTTATTCATTACTAACAATTCATAATGCTTAACCATTCAATATTGAATTTAGCGCCTAATATTCATTCAATTAYTCAATACTATTATTAATTATAATGATTCCCAATGATTACGGTTTGTTTATTAGAAATCGTAATTTATCTCCTAATATTAGTTCAACTACTCAACACTAATAATGATTCTAATGACTAGTTATCAATTTAACTCCTACTCTTCATTAATTATCTTAATTTCCAACTATTACGATTTAATTACCTCACTAATTACTAATTAAGCTCCTAATATTCGTTCAATTACTCAAAGTTACCAATTAGTTATTATAAATTGATATTTCCAACTATTAGGAAATATTAACAATTATTAATTCCTTAATTACTAACTATTATTAATTATTAGTTTATTACTTTAATTACTTACTTTATATCTCCAAAAACACGAAGTGATTGACATGACTAATGAGAGAAGAAATACGAGCAAAAAGATTCTGGGAAAAAATGGAGGGAAACAAGTGGATTTCCCTCCACATCCGGAGGGTTATTGAAGTCATTCAACACTGTTCATAGCTCGATTGGAGCCAAAAAACATTTCTGTTGAAAATAAAAGCATATCGAAGCATGAGAGGGTGAGCCTTGCCYGGACGGAGCCGAATGAATAATTTCTGTGATTATCAGAGATCACAATAGTATCATTGCAGCAGTCTTAGCAGCTCCAGTTGCTGCTGCTACAGGACCAGAACATGTGCTGCCAATGATCAGAGGTCTACAACTTGCTGAAGAACTTGACCTAGAAGAAGGACCTTTCACTTCTTGGTAACTTGATACAGTAAGTCGAATCCCTGCCTGCTTMACCTAGCTTAAAAGCCATATCCTATATCCCAAGGAATGCTAAGAAACAGCTAAGTTATTGGCAAAACTGGAAAGTAGATTGCCCAATGCCATATTTTGGATGGACTCCATCCCACCTAATGTAAATATTCAACTGCTCAAGCTGATTTGTCTGGGCTATTTTAAATGAAGTCTTTTACTGCCATTCATATTCTGACCAAAGCTAAGGGGATAAATGCAATTATGTAATTAAAACCCCTAATATATACTCATCAGAACCAGACTCAAATGGAATAAATCTGTACCTCTAATTGCATCTTTTCCAATGCAACAGTTAAAACTGAGTTACATGGGTAGTGAAAACTGAGAATATGAATTATAAGCTAAATCAAACAAATAACAAACTCAGCATATTCCGTATCGTCACTTACAGCTAACTAAAAATGTTTCTCTCTCCTCTCCTCTTCTTCTCCCCCCCCGCCCCCCCCCTCTCCCCTCTCATTTGCTATACCCCACAAAACCACATGCATGAACAAAAAGCGAGTTTAATTACACATGTATTTCAACTTACAAATGCCACTATTTTGTATGTTGACACTGGATTAAATAGCTTACATATCGGCAACGAGCGACCCCCTTAAACAACTCTTGCCACTTCTCTTTATCACTTCCCGGTCCTTCACCCTGTGTAATACCAGATTAACAGAAATGAAGGCTTTAGTGAATGGCTAATGAAGCACAACAGTTGTAAATGTGAAAGCTCTTCTGGGCAGGGAGGAGAAGTTTGATTCCAGTAGCCTAAATTCCCAAGCAAATAGGTTCATAAAACGCAAATATACCTGTAAATTTGCTAGCCCTTGGCTAAATTATGAACAAAAATATGGCAAAACTAGTACTATGAAAAGCAGATGTTTCATAAGCTTTCACCTTGTATGGAAATTTAAATGTGATCTCCAGTGCCATGCACTCCCATTCAAAATTTATTAGATGTGGAAGATCAAACTCATATGTTCTAGCATTCAAGTATATATATCCGTGTTAAGCTTCACCTTTCAGTTTTGTTTTAGCAAACAATTCCCCTTTCCTACATTACCTACATATTGAATATCAACATCTTGTGGAAGAAGATGGTGATGGAATTTCTGCTGCCTATTTGATTATTTGATTTCTGGGGAGCTATGTCTTCAATTATCATGGTAAGGATTAAGGAATATCAGTACACTGATTCAAGGAAGTCTAATAGTGCTAAATTGACTGAATTCCCAACCATATAGCCTGGAGATATTCTCTATTATGATATCATAGAAACACTCAGGAAAGTGAAAAAGGAATAGTTGTGTTTGTATATTCATAGCCTAAGTAAAATGTGAGCTGCTACATGCTTTAGATGGATGTTCAATAAGTAACATTAACAAATGAAATTATAGTTTTGATGTTTTACCGTTTCCTCTTGTTAGTGAGCACCCTTTATRTTTACTAAGTTAGGAAACAAATGTTGTCTTATTCTTCAATTCTTTCTAATAATACCTAATCTATGAAATTCACATCCAATATAATGGAAAAGCATCATTAAGGTTCCGTTAGTTCATGAAATAAGTACCTTCAAGTTGAGGATAGACTCATAAACATAGATTTCAAGTCCTCCATCAACACATTTCTTACCAAAGTAACATTTAAAATGATGAGCTCTCTTAAGTTTTAATGATTTGGAATCTGTTCTTTATAACAYAAGTGATGATTAATTCAGGTTCAACTTCAAGGCAGACCAGTTYAAAGGATTTGAAGCCGATATAAAGCTGTCTTAAATCTTCATCATTTTAACTAAGGTATTCTGAAACACAAAGTGTTCCAATGAACTGAAATTACAAACTTCAAACCCTTTAGACTCTCATCAATCAATTCTTTGGACTCGATCATACTTCTGTGATCCAAAACCATATTGAATCTTAACTCCCTACTTGAAAATGTATCTGCTTCCTAGGTACTCCACTTAAGCCCAAAAAATAACATATCACAGGCATAAATAGACCATCTAATAATGATTTCAGGAGCAGATACACTTAAATCTCTTTGATGTTTCAATAATATTCAGAAACTTGAAAAACCAAAGTAGGAAGAAAGTATGGTTAAATTGGCTGAACTTAAAAGTATTGAAAACGATTTCAACCAAAAAGAATCCAGGACTCACAGTAACCATCATGAGATACAAGGAATATGCAATCACACACAATTTGCGAATGGAAAAACTATCTGTTTCTAATGACATAATTCCGTGGTAATTTTCTGATATAAATGGTTCAGGAATTGAAACTGCAAGCCCCAGATAAAGACATATCTCTAATCTCGAAGAAACAGAAACCAAGTCATGCCAAACACACTTTTTAGATTCACATGATCTCAAAAAGAATTACCTGAATTGAATTGATTTCGTAAATTTGTCCTTCTGCTAAATCTATGTCCAGTGCCTGAATGCAAGCTTCTGCAACAACTAACCTGCTAACTTCACCAACAAGTTTATCCCCTGCAAATGACAAATAGAAGCGTGAAATAACCAGAAATTTCTCCACGTATGGAAAAAGGGAGTTGCGAAACATATGCCTGATTAGGGGGAAAGAGGAATTGGAAATGGTTTTTCCATATCTAAACAGGAAAATAAATTCTCACTAATTGTTGTGGCAGATCAAAGTCCGAAGGAAACAAAGAACAAAGCTTTCTTGGCTCAATTCAGATTCATGAAGTTTGTTAAGAAACCGAGTTAACCTACGGGTTCTTTGTTATGCGATTGATTTTGTCACTCAAGTTACTAGAGTAATTTGAAGAGTTGATTATGATATTCATGTTTACTAGAACCATAACGTTGAGAATCACGATTGGTAAAGGTTGCACCAAACTGAGCCTCTTTTTATTTGGAAAATTAAAATCCTAAAAGATTAGATACCTTGTCCAACAAGGACAGCACGTCTTTGTCCTGCAGTTGCTTTGAGTAGGGTATTCAAGTCATATGATGTATATGGTCCGTCTGTCAATCTACCAGCTCTGCCAGTGTGCAGTGCATAACAAGAGAAGTAACATAAGTAAAGTGAACCTGCTTTAGTTTGAAAATGTAGATGAATTTATGTAATTGAATGTCAGAAATGGATAATGCACCTGATTATTGTGAATGGAAAGCCAGAATTTCGAAGGAAGTCTTCCCCCATTTTCTTGTATTTAAGAACACCAAAAAGGTTCATGATACTGCACCAACAGAAGGCAAGAATACATTGAAAAAATGGTGAGGGATTTTTGTTTCATCATTACCTCCACAGTTTATGTTTGAATCTGTACTTTCCTTTATCTAACTCAATATAAGAGCCTTCTAATGCAACTGCAGATGATGTTTACTGTGAATTTATATACAATATTTTTGGCACATAGCTACCCTCTATGTGATCCCATTCTAGACTTGTTCAAAAAGTCGAGGAAGATGTATGCTATAAATTTTTGAACATATACCCATCTCTCATGATATGCAATTCAAGTACTTTTATTTCACTTTTGTGTACTAAGTGAAGATATACTTTGTTTGATAAGAAAGCAGAGCTTTTCTTTTCTAGAGGTAGGTTACAACCCCTCCTAGAACAGGACCTCAAAGAGTCTATACAAATGGCCCCATCCTAGACCCTCTGTGTGTATTGTAACACGGACATGGTACTATCTCCTGAGTCATATAATCTTGACATTCCTATCCCTTCCCCTCTGTCCCTCATTAACAATCTCAAASAGATGCCTTAGTGCCTCATTGGTCCTCATAAATATTTACCTTAAACCTTTTTCAGTATTATCTCTCATTTCTGAGCTGTCCAACTTAATAAACCAAGTCAAGTCTCTCACTACATTCTCAAAGTCATCCATTTGAATCAGAAATCTCAAGAACAATCCTCAAGTATTTTACAAACACTTTCATAAGTTCATGTTTCTAAATTAGGGAAGAAGGAACAAGAAAAATAAACCATAAGCAAACATTAAACATTTTTTCGAATCAATACAAGTATGTGGTGTCAACTTTTTCATGCTTTTGTAAGGTTATCTTAAGATTGACATCTTGACCCACATCACTTGATGCTTCTTTCATTGACATTTTGACACATCATTAAACACTTCTTCCGTTCGCATGTTGACACACACCATTGAATGCTTGTTACATTCCTAAACTATTAGTTGTGATACCTCCAAGGTAGTTCATTGAACTTGGTGACACCGATTGATGATACAAGAACAATTCTTTTTATGCTGGGGGGCAGGGCTGAAACTAGGTTTCTGACACCTTCCCAATCTGCAGACGCAAAGATATATGTAAACATAAGTCATGGATGTAGGAAAGTATGCACATACTATATGCACCAAAGCAAGAAAATTTAAAAATTTTTTTGCTAAAATACTAAACTTTTAGAAGTATATATTAATATATAAACAAGTACTTTTACCAGTCATAATTTTAAAGGCAACAAAAGAGAATATTATATATTGCACGCTTTATAGGTCACAATAGTAACACATTCAAGGAAATAAGGAACAATAGTATAAAATACAAATGCTTCTATAAGTCATAATCCCTATTCAGTTCAGTTTTATCCCTGTTATTCTGTTCAACAAAAGAGAATTTATCTTGCAATGACAAATCAGTTCAGTTTTATTTGTGCACACTTTTTCTCTTTTGGGATTTGCGCGTAAATTCATTATCTTTATGGAATTATATGCATAGCATGAATCTGGTTTATAGAAAAGAGATCAAGAACATAACATTCAAATTAAATAGCTACGACTGAAATGATGTCCATGTAATCCATGTCATATATCTAACAAATGCAAATGGGAGTGTCTGAAAAGGAAACATGATTCATTGGATAAAGAATAGAATATTTGGTGGAAACGAAGGCCTATTAGGATAATGAAAAGATCTGAAACTCTCTCCTAGAATTAATTTGGTTTTACAGCTCACTGGATTTTTTAATTTCTGAAGTTAAAAATTTGTCTTTGTCTTGCCATACTTGTGAGGCCCCATTGTTAATCCACAGGAAAACATATGAGAAGGGTAAAGTTACATGAAACAAAAATATCCTCCAGACTTATCCTTCCGACCTACTCTTTCAGGTGTATTATCTCCATCCCACCGCCTTGACGGAAAGGCTGTTGTTCCCGTGCAGCAAATAACATGTGTCACACCCTAGAAACAGAATGGCATTATCAGCATATTCAAATAGAGTGATAGCCCTATTTTTGCAAAATTTGAGAAGATCTAAAATCTACCAGATTGGGGAAGGGCGAAAAAAGAAAGGCAGGAGTACATCAAACGCACAAACCTCAAAAACTGAAGGATCTAGGTCCAAAGGGTTCCTAGTATCACCTTTAACAACCTAGAATATTTCAAAAGATCATATAAGAAAATGAACCAGTGAAAGAGAAATTTCATGGAAAATATCATGATACATAAAAAAAGACAAGAAGTTCTTCAGAAAACAATTTACTGATTACTAGTACTAGTAATTAAGGTAAGAGAAATTGAAACTAAACCTGCAAGTTTTCCTCATTTTGAATGCCAAATAGAGAAGTTGCCTTCTTCCAGGGAATCTGGAGATATAAGGCCGTGCGTTTTTTCTTTTCTGTTTATATTCCTTTTCGACCAGAGAATGATGCTACACACTTTAGTTTGTTCCCTGCATGGGCAAAGGTTTATGAGATGGAAAAGTACAAGACTTCCTTATAAGTGAGATACGTTGCAAACATGATTCCAATTCTTGTATAATGTTTCAACATGTCTCTTACTGTCATAACTAAGTATCTTATACCACAACCATAGACTACTCCTTATAATATTCCTCACTCCAATGTATCTCAACACAGCCCCCCCACCCCCCCCCACCCAACAAAAAAAAGAGAAAAATAGAGAAGCAATTTTAAATTTGTAAGCCATTTAGCTAAAAAGAACTGTTTCTGCCATTAAATTGACACAACCTCTTGCTTCAAAACGCAAAGCATCATTAAGTCTTGTGACTGAAAATAAACAAACTGCAGGTAATGACTATATAGATTAGTGAATATCAGYGGCAGAGCCATGTTGTTCTTGAGGGTGGCAGTTGCCTATCCTAAAATATCTAAAAATCTCATTATACTCTTTGTGATTCCATGTATCCTCAATGAAGAGCTAAGATTGAACCCCCTCAAAACATGATTCGGATGTCCATTGCATATAGAAGTTCCTTGAAATAAATAATTGCATATGGAGAGATCTTAGGAGAACATAAAGAAGGAAGGCCACATTAGCTAGGAATGAAGAGAATAAAGGTATAGACAATAACATATCGGTATTAGGAGAGACTGTAGGAGAAAAAGGGAAGAAGAGAGAAGAAGGAAAAGGTAAGACGGATCCTGTAGGGTGAGGAAACCAAAAGATGAACTATTGTAATTGAGTATCTTAGCTTAGGACGAATAATATCSTCACACACRTTTCGACAACAAGGATCAGATGGATAAAGAAGATCAAGAAGAATTTCACATACAAGTAAGAGTTCTGGAGTAAACAAATAACAACATGCATCTTTTATGGGACAGTTCCTTTCCAGAAAATTTAAGTGCGAAATATTCATTTTTAAATATACATGCTTGATAAAAGCAAGTTAGTATTGAAGAGGATTTTCCCTTTTTTTTTTTTCTCTCTCTCTATATTTCATACAAAGATTTGTTTATTGATGTTACGGATTTCGCTTGTGCATGTTTCTTACTATATAATTTTACTTAAATTGTTAGTTTTATGTGTTTATATGAACTTATTTGAAAATGATCAGCTTGACATGATTTTTGTTATAATATTTTATTGAGCTTAATAAGAATACTTTTAATGATATTTTGTTAGTTCTCCACAATTTTTCTATTTCCCAAAAGTAAACTTTTGATAAATTAATATATCATCATAAATCTAAAGTGCTTTAAATATTTATAATTGTTTTCTCTTTTCCTCAATTTCTTTTACTATTATAGAACTATTTTATTAACATTATCTTAGTTGTCCACATACTAGTATTTTTTTTTTTTTTTTTAAGAACAATTTATAGGTACAATCTCAGCATATCTTGGCTGCAACCCTGTCTGGTGCATATTTGTCTAGTTTGTTGGCATTTAAACAAGAAACATTGGCTTTTCTTTATTTATTTTTGCTATTTTTCCTCACATGTTCGACAATTTTCAATTTTCAAGTCTTTGACTTTGTTGAATCATGAATTCAGGCATCAGCTACGGTGAATTGTGCAGGACTCAAGAGAACCACAAAGGAAGGGAAGAACTAAATTGCTTCCCAGCCTCTTTGAGTATTAAAACTGACATGGGACTGACTAACTACAAATATCAGAACATAAAAATTAAAATGCAGAAGTTGAGAACTGTCAACCTCCTACCATTTGATGATACAATCATACAACGGATTACATTTAGCACAGTTCTTGTTCAAAATTTGAGAGCCATCTACAGTTAAAACCAAAAGTGACTCCCGATKTGTTTGTTTTGTACCATACAATCTCCAACCATTCAGGGGGAAAAAAAAAATTAAAAGGTAGATACGCCGAAATCCAGGAACAAGAGTTTCAAGGTTAAAGAGAAATTATTGTGAGCACCTTGGGTCCGTTTAGATTACAAGAAGGCATAAGAAGGATTACAGATTAAGTTACAGAAATCAAGCACAACAAACTTAGAAGGAAGGTTTCACAGTGAATGCTAAATCATGTAGTAATGTTGTCGAAATTGCAATGATCATGGAAACCTTATCTATATCCCAAAAACAAAATAAAACTAGATATATAAGGTAGATGAATTTAGCAATTGCTCTGTGTAAAATATACATATCAGAGTTAAAAGAAAGCATCAGAAAAGCACCGATGCAGATATTTACACATAATTAAGGAGCCTATCCAAAGGCAGAATGTGATCAAATACCCTCATTAATTTTACTGCCTTAACGCAGAAAACGAACGAGAGAAAATCTCCATACAAACATCACAAGAGTACACAACYACAAATTTCAAACCGCTGAGTTCTTAAGTGATTTTGACGCCAACAAACGCATTTCATACTTACATAAGCCGAAGAAAAACCTAAAATTAAACAGAAGAAGTGGAAGAGCCATTACCAACACCTCCAGAGCCACCAACAACAAGAACAAGCTTGGAAGACGATGATGCTGAATAGTTAGCCTGCGAATCTTGGGAAGAGTCTGAAATTAAAGATTGAGTAGACACTTCTTCTGTCACAGTGACAGGAAGAGATGCTGCTGAAGACAATGATGATGAAATTTTTCTTGCAGAGCTCGACACAAGCTTCAAGGAAGAAGGATACAACGGCTGAAGCGAGAAGTGAGGGATTTTTAGAGATTGTTTTGGTGACTTCGACGAGGAGATTATGAGGTCTATGATAGGAGGGAAGGGGAGTGTGGAAGCCATTGAAGATTGTAGAGCGTCTCCGTAAGCCCCATGAATTTTTTTCCTGGGAAATTTCAAATGGGGGGAAAGACAGCGTCTGTGGTGGATTGTGATTGAGGTCCCAGCTCAGTGACGTGGGTGCTTTCAAGATTTCGAATGGAGAAGATTTTTTTATTATTATTAAAATATTTATATAAAATTAAATTAAATTTAAATTATCTGACATATCTTACTGTTATATTTTTCTAATACGTCTATTAAAACATGATATGTCTATATTTTAACTCTGAAAATTAATAAGAATAATGAATATTAGAGGGGTTCAGTATGCACATGCATAATCGTGCTCTGATTGGTAGCTAGATGTGTGTAAAAAGTGTATTAGGAAAATTTGTTAAAAAATTTTTACTCGATAAATTAAATTTGACAATTCTTTTCAAAATTTGTTAAAAAAATTTTACTCGATAAATTAAATTTGACAATTCTTTTCAAAACAAATAAATATAGTAATTTTTAGGTAATTAGTTTGCCTTCACTCAATTTTTAGGTAAGCTTTGAAAGCACATAATACGGCCATGTAAATTATAAGCACTTGAATGCACAAAACGGAGCCATAAAGTTCTTAGTTCATCCCCCTTCGAAAGAAAATATATACTTATTGAGAAAATACAAGTAATGATAAGAAATTGTGTTACAGAGCTCGTAAATTAGCAAATCAGGTTTAACATTAATCGAAGTAACAATCCATACTATGTAAGATAGAAGAGTATTATTTCAAATAAATATGTAATAAATTGAACAATATGTTAATGTGAGTTAAGTATTCTAGAAAAAAATGTACTTTCAGAAATTGATAATCGAATTTTCTACTATCAATATATATTTTCATCAATATAATTAAACGTATTGACGAGATGCAGAGTGATTATATCTAAAAATTTATTCAATTATCCGATTGATGTGATTAATTGCATAGAGCAGATGAGGGATGTGGTCCTATACTTGAGGTCAAGGAGGGGCCTTTGATCGACATGGCTGATTTTGAGGGTCTGCAAATTTGGCAATTCAAGTTCAGGTATGATATGAGCATGGAGTTTCAGTCTTCACATTGCAAGATTGTCCTCCAAGCCTTTAAGATTTATAGTAACAGTCGTGCAAAGTGCAAAAGGGCATATGGTTAGTGGGATGTTTGAGATGCTAATCAGCAGGTGCCCCTTCATCCCTTTATCTATTGTCAAGAGTTCTGATTGTGTCCTATCACCATGTTTCATAATGTTATCCTTGACATTAATAAGGAATGTCCAATTGAGTCATTATATTATATTATGTAACATTATTTTTATAATGAAGATATATAATTTACATGTAATTCTTTTATCATATAGTAACAAACGAATGTACGTGCTCGAAATTACTGTTATAATTTTAAGTTTTTTCTTCTTATTCTTCTTCATCCGTCTGGTTCTCATCACCATTGGAGCGAAAGGATTTTGGAATTTAAAGAGAGACACTAGAGAGAATATTCCTAGAGCAATAAAAAAAACAAAAAGCAAATTCTTGAAATAATGTAAATGGCATTGGGTCAAATCCAAGGCCCTTGGATGCTCAAAGTTAAAATTGTAAAAATGGACAATCTAGGAAAGAGGAAAGTGCATTTTTGCAAATATTGATTTAATTATATYTTGGCAACTTTTTCTTATATATGAAACCTTTTGGATTTACCTTGTTATAAGCTTCCAAGAGCTCAAACAATCTTCTTCCTAGGTATTTTACATTTTATTAACAGATATAGCATGAGGTTAATAAGACCATCCCTCAACAAGCAATTTTCCAAGGTTCACTTGAGAAAGAGAGTCTCACCTACTCATTGCGATCGTTGAGATGTTATTTTTATGTAATTATATTCGTCTTTAATATAAAAAATGTTGAAATCACAAAACCCAATTAGGAGTATGGCCCAATTTCAAGTTCATTTGCATTTACCATTTTCTTCCATTATACTTTTATATTTTATACGAGTTACATACTCAATTAATTGAACAAATATCTTTGACATAAAGTAGGAATATCATTAATAATATTTTAAAGTAATAAAAATTTATATATCATTAATTTCTAAAGTATTTTCTCCTCCAACCTCAACCCCTAACAAACAAAACATCCAATAAGGTCGAATGCATTCAAGGAAAAATCATCCATCTCCTTTTTTTTTTTTTTTTTTTCTTTCCTTTGGATTCTAAACTATTACACTTGGAAGCGACGATTCTAGTGCATGCTCTTAGCGAGCGTCACTTGTCTAACTCCTACTATGTATATTTCATAAAACTCGCAATCTATTTTTCTAAAACTCTAAAAGGAAAATGATTAATTACATCACTATAGAGTAATGCAATGACCCAATTCACATTGAGGATGTAAGAATTTTCCTCTCATATAGAGGAGTGAAGTTGCTTGGAGATGGCCAATCTATGTAGAACTCTACCAAAAACATCATAGAAGGCTATTTCTACATCATTCCTACTCAATTGCACTGACATAAAACCTTGGCCATCATAGAAAAAGTTTAGGCCATCCTTGTGCAAGTCCTTCACATCCCCTCTCCAAGCCTTTGAGCCAGCTCCACTAGTTAGAAATTGTATGGGGCTACAAAGAAAGAAATTAATTAATATTATAGCAAATAATTTTATTTTTTATATTTTTTAAAGAGAAAAATTCACAAGAAAATAGATCGTACCTTTTGGTATCCTTGATATGTTCGAGACAATGATCGTGGCCGTTCATATATAGGTCCACATTATTAGCCTAAAATTTGAAACAAAATGATGAATCAATTTGTGAGTTATTAATTAATTAAGGAGTGATTTTACTGTTGTGGCCCTAACTCACCTGAAGGATTGGAAGAAGCTGTTCTACAAGTTCTTCAGTATCACCATGATGACCCACACTCCTAATAGCATGATGACCCACAACAATTTTCCAATTTGCACTTGACTCCACTAATGCTGATTCAAGATTCTATTCACAATTGAAAATGACAATTAAGACCTTCATCCCACATATGATAGTCCAAAAGCTTGAAGAAAAGAAACAATTAAAAAAAAAAAGAGGACAAAATTGTAATATTATCTCATAAGTATATGTACTTACTTTTAATACATTTGCAGTGTATTTCTTTTGAGGGCCCACACCTCGCCAATCGTAGACATGATCCTTTGGATCTGTGAAGTATTCCTTCACAAAAGGAGTGGTGTCTACGAAGAATAATTCCACAATTTCTGCTAAAAAAAAAAAATGAAAAGTCTTTACATTCGATTCTTTTCGGTACGTGCATTTGTTTCTTAATTTTATTTTTAAATGTTCATATCCCTTAATCGCTCACGTCTATTTATTTGAGCAATCATGATAGAATTCGACRAATTAAGTCACATCTAACATATTTATCGTTATTTATATTTTTTCATTAGTATAAATAAATAGATGAAAATGAAAATGTTCGAGGGATATAAAAATTTAAAAATAATTCTCAAAGACAAAAATAAAGAATCGAAGGTAGATGAATGGCATTATAACGTGGCTTGAATTAATGAGGAAAAAAAATTCAAACCTGCATCAACTATGAATGATCTATGGCAAAGCCATCTGCTATCAATTCTTCTAAGTAGAGGACTCAATTGGGCTAGTGTATTACCCCTATAATCRTGATTTCCTAAAACTGCATCAAAGAAAGAGTTTAATAAACAATTAAAAATGTCAAAAAAATAAAATTTAACAAAAAAAAGACTAAAAGAAAATGAAGAAGCTTACCACTGTACCATGGCTTTTGAAGGCTCTTTGCTGTATAAATATTTGTAAAAGAATCAAGAAATGCAGGGTCATGCTCCTCTGCCAATCCATTGTCATAGAAATTGTCTCCTGTTGAAACTACAAAATCTACATCTAATTTCTCTCCAACAATTCCCATCTGCATCAATAATYAATCCCAGAAACAGCTTAGAACAATTGAATTTGCCAATTTCATCAGAAAACACAGAGAGAGAGAGAGACTTAGAATAAAAAAAAAAAGTGATGAAATTCTCACCTGATGGGCAACTTCAGATTGGTTAAAGTCTCCATTTCTTCCCCAATCACCAACAACAAGGAAGCTTAGAGTACCATCACCTTTTGTAGGATGTTCAAATCTCTGAAACTCTGCTGTAATGAGAAGAAAGCCAAAGCCAAAACCAAAGATGGCTAACCAGAGGCACAGAACCATGGATTTGTTCACTAAACTAGCCATGGCTCTGTGTAAAATAACCAGAGAAAAAGCCGAATCAAAGAAGAATGCCCGTTAAAGGCTTAGAGCTTCTCTTTACAGCCTAAACAAAACCAAAAAACTCTGTTTCGGATTTGTTTTTCAGGTCAGCATCCTCATGCAAATTGATGTATATATAGGAAGTGGGGTCCGATAAAGATGCAACGACACACAAAACAACTGATACTGATGAAATTAACAATTTTATACATCCGAAATTGCTCGGAAACGCTAACTTTATCTATATTCCTTTCGTTTCGGACGATAACAAGGTGTAACGAATGCACTCGATCGAAAATATCGAACAAACAACAAGGCCCCTTAAGTTCTTTTACTACTAGGATGTCCAAAACATTCTCTATTGTTCATGGAACGGAACATTTCCATTTGGGGGCTGTTGGTTTTGGTGGGTTAGAGGAGAAGACAAATAATTAAGGGGTGTCGGAGTTTATGCGAATATGCCATGGGATCCATATCAATCAAAGAGGGACGAATCAGAATATTCGGTGGTGTCTTCTSTAAGGGGAAATCCTATTGGGCGAATTGAGAGTCCAACTTCAACTTTATTCACAATATTTCCTGTCCTAGACAGTGGATATGACTGATCGGGGGAGAAGGTGCAAACTAGAGCAAATTGATGCCTTGCACGTTTCATCACATAAAGGGGACTTAACATCTTCAAGATAGTGAAATTAATTTAGATTTAGCTCGGAATTCAGTTAGCATTCTTTTCGTAAAGATTGAACACGTCGTAATCTCGCTTTAACTGATCAAATCATTTAGTAAATAGTTTAGATGTTTCGAAACCTTCTTTTAAGACACATCACATCAAGATTAATTTTCATTCGCACCGGATCAGTACTTTACAGGGTAAAGTGCTGATCAAATTAATTTTTCTATATGAAAATGAGTATTGAATTCCTGGATTTCTTAAAAAAATTGTATAAAATTTTTGCCTCATAARTATYTTRATCATCTAKTTTCACCCCTTCAAAATCAAATTCTTAGTTCCGTCCTTATATTCGGAGACACTAAATTTACCTCACCATGTAATGATACATTTGCATAGTTACCTACCATTGAATTTACATCATATAATGTAAAAAACCTTATGATTGATAGRTTTAACTCGTTGATAGYTTATATTTAATTCAATAATAAAAAATTAAGTCTTRTATAACTTGTTGACTTTTATATTTATTYAGGATTAATTTGATTATTATRTTTATCAAATTAACGAGTTAGGATTTAACTTTCTTATTCATATCATTGAATTATGTATAGTTTGTAGGTTATCGTAAAATCAAAACCTACCCACCTTAAAACTATTCATATAGTGTATATGACAATAATTAAATGTATTATATCACTTCACTTCATTAATTAAATGTATTATTATTAATCACCGATTATAATAAAGAACTTCTAAAAAGGTTCGAAATGAATGAAGCCAAGGAAATCAACCTCCAACGAGGACATCTATAAAGCTTGACCAGGATGAGAAAAATAAAAAGTAATTATTTACACAATAAAATATATGATTTCGTATCTACTTCCATTATTAGTCACTTCCGACAAATCTAATTTACCTCAATAATTGACAAACAAACTTGACATATGTTGCAGCCGTGCATATATATATATATATAACACATGCAATGCTGCTAGTCTCATCATACTTGGATATATATATAAATATAAAATATTTGTATAAAATTTTACATACACGATACACAGTGCAGATTATAGTGATTAAATTATATTACAATAATTTAAAGCAATAATTTTTAGAAATGAGCTAAATTCACAGCCTTATATTTTAAATCCACTCTTAATATAATAAATTTCTTATGTATTAGTTAAACTAGACTTTTTCAAAATTAATTCATTAATTTCAACATTTATAAGTTATAGTCTTAGTCGGTCTAAATAAAGAAAATCCTCAAAAAAAATTTCTTCATGCCAAGAAGAGTGATAGTACAAAGTCTAAAGTTAGCTTCTATAGTTCCATTTTGTATGTTTTCTTCAACGACTACACAAAAAATGTAATTTCTATAATTAATATTCATATTAAAGAAAAGGAAGAAAAAAATCTTGATTTGATGAATTTGAGTGCTCTAACTTCTCATTTTGAATGTAAATAATTTGTTTACTACTATCTCCGTTTCAAAATATTGATCATAGTAGGCTTATGCGAACAAACCAATATTATTGAAAACAATGATAGCTTTTACATAAAATTCCTAATATGCCCTTCCTCCATCTTAGTATACTTTTAATTACAAATTTCTGCCCTCTCCCTTGGATCTCTCTTTTGCCTCTTTACTCTTTCTCTCTCAATGATAGCTTTTACATAAAATTCCTAATATTTCTTTCCTCCATCTTAGTATAATTTTAATTACAAATTTCCCGCCTCTGCCTTGGATCTCTCTTTTGTCTCTTTACTCTCTCTTTCCTCTTTCCTAATATATACATTCAAATAAATTAATTTTTAAGGTATGTAAATATGGGTAGATCGAAATATTATTCTTTCATTGTAAATAAATCATAGGATGTTAGGTAAGTCTTGAAAACCCTCCATTGTTTGCTCCACAAATTTATGTCACTAAGTGGAAGTTTTAATATTAGTCGCACGATTCTACTCTATTTGAAAAGATCATGGATCTGACGAATAATTTCGTAAATCGAAATTGAAAGAATGCTTTTAAAATGGTCTAAGATGACCCTTTATTTTTATGTTGATCCAAAAAAACCGTTATCGCTCAATTATCGAAAATGTGTTTAAAAAGAATAAAAACCACAAAAGAAAAAAAAAAAACAAGATGGGGGGTGAGGTGCGAAGGGGGAGAGAGCGGTAACCCTATACCCGCAGAATACCCTACCTCTGTTTTACTCTTCTTTCATATAACCTACATCAGTTCGATATCGCCTCGCTTTTTTCATCCTATCCACAACTGGTGCCTTCTTCCTCTTCACAGAGCCAGCCACCCTCTCCAATCAAGCGCCAACCAATTCGCTCTCCCCAACGTAGGATTTCGACAACTCTTGAAGCTGTGAAGGGTCACAGTTGGTTTGGACCCTCCTATTTGGAGGAGTCCAATATTGTCTTGAGTGGTTTATTATTAGGTTCACTTTGGCCCCAGTATATAAACAAAACCCTAAACTTAAATTAGAAAAAATAAGTTTAAGAGGTGAAAAACAGCAAGTGGTGAGAAGACAGAGTTGTAGAAAATTATCAAACTTATTTCCAAATTTGAGCTCCGCAGCATTCCGTTTGGGGTTTTCTCACATTTTCATACTGCTCGGTGAATCCAGCCTTCAAAATTATGATATATTATTTCATGAGTTCAAATATGAACATTCTGAATAGTGTGGATCTTGCAGTTGGAGCTTTCTAGAGAGGTATTTCGTAATAAAATAGAAACTGGTGCAGTCAATAGGTTATTGAGTATTTGTGTTGATATTTACTCTCTTATGCTTGTAGTTGTACCAAGATCATTGTTGTTATATTGATAAATAATCTTTTGTACCTCTAAGCTTTGCTAGAGGGAATGTAATTTAAGCGGCTTACAAGTCCCGTGATTTTTACTCCTTCGTTTGAGGAGGTTTTCCACGCTAAAATTGTTTGTGTTCTCTTTGGTTTCACTTGTTTGTGCTTGCTGCTTTTACATAAATTATTTGGAAACAATATTGATCGTAAACCTCTCATCCTCTCCACCATCTTCTTCCTCTTCTTTCTCTTTGCTCAAATTGATCAATTCAAGACCAATCATTTCAGAAAACCCTCCATGACCCAAAGGCCACCTAACAAAATCATATTATTGTTCATCTAAGTAAATCTGCAGTTGGGTTTGGTCCAATTTTAGCTAAGTTCAACTCAAAAAATGTAGAGTATTCATTCCCTTAGAGCATTTTCTCGTGGTGATTTCGTGGGATTTCCTAATAATAATTCTAAGAGTAATTATAAGAATTTACTTCAAAAGTAGGCCAATATTGATAGAGTGATTGTTGTTTCAACTGGTGTTCAAGAGGCTGGGGCTCTTTTGCTTCAAGTTAGCTCTCTTCGGTGTTAATGAAATTGAATTGCGATTCTCAATGTCATTAAGAAAAGTCCTAAACAACAAGTGTTTGTAATTAATGCAGTATGCGTAAAGCTTGCAAAATGAAACATTAATGGTCTTTAACAATTTAGGGGTATCTTAGTAATTTTATATGAAATGCTAATGAAAAAGGGACAATAATGACATTCAACTCTAATCATAAGGGATCTACAAAAATTTTGTGTCTAAAGTCGATAGAATCTGTTAAATAGCATATAATGTGGTCAAATTGAAATATAGTATCCAGATGACAATTTGATCAAATATTAACAGATTTTTTGTACTTAAACCTAATTTATATTTTTAAAAGAAGCTTTCTCTGAGTCCTCCATAGAATGACTTATATCTTGAAYYAAATAAGAAATATGAAAATAAGAATTATTAATTCAAAGGTTTATTACGAGGCATTAATGATTGCGTAAAGAAACTTATTATTTAGAGTCTAAAATRTGGAATTGGCTCCTCCCCCAATTTTTTGTTTCATTAGATAATGTTTGTAATTAATTTTATATCACAATAATTTCAAACGACTTTGATGTATCCTTCCATACCTATGGGCTTTCCACATGAATTCTATGAATAATTCTTTGTGGAAGTATTAAATTTTATGTAAACCTCTATAAATTAATAATATTAGGATCGTATAATTTAAAGATGTATTAATTAATCAATAAATTATTTAATAATTAATAATTTATTAATTTTCGAGTGTACTTATTGTTCCCAAACAAAAAATCAAGTTACAGTCATAATTAGATTTGTAGTATCTTGTTTCCTAATTAGATTGAAGTAATTTATTTTTCTGGAGCCTCTTAGCGGATGGAAACACTTAAAGCATCAATAATTCTTAATGATCTTCGATTACAGTATTAATAGTCAAGTCAGGAGCTTTTAGGTACAATAAGAAAAATTATGAATGAGATATATATAYATATCGGTAGATTTAAATTTTTAAAAAAGACAAACAAAAAATACGTCATTTAATATTAGTGAATTATTAATGAATGATATGAACGAAATCAAAAGATTCTATAAAGTTTTTTAAAAAATATTATTTTATTATCTTATAAAAATTATTAATTTAACTATTTTGCTCGAATTGGAATGGAAAAATTATCATTTAATAGATATTATTAATTTACAAAATAATTCTCAGATAGGTACCATGGGATATTGATTTCATATCCCCAGTTCTAGTGATCAAATTCCGCCCAAAAGAAAAGAATCTAGTGATATCGGTAGCCTAATTAGATTGAAGTAATTCCCCAGGAAAATTATCAAACTTCAATGTCAGATGCAACCGAATAAATAGTTTACACTGCATATTCTACGCAAGATTTGGTAATCAGAAAATGTATATAAATAAGTTAAGCCTGTCTATCATAAAAAATAGGCAAGTTATGGTTTTCCTGTAACAAGTCAGTACATCAGATTGACAAAAGACCTTTATATACAAGATACCATGTTTCGCTCCAGATTGTAGAGCGATTTTGCTCTCAAGGGATCAGATAACTATTACCTGCTCATTCTGCTTCTACCAGAGGTAAACATCAACAACTCTCAATTTGCAACAAAATGGTACCTTGAATCAACATAACTCTCAACATCCCAGAGGAAGGAACCAAAGGTAACTGCCTCCAAAACAAGTTTCCTTAGGCCGGCAAAGCTGATTTTAATGACTTCATCTTTGGAAGAATCAACTGTTCCCTCAGGCGTGATCACAATCTCAGGCTTACCAAAAAGTGCTTCCGTGTGCTTTTCAATAATAGTRACTGCCTCTTTAGATCTAATGGTAGCATATCTCTGAAGTGTCTCCCCATCAAATGACCTCACATAAGTCCGCAGCCTTGAGGATTTCATCCCATGACCAAAACCTCCAGGACTGATGCCACCAGCAGACCATGATGACACCTCAGGGTGTGATTGTGTACCCCTCAAACTGCCATTAGCATTCTCATCACCATGATGGTAGTCCTGTCCTACAGTCTGCTGCATATTGCTCCCTTCGTCATCCAACCCCTGTGGAAGGACTTTCATTGTCTTTTCTAGCTGGAACCTCTGGTCAACCCGCTTCAGAAAATAACCATACATAACAGACGCTGCATAAACCTGGCCCACCCTCARTTTGCTAATTTGTGCGACTGAGGTTGAATCACCCATTCTGTTTCCAAGAATGATAGCTAGATGGTTCTGGATCATGTCATAAGCTTCAGGAGAGTGAAGCCTCTCAAGCTTTTCATCTTGGCTAGGCCATGTGTCAACTTCACCAGAAGCATCTGATGATGGAGCTACGGAAGGAATCAAGGACACATTGGCATCCATGAACTTTTGCACAACTAGGGCATATAGTATCTCCTCCAGTGCCTTTCTCCTCTCGTTGGCCTTCACCTCTGCAATTCGTCTGATAATTTTGAAAGCCAGAAAACAAATCAATTACTAAGCACAGCCAGTTATTTATTTTCAGACATGCATACTGTTGAATAGGCTTTTTTCAATTTTCTGAGGTTCAAAACATAACTACAGACTTGGTAACACTCTTTATTTTGAAGAAGATGTTTCCTTTTTAATCTTAATTTCTAATAAGTAGCTAATCTTCCAAGATCTGACATCCACTCAAGCATGAAAAGTACCTGTACAACACTAAATCAGTACCACTAGCAGAGGGCTCTTCCTTCTGTTTCTCAGCATCCCGATCAGTTTGAAGTTGCTCAAGCTGTTGTTCCACTGCAGCAGGGACAAGGTGTGGGTGGCTAGCTAAGATTTGAGATAGAAATTGGCCAACTGGAGATTCCAACTGAAGAGGAGCAATTGGAGCAGTTGAACCTTCTGAATCAGAAGATGATGACATTGAAGCTCGGATAGTAGTGCATCTCCGGCTATTAAGAGCAACTCGCCTTTGGCCCAACTTCATGCGAGAAGCAAAAGAAGTCTGCTKTATATTCAACAGACCAAAAAGGTATGAGTTATTCATGACCCTTAAGCAACAATCTGCCATCAGTAAAACTACCAAGGAAATGAGATGACTATATCCTGATATGACATTCCACAAATTATTTATGACATTCCACAAAAGGGGAAAAAGGAAGAAAGAATGAAAGGGAAAAAATGGTAAGACAAGAGAAAAATAAATGGTTTTTATGAAAGGGAAAAAATGGTAAGACAGGAGAAAAATAAATGGTTTTTTCTCTCCCTCCTTTTTTTTTCCAAGTTGAAGGAAATGTAATGGGACTATTCAGATAACATCTGCATATTTGACTAGTTTGTGTGTACCTGAACAGAGAAGGTGGTCTAAAGAGCCAATTAGTTATGAAAGAGCAAAGGAAGTGTATTACTTACAGGGTTGGGAAACAGAAGGAAAGCAGCTGAAAATTCCTCCCTCTTCTACTATCTCATTTCCTCCTTTTTTCCTCTTTCCTTTCCTTTTCACCCCGAGGAATGTCCTTTAACTTCATCCAATTTACCTTTTTGGGTGTAATAAAATTTAGATGTTTGTAAAGGTTGGTATGAATGTAAGACTAGCGAAATGCTTGTTGTAAAGCTGAGATAGGAGTTAACATTAGAGAAATAATTGATTTATCCTCTGTTTCTAAACCTTTCAATTTTTACCTGATCAATAATAACAAGATAAGAAGTTAAAACTCCAGATTCTCCTCTCGTCTTCCGGGTTTTATCATTCTATACAAAAGCCAGACACAACCAAACCCATATAAAGGCTACATGATCTTTGAGGAGAGAAAAACTTTGATAATTTCAGTCAAATTACCGACTGTGGGGGCATCGGGGATAAACAGTATCTATCAGCACAAATTGAACTATTAATTAAATCTCAGTAGCTAAAATTCCAGTTGAAGGGGAAAAAAATACGTATTCAAGTACCTTAACCAAAGCAGGTGAGCCCCGCGAAACAGCTCCGAAACGCAAGAAATCGAGTCCGTTCGACGGCGAACTAATCGATCGAACACTGAAATAAGGAGTACAACTCTTACATCCAATGCCTAAAGATGACCGGAAAAATGTGCCAGTTTCCATTTTCTATCGAAACTCAACAACCCCTGCAAATTACATCGGCAAACTAAATCATAAACCAAAAAAAAAAAAAAAAGTTAACTGCCCAGCAAATTCATCTAATTAAACAAAACCCTAGAAGTATAAGATCAAAATGTTTCAAGAAATACCTGAGGAAATTGAAATGGAAGCTGAATCAGCAGCAGAGTTTCGGGTTTTCTTCCTTTCCTGATATGTACAGAAGAAAATTCAATGTGAAATTTTATAAGCAAGGCCACCACCAGTAGTTAAGTCGTGTAGAGGCCGGGGTTTGGAGAGAGAAACAGCAACGCGGATTACTATTTAGACTATTTTCAGTGGGCGAATTAAAGAATTTATATAATGTGAGCGTGTGACAAACGTGGATGCAATTGCTAAAAGGACGAAATAGCCCTCCTGGTCTAGAGACTGAAAATAAAATTCTCTTCCATAATTATGTTAATTTTGTGGTTTAGCATGAAAAGAGGGGAAAGAATAAATTATTTCTTCCATATATGAACGGAATTAATAACGTTAGAAAGAATATTTTAGAGGCACATATCACTTTATAATTAATGCAATAAAAAATGTATTAAAATATTACATATTAATTTTTTTAATTGCATACTAATTTAGGTCTAATTATTGACTTGAAAAATTTATTTTGGYGACGAATTAACTGAGGACGTTGTCAGGTGATTAGTCGTTGGATAAAGTGATGATGTTTTCGATTGGGTAGCTAAGAATATTGTTAGCTAACTTAGCTGAGCTACCGTGTARTTCAGCATACAAAGCTAGTCATTATCAAATCTTTAAGTTTTTTTAATTAAAAATAAATTTTATACTACAAAAAGTCTCAAGCTAGAATGCGAAATAAGTGTTTGAGACGAAATTAGTAAGAATTTTTATTTAATCGATAATCCAAGTATTAGACTACACGAATAATACCTTAATTTTATCAAAAGCAAGGCAAAATTGTATGAAATCATGAATAAAGTTGTAAACAAACTTTTGAAAAGGAAATAAAAGTATTATAAATTGCATATTTCTGATTCTTCCCTATTTATATCCATTCAAATCCTTTAGAATGTTCCACCACTAACTCCATAAAAGCAAATAATTTTATTAACATTAGGATAATACTCCTCAAAGATCATGGAATTGCGCAAGAGAAATCATGAGTTATTTAAGGAGATAACATGGGGTTGACTCGATTACAATCGCTCCTAATCTAGTAACTTGCCTTAGTCAATTGAGACCTGATTTAGCCAATGAAGCAACAATTGATATTGACTTAACTTGTAATCGATCGAATGTTGGTACTATATAACTTCCATCACTTTAATTTCTAAATATTGAGAATATTTTCTCTTAACATCTCGATTTGAATATGAATTTGATATTTAATTTGTAATATCTTATTAGGTTAAATTATGTTAAATTAGAATATCAGCATTTAAAATTAAAAAATAAAATAAAAAATAGATAATGTACTTAAGATATTGTAAACTTGCATTACTCAATGATTTTAATTGAATAAACTCAAGTATTGTATTGAATTATTAAATATGACCTTAATTTTAAATTAACATTGCAAGCTTTGAACTTATTTTTAAATCTTTGAAATATTTTGCAAATAATACTTTGAACAAAATGCATGTTATTAAGTATATTTTATGGGCATAAATGTAAATTTATATCTTTTATTAACACACTACTGAATCTCTAGAATAATAGTAAATTTTCTACTTTATCAAAAGGAAAAAAAAACAAAGAAGCTTAAATGATAGAGAGATATCTCTTAAAGAAAAAGAAAAAGAAAAAGAAAAAAGAGGGACACATTGGTAATTGCATGAGAGGCTTAGAAGATCTTTTCCTTTACATACAGATAGAGAAATGAGGCGGGTCATCTCTCGAGCTCCATTGGGTGGTCAAAAATGGGCCCCGTTTATTTCCTGACCAAT